>BSQZ01000007.1:11385000-11610000 GCA_033239005.1 Lamellibrachia satsuma | reverse complement strand
GCCACTATGACATTGATTGGCTACTGACGTGCTGGGGAAGACAAGGATATGTCCTGGTGTCATACTGTGTCATAAAAGGAATGACATGTCATAATGTCACTGTCACCAGGCCTGGGTGGCTATTATAGTGATTGGCTACTGACGTGCTGGGGAAGAGATGGATGTGACCTGTTGTCATGCTGTGTCATAAAAACACGTCACAATGTCTCTGTCATCAGGCTTGGCCCCTGTGACAGTGGCTAGCTAAGGGGGAAGTGCCCAGGAAGAAGAAGTCAATAGGGGATGTGGTGCTGTGAAACTGGGAGGATGCAACACATGTATACTTGTATCTGAGTCAATGTCGGATGATGCAGCCTCATCATCGCTGTCTTCAACGTCCTCACTCTCCTCGGTGACAGAGCTCACAACCTCATCTTCCTCCTCCACTTCCTCACTGCTCGACTCTTCCTCCTCATGAACTGAAATACTGGACTTCTCATCTTCTTCATCTTCAACATCCTCCTCCTCACTGTCTTCTTCATCTTCACTCTCTTCCTCTTCCTCACTCTCAGACTCCTCCGAACTGGATCCTTGTCAGCAGACGGTGGCAGCCACATAGCAAGAATCATTAATCCTGTCTCAGCAAATCATCATTTTACGTTGAATTGATAGTTGCAAGTTGTAAAGCTTCGTCAATCAGATCACAATAAGTAACAGACAGAACATGGAGCTGATGTTAGTTAACCAACTTCCATAGTGATGGTGGTATCCATCATAGGAAGATGAAAGGAAATAATATATAAGTGAACTATGAATTTCACAGAATCACCACAAGAGCATTCAGAACTAATGATTATTATTACAGGCAAGAAAGGATGATGTTCCATGTTCATAGCAGCAAATCTGTAAGCAACTTATGGCACAGAGTACTGGTCAGCATTTTATTGATGGACAGAACGATTGTGCTGCTGGAAATTGAAGTAAAGAAGAGTTGATGAATTTGTCAGTATTAATTCTGCAGAGCTCTGCCTTACAATACTGCAATGGAACACTTACAACAAACATGGCCAAGCGACACTGCAATAGAAGCTACACACATCACGACAATTCCACATTATACTGCCTTAGAAACAGTTATAATGCGGTCTCCTTCACTTGCATGCAAATGCTTATTTCCCTGCATTCAACAAAACTGTCATATTACTATGGGCTGGAAACAATAAGTCAAGCAAAAAGTCTACAAGATGACATATATAACACACTCTGCATCTACACTTCATTGAAACTGGTCTTGATCTGGATAACCAGGAAACTGGGTTAGTACAAGTTTGTCATTGTTTAGGAAACATCACATTTGGGTGATTTACCTTCTGTGGCAGTCTCTTTCTCAGTGTCCTTCTGGTCCAGAGCCTTCTGCAGCTGCTCCACTTTCTCCTGTAGAACACATACCACATGGGCAGAGGCAGGCTCAGGTTATACCACAGCACCACACACAAGAACACATAGAAGTTGCTCTCAGCCAAGGACACTGCTATACATACCACACACAAGAACACAGAAGTTGCTCTCAGCCAACGACATTGCTATACATATTGCTCTCAAACAACAGCACCTACAAACTGCTCTCATGTTGCTCTCACACGTGAGCACTTTTAGATTACTCTAAGATATGACCACCACCTGACCAGTGTGAACACCCCTGACTCATGAATACATGTGACTGTGAACACACCCATGACTGTCACAAACAGCCCTGACTGCCATGAACATCCCTAGCTTTGATGAACACCCCTAACTGTCATGAACACCCATGACTGTCTTGAACATCCCTGAATGTCATGAACACCCTGACTCACCTGACTGATGTCCTTGGTCTGCTGTAGAGCCTGAAGGACCTCGTCCTGTGACTTCTGCGCCTGTCCCTGGTCTGTCTTGACTGCATCCAGCTCCTTGGTGAGCTGGCGGATCTGCTCATCCCGAGACAGACAGTAGTCTCGCAGCGTGTCCACCTCGGCCGCACTCGTCTGACCACATAAGTAAGTCATTCATGACAGTTTGTCAAATATTACCCAATTGACTTGTAATAATAATAATAATAATTCAGCTATAATAATAATAAAATTTATTTTTAAAGCATTGTATATTAGAAATAAAAAATATGTTCAGAAGTGCTTTAAATACAGCACTGATCAAATATAACCAATATATGCAGTTTTATGCACACATCTATACAATAGTCATGCTTACTTATAGTAAATATATTTGATAAAAAATTATGTATAATTTATAAGTATATTACGTCCTAGTTTATACAAATTTAATAAAACAAAACTACAATGGAATAAAATGAAGTGTTTAAACTGGTACATGTGACTCATATCACATGCAAGTCACATGCACTGCAAATTTTAAATGTTCATAAAAATAGTTGTCATGCATCCACCAGAATGACAAAATGTGTCAATAAACCCAATACAGCTATATACTTGGACGTACAATGCCATGGACAAATCAGCGACAAATCAGTGTTGTTATTTATACTTGTTCATTTCATTTTCAGATGCCTATTACCTTGGCAACTTCAGCTGCCGTCTTGTAGCGCTGAATCTCCATTGTCTTAGTTTCTATCTGCCTAAACATCACTTGAATCTTTTGTTCTTTCTCCACCAATTCTGCAATTACAGCATTATGCTATATAATGTCACATTACTACATTAGGTTCGAATGCATCTAATATTATTCACTTATTGAACGATACTGGGCTTTATGTACTCGTACTTCAGAATTTTGTGAGTGAGTTTGCAAGCCCAATAAAGCATTCTTAAGTGTATAAAACCTATTATCATTTCATAAGGTATTTAATATATTGATTCAAAACTAACATTTCAACACGTTTAATACAGTTAATTAATTCAATTAAAACAGTAATTTACGCATTATACGTCGTGCACCATTTGAATTAATTGTTCAGCATGCATGCCGGACAGTGCGATATCAGTTTTTATTGCACTGGACATTGCACCATGCAGGACAATGTATGACAGCACATTATCAGTAGCAATTACCCATGTAATAAATTATTATTTATTATATACAATAGCAGGACACCAACGTTTCTATTTTAGCCCACACAAAATTGTTTCTTGAAACAGTTCTCCTTACCTTTCTGTAAAGTAGCCAACTGTCCATTCAACGTGTTCGATTCCTCTCTCGCTTTCTCCAAAGCTCTCTCCAGCTTCTTCTTGCTCCTGTGTGTGTATATATATATATATATATATATATATATATATATATATATATAATGTCATCCATTTAACACAGCTCAGATTCTAATTACCAAACAAGCTGGATTTTCTATTTCTATGTTACACAACAATCCAGACATATGTATAAAAGTGCAGACACAGCAACAAGCTTAAATTTGTGCTAGCAGTGAACTATTTACCCACATACTGTCATTTGTAATATTGTCATAATGACAAGTAATCAACTATTTAAGTGGTCGTCTTAGTTAGTACAACCATGTCTTTTTTACATGTTACAGATTAGCAGTGGATAAACATTACAATGTACTTTTGTTAGTATGTATTATGCTGAATACACATATTACACGTGTTTATGGAAAGCATAAGCCAACTTAGAAACAATTACGCAGTGGGATATATTGAGGAAATTGCCAGGAAAAGCATCTTAACACCGTAACATGGAGAAATGTAGACATTTTCAAAAATGGCAAATATAGCATACAAAAACATACATACACAAAACTGCCAATGTTACAATTTAAACATTAAACATACGTACACCATCACCAACCATAACCTAGAAAATCGCCAACCTTTACCAAACATCAACAACATAAAATCCAAACATTAACCAAATACATGCTACATAAAAACCGGACCATAACCCACCATCATCTTACCATCATCCAACACCAAACATATACCATTAACAACCATGAACCAACATCAAACACAAACCATCACCAATCACCACTCTACATAAACCTGAACAATCACTTTAACCACTGTGTAATAGCAAACACAAACCATTAAGAGCTAGCACATCACTTATTTGTCAACAACCATCACAAAACAATCACCATCCATCACCATAAACAGACCAAGACCATCACCAACTATCACCCAACATCGGACCTGAACCATCACCAACCATCACCCAAAATTAGACATGAACCATCACCCAACATCAAACCTGGACCATCGCCAACCATCATCCAACATTAGACCTCAACCACCATCCAATATTACACTTGAACCATCACCAAACATCAGACCTAGACGATCACCCAACATCAGATCTGCACCATCACCAACCATCACACAACATCAGACCTGAACCATCACCAACCATCACACAACATCAGACCTGAACCATCACCAACCATCATCCAACATCAGACCTAGATCATCACCAACCATCACCCAACATCAGACCTGAACCATCACCAACCATCACCCCACATCAGATATGAACCATTACCAACCATCACCCAACATCAGACCAGACTGTCACAAACCATCACCCAACATCAAACTCGAACCATCACCAACCATCAGACCTGAAACCCAACATCAGACCTGAACCATCACCAAACAAGGATGCAGGGACAGTGTAGTGACAGTCACTGTGACAATATACATGATATGATGACAATTGCTGTGCTGTGCAACACACACAGACTAGTGCCACGACATGATTTGGTGCAGTGAGAAAAAAGAGAGACGAACATATATCGATAGACAGACATATACAGTCAGACTGCATGCATATACCTTATTTACACCTGTCACAATTTCCAGTCATTCTGATCCTTAGCCATTCCTGTAGACGCCATGCAATATGTAAAATATTTAAAATACATACCCCAGCAGGCTAAATACATATTTGTAGCCTTCTTTTCCTGATCCTCTTCTGATAAATGTGGAACAACCTCATCATTGAAGACATCAGAGCTCCCCATGAATGTGTAATGGGGTTAATTTTTCACATATGTTATTAATTATGCTTTCCTTTTATTGTTTAATCTCAATGTAGGAACTGTATCAAAGGTGCCAATTAATTTCACTCTGAGGGAGACCATGGTCCTGTGGCCTGTGAGTCAACTAGAATGACAGCATTGCAACATAGAGCCCTTCTTGTAATACATGACTGGGTCAACTAGAACGACAGTATTACAACATAGAGCCAGTCCTTCTTGTAATGCATGACTGAGTCAACTAGAATGACAACACTACAACACAGAGCCCTTCTTGTGGCATTTGACTGAGTCAACTAGAATGACAGCATTACAACATAGAGCCCTTCCTGTAATATGTGAATGGGTCAACTAGAATGACAGCATTACAACACAGAGCTTTTCTTGTGGCATTTGACTGAGTCAACTAGAATGACAGCATTACAACATAGAGCCCTTCTTGTAGCATGTAACTGAGTCAACTAGAACGACAGCATTACAACATAGAGCCCTTCTTGTAGCATGTAACTGAGTCAACTAGAACGACAGCATTACAACATAGAGCCCTTCTTGTAATACATGACTGGGTTAACTAGAATGACAGCATTACAACACAGAGCTTTTCTTGTAGCATGTAACTCAGTCAACTAGAACGACAGCATTACAACATAGAGCCCTTCTTGTAATATGTGACTGGGTCAACTAGAATGACGGCATTACAACATAGAGCCATTCTTGTAATATGTGACTGGGTCAACTAGAATGACAGCATTACAACACAGAGCCCTTCTTGTGGTCTATGACTGAGTCAGGCTCCATCTAGGCCACATAGTTTATGCCTTATGCTCTATTTATAAAGATCAACTTTGGAAGTGACTCACACATGAATTGTGAACTCCAGACAACAAGACAAAGAGCCTTCCTCTGCCATATACCCCAAAGATGCTTAAAAGAATGACACTTGTATACTTGCTTCTGGTAGTATTCCACATTTGGTCTATTAGTATAAGGAAGAAGAAGGAAAGATTACCAGAAAAATTAAACCAGATCATGTGTTATTTTTAAACAGCTGTGATATTAGCTTGGTGCTACATATGGTATGTACATTAGTTATTGTGCTTTAAAGAAGTCTAATAGTATATGCTATAGGAGCTTTTGTTATACAGTGACAGTATCAAATAGACCTATATCATAGGACCAAATTTGTTCATATGTATTCATCTCACAGGAACAAATGTGTCCTTATTTGTTCATCTGGTAGGGACACCAGTAATGAAAATATCAAAGTGTACATACTACTATTAATCTAATAGGATCATAGAGGTACTAGTGATAGGATCATAGTACAGGTACACCTATTGCTAATCTAATATGATCACAGAGGTACTACACATCCATGTGATAGGATCATAGCAATAGTACTCCTACTATTTATCTAATACGATCATAGACGTACTACTTATTTATCTAACAGTATTGCAATACTCCTAGAACTAATCTAACAAGATCACAGACGAGTTCATCTTCCACACTATAGAAGATCCATTTGATCTGACCATGATCTGCCGAGAGTTCACCTACTTGTTGGTGGTCTTGGACTGAGTCAGACTGACCATGTAGTTGACCATCTCCTTGTTGATCTCAGATAGTCGGTGGGTCAGCTGTCCGGCGGTGTGTAGTGAGTCTTCCACAGCCCCTGCAACCTCCTCTAGGTCAATGTCATCAGTTGACACAGCTGCCTCTTCCTCATCCAACCAGCGCACGTTCTCCGTGAAGAACTGACACAGGTGACACAGATCACAATAATTACAGACCACACAGGTGATACAGACAACACAGATGACACAGACCACACAAGTAACACAGACCACACAAGTAACACAGACCAAACATGTGACACAGACCATGTGGACCATATTAGACAAAGACCACACAATAGACACAGGCAATACACATGACACAAACCTCAGAAGTGACACAGACTACTGAGTTGATGTGGTGGACTCCATTAGATAAGTACCATACAGTTAACACAGACCACACAGGTGACACAGACGATACAAGTGACACAGACCATACAAATACAAGTGACACAAACCACACCAGTGACACAGACCACACCAACGACACAGACCACACCAACGACACAGACCACGAGTAACACAGACCACTGAGTTGATGTGGACCACATTAGACAAAGACTACACATTTGACACGTGACACAGACCACACAATTGACACAGACCACACAGATGACACAGATTACACAAATGAAACAGACCATGCAAATGACACAGACCACACAGGTGTGGCGTGGTAGCACAGTGGTTACAACACCGGTCCCTCAATCAAGAGAACCTCGGTTTGAATCCTCTTGCTGCCGTTTCGAAGCTTTGGAATTTTGCTCACCCCCGCATTGCCACAGTTCACTCGTCTGTATAAATGGCTACAGACAGAGATAGATATTCAAACGAATATAGTCTTCGTGCAGTAACTGCAGTGTGGCTGAATGTTTTCCCAGAGAAGTCGAGCAGTTCCAAGGATTGGATACCTTGCTATACTAGAACATACTTTTTTACCTTTTACAGCTGACAGACCACACAGTTGACACAAACATTAGTTGACACAGACGACATAAGTGACACACACCACACAAGTGACACAGACCACCAAAGTGAGACAGACCACACATCTGACACAGACCATCAGTTGACACAAACAACACAAGTGACACTGACCACATAAATGACATAGACCAAACAAAAGAAACAAGTGACGTAGTTGACACAGACCACATAAGAAATATAATTTTTACCATGGAATATACGACTCAGTATAAATGTCTAATTTATATTTATGTATTATTTATGTCAACTAACTTATCTAGTTATTATTGGTAGAGCAGTCAGTTACCTCGCTGACTTGCTGCAGAAGGCGCAGTCTCTGACTACACATGTTGTCAAACCCCACGATGAAGACAGTCACTTGCTTCTGATACTGCAACATGAGACAGCAACTTAACTTAATACTGTATCTTAAGCCACATTAATATCACAAATCTTAATGTTATAGTTATTACAATATTAACAAAAGATGCACTGTGTGAGATTGCTAATAACATGCATGAATGAACAAAGAACAGCAATAAAAGATTTAACAAGATTGCCATCCCAAACAACAAGTTCCAAATGGCAAGTGGACAAGGAAGCCATTGGCTTATCGAGAGTCCAACAATTTTCTCATCTATGTGTAGCCCGCCCTTATCAAATATCTGTCAATTTTATTTTTAAACATATTCACATTACACCCGTGTACTAGCATTAACACATTCATTTGGCAGTTGTTCCATTCATTTATCACCCTCTGTCATGTCCAACCTACACTGCTCCGTAACTAATGCTGCTTTGTGTCCTCTGGTTCTACTGCTTTCTTTAAGTTTGAAGAACATATTCCTGTCAACATCCTCATAACCATTCACTATTTTAAACACTTCTATTTGGTCTCCTCTTAATCTCCTGGTCTCTAGTGTTGTCAAACCACATTGTAATAAGCAACTTTCGTAACTAAGGTCTCTCAATTCTGGAATCATTTTAGTTGCTCTTCGTTGCATTCTTTCTAGCTTGTCTATGTCCTTTTTACGATATGGCCTCCATGCTTGAATACAATATTCCAAATATGGTCTAACTATTGCTTTATATAGGGGTACAATTAGCTGTTTCTCCTTATATATGATAGTTCTCGTAATTAGCCCTAGAATTAGATTTCATTTCAAAGCAGCAATCCCACATTGCTCTGAAACTTTCATGTCAGCACTAAATGTTACTCCTATGTCCTTTTCTTGTGTGGTTCTACTTAGTATAGCATATTCCATTTTATATTCTTTGTCCATGTTTCCATGTCCTATGTGTATACATTTACACTTCCCCAAATTTAATAACATTTGCCATTTTTCTAACCATTTAACTAATTTATCTAAATCATCCTGTAAACTTTGTAAAATTTTTGAATACTTTTGTGTCATCTGCAAATTTGAGTACTTTGCTAAATTTTTCATCTTCCAAGTCATTTATATATATATTAAAAACAATACAGGGCCTAATACTGATTCCTGTATATAGGTCCGTTAGTTGTAACTCCAGAATTGGTAGCTAAGAAAATAAAGGCAATGAAGGATAACAAATCACCGGGAGTGGATGGGATTCCTCCAAAATTACTAATGGAAACAGTAGAACAAATCAGTATACCACTTGCAAGAGTATTCAACTTGTCATTAAAAGAGGGAGTTATTCCGTTTGAATGGAAAGAAGCAAACATCATACCATTATTTAAAAAGGGTTTGAGAAATAAGTCAGAAAATTACAGACCAGTGAGTTTAACGTAAGTGATTTGTAAATTATTAGAAAGGTTAATTAAAGACCATATGGACTTCCTCGTTAAGCATAAATTATTAAATTAATCTCAACATGGATTCCTTAAAGCGAGGTCATGCTTAACAAATATGTTATGTTTTTTGGAAGAAATCACTAAGTGGATAGACGTGGGATCGCCAGTAGATATTATCTACTTAGATTTTCAGAAAGCTTTTGACAAAGTGCCACATCAAAGATTACTACTTAAATTAAAAGCCCATGGTATCGGGGATAGCATAACTGACTGGATAGAACAATGGCTGACTGACAGAAGACAACGAGTTGTAGTAGATGGAGAAGTTTCAATTTGGAAATCGGTTTTGAGTGGGGTACCTCAAGGATCAGTATTAGGACCTATATTATTCTTAATATATATCAATGACTTGGACGACAGTATAACAAGTAACGTACTGAAATTTGCGGATGACACAAAACTGTTTAGAAAGGTTAATACTGATGGTGATAAACAACATTTACAAAATGATCTAGACAGATTAGTGAAATGGTCTGAGAAATGGCAGATGCTGTTCAATTTTGGGAAATGTAAATGCCTACATACAGGACATGGAAACTTGAATGTAAACTATAAAATGGGAGATACTGTTCTGGGTACTACTGTAAAAGAAAAGGACTTAGGAGTTACAATAAGCACTAATATGAAAGTTTCAGAGCAGTGTGGTATTGCAGCTTCAAAGGGTAATCAAATTCTTGGATTGATTAGAAGAAACATAACATACAAGGGAAAAAAGTTAATTATACCTCTTTATAAAGCAATAGTTAGACCTCATTTAGAATACTGTATACAAGCATGGAGACCATATCGTAAGAAGGACATAGATACGCTTGAACGCATACAAAGGAGAGCAACTAAAATGATTCCAGAACTTAGAAACCTTAGTTATGAAGAACGCCTGAAAGAATGTGGTTTAACAACTCTAGAGACAAGGAGGTTAAGAGGAGATCAGATTGAAGTTTTTAAGATATTGAATGGGTATGAAAATATAGATAGAAATATGTTTTTCTCACTCAAGAAGGATAGCAGAACCAGAGGACATGAGGTAAAATTAGTAAAGGATCAATGTAGATTGGACATCAGGAAGCACTCGTTCTCACAGAGGACAATAAATTAATGGAACAAATTGTCTACAGATTGTGTAACTGCTAGCAGCGTGAATATGTTTAAAAACAAGGTTGACACATATCTCAGGAGGGCGGGTTATAAGTAGATGAACATTGTTGGACTCTCGATTAGCCAATGGCTTCCTTGTCCACTTGCCATCTGGGCCTTTGGCTTGGATGGCAAATCTTGTTAAATCTGTGGTACCCCACTCAGAACAGATATCCAGTTTGAAATCTCACCATCTACTATTACTCTCTGTCTTCTGTGTGTAAGTCACTTTTCTATCCAGTTGATTACATCATTACCTATACCATGGGCTTTTAGTTTAAGTAACAATCTTTGATGTGGCACTTTAACAAAAGCTTTCTGAAAATCTAAGTAGACAACATCCACTGGTGACCCGTTATCTACTCACTGTCAGGGTTGACTGAATTACTTTATTTTTTTACTTGAGTAAAAATAAAAGTAATTAGGTAGAACCACACAAGAAATTTTGCAAATGGTGTACTAATTTGTTCAACAATTTCCTTAAGCAGTTTTGGTGGTATCCCATTAACTCCTGGTGAGTATTATCTTTCATCTTCTTAATTTTCTTTGCTATCATTTCAGGAGTTACAAATAACTGCCCTAAATGTTCTGATTTACTGCCCTCAAATTTAGTAAATGGAACTGGAAGTGAGCTGATATCTTCTGTGGTAAAAACTGAGCTGAAAAACTCATTCCGGACCTCTGCCATTTGAAACCCATCTGAAATTATGTTTCCCCTGTTGTTTTCCAGTGGTCCGACCTTATCGCGAACTTTCTGTTTACTCCTTACATAAGCATAGAAACTCTTGCTGTCATTTTTTATATTACCTGCCAATTTTTGTTCAAAGGTTCTTTTAGATTTTTTAATTTCAGTTGTAGCTAGGTTAAGTGCCTCTAATTTGCATAGTCTTCATCCTTTCTGGTACGCCTATAAACCCTCCACATAGTTTGCTTAAACACTATTTTTCTAATAGCTTCTTTTGACAAATGTTTCTTTCTAGACCGTTTTCCTTGTTTTTTATGGGAACAAATTTATCGATGATACTCTAAATTTCATATTTTAGAATATTCCAACATTTCTTGTTCATCGGCATGTTATTCCAATCTAGCTTTGCTAAGTATTTTCTCATATCTTTATAGTTACCTTTGTGGAAGTTTCTCCTACACGTTTTTTTATTTTTACTTTCTGATTTTACATTGATGTCAAAATGTATTTGATTGTGGTCACTGTTACCCAATGGTTCATGTATTTTTACATTGTCCACTAATTCTTTTTGTGATGAGAAAACTATATATAATTCATTTTCTCCCCTGGTTGGGTTTTGCACATGCTGAGTAAGGAAGCTCTCCTGAATTAAAATAGAAATTGTTGGTCCTCAACCCCTGTACTTTCTAGAGATTTCCATTGTATGTGTCCATGGTTAAAATTTCTCATTATGATACATTCCCCTTTACTAACTTCCTTTATAGCATTTTGTATTTTTGTGTTATCCTCTTCGTATATATTTGTACTTCAGTAAACTAATCCAGTAGTTAATTTTTTATTTCCTGAAAGCATTTTGCACCAAACAGCTTCATGGTAATCTGCTTCCCTTTCTAATTTTATTTCATAAGCCTGAATAGATTCTTTAACATATAAAATAACTCCCCCTCCCCTTCTTCCTATTCGATCTCTCCTAAACATTACGTATCCTGTCAATCCTAATTCAGCATCTGTTATGTCTGTGTTGACCAATGATTCGATGATACCAATTATGTGAGGGTCAATATCTTCTACCATAATGTTTAATTCATTTTTCTTATTTACTAGGCTCATTTAAACACATGCATCTATAACCTGCTTCAGACAGATTATTGGTTTATCTGTACTAGTGGCCTCTTGTCCGGCTTGAGGCATCTCTAAGTAACCCCCCTGCACTTCTAGTTTAAATAGTGTTCACTACCAAAAATATTCGTTATTCTACCCATGCCACTGTCTACTGCTGCTGAGAGTCCATCCGCAAATACTGCTACCCCCTTTCCACTTATATGAAGCCCGTCCTTCATGTACATATCAGCCCTTCCAATGAAACTTCCCCACAAATCCACAAAACCAACTTCCTCTTCCCTCTTCTCGACTAGCATATTAATTGCCATCCCTCGGCAATTTCGATATCTCTGACCCCTCCTTCCTATTACTGGTAAAATCTCTGACAGTATTACCTGCTCAACCCACGTCTGCTTTAGTGTTCTGACCAAATTCTTGTATTTCCTAACTATGCATGGCTGTTGTACCTTCCCTCTCTACGTTATTTGTCCCTAGGTGTACTAAAACAGATCCACCCTTGCCTTGCCATTTTGGCCCCAGGCAAGCAAACTACCACATCATCTCCCTTGTTTAAGACTCTGTCGGTCTTCCTAACTATTGAGTCCCCCACAAATACCCTCGCTCTCTTTCTCACCCCCTCTATCACTGCCTCGGAATAGCTCTTCCGATGGATCCCCTCCATCATATTCTGTCCTGCAGCCTTGTCACTTGGTGGCAGACTGTTATCAGGCTCTCTCTCTCACTCATCAACCTGTCACCTTTCCCTCCCATCACCTGGCTAACTTGCACTCCCATTGTCTTCCCTCCTGACACCTTCCCTCCCATCTCCCTCCCTCCCATCGCCTTAATTATCATCTCCTGCCCCCCCGAATCCTTCGCTACTGACTCCCCCACTCCCCTTTCCTTCGATCCATTTGTCTTCCCTCCCATTTCTTTCCTTCTCATCTCCTTTCGTCCTCCCTACATCGCGTCTCCTTACATTCTGTCTCCCTACGGCGCCATCAAAAAATTTAGACTCAATCTGATTGCTACGTTAGCCTTGAATAAGGCTGTTTTTGTGTTCAAAAGAACAATTTAGGCTAATATACTTGCTACTATGTCTTTCAATATACTTGTAGTTAGATGTATTAAAACAAATATACAAATATGAATACTTTTGTTTAAGGTAAAACCCATGTATATACAAATATGCGTTTAAAAAAATTTTTTAAAAAGAGATATACATATATACATAAGAAAAAAGCACATAAGCTAAAAAATAGATATATAAATATGTAAAACATATAAATACGTTAAAAATATAAATACATTAAAATATATATATATGTTGGAAATATGTGTCAGAAATATATTTAATAATAATAAATAATTAAATATATATACAAACACTGTATATGTATATATATATATACATTGGGATGTAAAATCACCATTGTACACAATAAAGTGGTCGTGCGAAAAAAACTACACCTCACCTTTTTCTTCTTCACCTGGTCATTAATGAGCTCCTCCAATTCTGCCTGCAAACAGAGTATTTCAGGTTCTCTATCAAAGTTCCCTTCTTGCATTACACAACATACATTGACCACAGAAACTCCACTTGCTCTAAGTGCTTCTTATTATAATATAAATAGCAGAGTTAACAAGATTTAACAAGATTTGCCATCCAAGCCAAAGGCCCAGATGGCAAGTGAACAAGGAAGCCATTGGCTTATCGAGAGTCCAACAATGTTCATCTACGTGTTACCCGGCATTGAATGGGAGAAAAAGCAGCCACTGCAAACGCTTGCACTCCCCAGTCAAGCTATGGTAGGGCAATGCCAATGGCAATGACAATTTTATGACCCAAAAATCATGTACAACTGTAGGTTTCATGAAGCATTCGTACCGTACGAAGGAACTCATGTTTGACGTAGATCACGTAACTCGGAACAATTGTAGCATTGCTAACAAATGTAAGTAACAATGCAATTCTATTGCTCTGAATTACATTCTTTTGTAATTTCTCCACCCCTGGGGGAATGTTTTTTTAATGTATTTGAACCATCCCCGTGGGCCCTCAGTCATGCCTACAAAATTCAAGCCTCTTACAAGCGAAACTGACAGAGATATGAGGGAACAGACAGACAGACAGACAGACAGACAGACAGACAGATACAGCCACAAACTACTTTATTGTGTACCGGTGGATAACTGGATATATGTATGGTCTCTGCATGTGGTCGGGATATGTCAGATGTATTTGGCAAAATGTCACCAGCACAAAGAAACGTTTATTAACCACCAGTCACAACTAGGCTGTCAAGAAAATTTCCCCAGTACACAGTGTTCTTTTGTCACAATAAATTAATTCTGTCATTAGAAAACACAGTGTGTCAAACTGTGTCAAAACAGTCGATTGAGATATTACCTCGATGTCAACATAACATGTCAAATGTGTGTGACACAGATGTGATGTCAACATGAAATGTTTATATCTTATAAACCTGCCATTGTTGTCTTCCTGATTTCTATGTTACTCTTTGTTGTCTGCGAAATGTATACGTGCATGCGTGCATGAGCGTGCGTGCGTGTTTGTGTGCATATGTGTGTGTATACGTATGTGCATGCATGCGTGTTTGTGTGCATGACATTAAGATGAGGTGACAGCTGTAGAACGTTTGAGACATACTCACCATATCATTGACATACTCTAGGTTGTTTTCTGCATTTTTCAGGGCCAGACTCTCACTCAACTCAAACTGTCCATAGATCTGTGAGAAACAAAAACAATAAAACGATGTTCTTATATAAAACCCAGTATGTTAGTATCCATTCCTTGGGACTCAAGGCACTTTACACTTCACCCTCTGGCAGTTGTGTTCATTCCAATGCCAACTTGACATCTCTGGGAAGCATTTAGCTATGCTGCAATTACTACATACAATTTGTTCAAGATAAATCCACCACTGTACTGAATCAGGCCACACCAGGTACAACCGAGTTCATCCAGCTAACTGAACTGTGGCAATACGGGGTGGATGGAATTGTCAAAGCTTCAAAAGATGAATCAAACTTTGACCCTCTCAAAGGAGAAATGTCCTAATCACATATTGTTGGTTGCTTGGTCATCAGTAGTCGACCTGACAAACAAGATGAACTTTGACATATTGCTATGGAAACTGGACCAAATATTAACCTCATATTAACTAGTGTAAATCAAGTTTGACCGCAGAAGATCCTTGATACTGTGTGCGCAATAAGCTAACTATACTGGTCATGGGCAGAGAGCTACTGCAATTAAAGACCAAATGAGTGCTGACTGAGCAACCAAGTGTAAAACTGCTCAAACTTTTCTCAAGACCAGCCCAGTGTGATGGCTTCACAAAGAATACAGGAAATATCAGTGATTTAGTAACACAACTGTTTCAGTTTACTCCACATTATTAGGCTGCTAAGCAACACATCAACTAGCGTGTGATCAATATAAACGCCGCACAGGTGGATTATGAGGCAGGATCAAATAAATTGATTTTCATTTAATATAGGCTGTTATGTTGAACATCAGCTTCTCAAAGGGAACAACAGAGTCTAAGCTTCTAGCAAAGCAATAGGTTTTTCCTATTTATCATGAATGTTATTATTTAGATTAGGGGGTAAATCAGACTAGGGTGCCTGCCCACCCACACAGACTTGTCAGCACGTCAACCAGTCCATCCCTGTATAACTAATTGTCTGGTCATAATAACTGACATAAATCTTGACCTATGCAGCCAGTGGTAGTAGTTCATATTTGGTTGGAAAAATTTTGGATAATTGAAGATAAATTAATATGTGCAGCCATTTCATCCATGAAAACTGAATATGCATACCAGGAATAACATTTGGTTTAACCCATTAGGCCCCAGCATTTTATAAAAACATGTTCCCCTGTTCCCAGGATTTCTGGCAAATTTCGAGCGATTTTACCTCCTTGTGTTCAGCAATCTGTAAAAAAAACTATTCAATATTGACAATTACAAGTTGTGTTTATTTTGAAGAGTAGTAATTTCTCCACATGCATGTATACATAGAAATAGGATATATTAATAAAATGTTGACATTTGATCACAATTTGCAAAGACAAAATAGTACATTTGTTAAAACTTTTAAATCTGAGACTGACATTTGACAATGATCCCATGCTATAACCCTATGCAATCCAATGAAGAAAATGTAGCTATATGTGTTAGCTTTGATTATTATCAAATTCTTATGGTTATTTTTCAGGTTACACCATATTTTGTCATGAAAAATATAGAAATAAAATTTTCGAGATAGCGTTAACAAAACCTATGAAAATCAAGATTTCCAAAAGGGCAACCCATGCACATAACGAGCTGATGTTGTTGCAAAATGTATCCGCTAGGGTGTGGCAAAATTTGGTAGCATTTAGTTCAGTAGTTAATCGCCAGGATTTTGTTTAATAGTGGATCCTGTATGCGGCCGGCTGCGGCCGTTGAAGGCTCTAATGGGTTAATATTAAGTTTTATGGATATTTTATTTGGTTTACCCACCCCTTGCCAATGATATGCCATGAAACCACATTAGTCTGAACAAATCTAATAGATGGGCACCAACACTGAATTGCCCCTGGCTAAGTTTAGTTGGCAGGTCATCTAAAAAATACTGATATTGATTTTATCTTGTAGTTTTAAATGATATACACAAATCCTTTGGAAAGACATCTGGATCGTTGGTCAAGCATTCTGGCCAGGAATGCATGGTTGGCCAGAGAGATGCATATGTGGTGTTTAAATAATAGTATGTGAGACTTTGTACTTACAAGTTCCACTCTCTCCAACACTCTGGCCAGTTCTTCCCTGGTTTCATCAGCGACGCGCTGTGCTAATGTCCGCGCATTCTGGTCTATGATGGCCTGGGCGGGCCCATTGCCAAGGTCCAGCAGGAGGTCTTTACAGCTCCCCTCAAACTGATCCTGGGATACGGTGGGAGTAAGGATGTCACCCTCGGGTGTGCTCTTTCCAATCAACTCCAGGGACGGGGTGCCAGCATCCCAGACTGCTGAAAGGGCCTTGCTGGGCTTGGTGATAGGTGCCAGTCGAGTCGGCAGTCTAACTCCATGTCGACCGAAGCGGCCTGCTGGTTTATTCCTGCGAATGCCACTCATCGTTCACTTGTCATGGCATCTCCTACAACACAACCATGGAGTTCATTCCTCTGCACAACATAAGATAAGAGTTCATTCCTACAACATAACCATGGAGTTCATTCCTACAACATCATCATGGAGTTCATTCCTACAACATCATCATGGAGTTCATTCCTATAACATAATACTGGAGTTCATTCTTATAACATAACCATGGTGTTCATTCCTATAGTATATACAATTGGAGTTCATTCGTACAACATTATCATGGAGTTCATGCCTACAATATCATCATGGAGTTCATAACTATAACATCATCTTGGAGTTCATTCCTATAATATCATCATGGAGTTCATTCCTATAACATAAGATTTCAGGGGAAACCACCACCAGCTGGTTACGACAGGTTTGAGGCGCTGCGCACAGCGGCCATTTACGGTCAGTTTACGCGATGTTAAAGGCGTTGATTAGCGCTAGCTATGGAGTGTGAGGGATTGCTCTCCTAAAAATTATGCCCTGCATAATTTGCCACGATTATCGGAGAATATAGGCTGGCAAAGTTAAAATTTAATAATAGTATAGTGCCAAATAAGGTGCGTATAGGGTGGCATTCTTCATCTCAAGTCTCAAGTACTTATACTCCAAACAGCCCAATCTTGAGCTAACGCAGGAGTTTGGACCAACGGCTTTTAATGTCTGTTCCGAAAGACACGGGCAAAGTGGGGTGAACGAAATTACCCAAGCTTCGAAACAGCGGAGGTGGAATCGAACCACCGTCCTCTCGATCGACAGGCGGGTGCTCTAACCATTAGACCACCGCTCCCCACTAGACCACCGCTCCCCACATCAAATAAATACACATATAGGGAAGTTTATTCGGCACTCAAGAGTAAGCAATTGTTTGCTTGCAGTGCTACCAGCATCCTGCGTGGTCAATACATAAGACATGCTATAAGCTCCCTGCCACCAGTAGTTATTTCTTTTTTATGGGTCTGCTTAGGGAGTGTCCAGTGTCAACTGGAAGGTTACAACCACATGGTCACCCTGTTCACTCAATCGTATGCAGATTGATGGTGCAGATCATATGCAGATTGATGCAAGTGCCATATATACAACTCAGTGTATGTCTGCCTTTGTTTAGAAAATTAGAACAATAAATAAAAAAGGTTGCATGGATAAGGAAGTCATCCAGAAAGCTAAGCCAATGTGGAATGCATTGTGAGTGTGTGTGCATGTGTGCGGGCATGCATGCATGTTTATATTCAGTAGATACTCCAGAGTTTCAGCAAACTTCTGACATGTCAGCACAATTCATTTGTTACAACTGACATGATAGTAAACCAACTGACATGTCAGTAAACCAACTGACATGACAGTAAACCAACTGACATGTCAGTAAACCAACTGACATTGTCAATAAACCAACTGACATGTCAGTAAACCAACTGACATGTCAGTAAACCAACTGACATGACAGTAAACCAACTGACATGTCAGTAAACCAACTGACATGTCAGTAAACCAACTGACATGTCAGTAAACCAACTGACATGTCAGTAAACCAACTGACATGTCAGTAAACCAACTGACATGACAGTAAACCAACTGACATGACAGTAAACCAACTGACATGACAGTAAACCAACTGGCATGACAGTAAACCAACTGACATGACAGTAAACCAACTGACATGACAGTAAACCAACTGGCATGTCAGTAAACCAACTGACATGATAGTAAACCAACTGATATGACAATAAACCAACTGACATGACAGTAAACCAACTGATATGACAGTAAACCAACTGACATGTCAGTAAACCAACTGATATGACAGTAAACCAATTGGCACTTTTCAATGAAACCGTCTGAAGTAAGACCACAACATGACCACAACACGGTGCTTCTAAAATAAAAAAATTTAGTTAGCACACATAAACTCGAGCCAGTGTACCAACAATATACTTCATAGATGGATGTGGTCAATTTACTTATGACATGGCACCCGGTTGTTTCCAATCTCACATATAGTCTATGCCAGATATGTAAATGACAAGCCTCAACACACAAGATGGTAAAATTAACCACGTAGCACTTCATGAATTAATATGATGTAACATCACAATTAATACACATACACATGCTTATATATGTGTTATGGTAATTTATGAAATGACCAGGATTCAATGACAATTAAATATATTGTATACACTTACTTGTGTGAGTGACTGTGTGCTGCAAGTGACTTGTGTTTATAACAGCACAAATACAACAAGCAGTGCCTCACTTGTGGATTGGAACTACATTGACACACACATACGTGTATACAGGGCACTGCACAATGCCAATCCAGTCACACACTCACACAGAGCACTCTGGTACACACTGCTTCATTTGGCTGGGTACCCTCATTCTCTTTCAGTTGTACGGCTCACATTACAGAGAATGGATTATTGAATATTCCAATCAGAGGTGTTCGTTGTTCTTAGCAACCTGCACAACTGGCACACATCATGTAGAACAGTCCAAGGACATGGCTGTCCCCAGTCATACTACCACGACATACCTTTGAAACACTTGTTCTCAAGTCATACAACTATAGTGAAACATGTTACACCTATCCTCAAGTCATTCAACTACACTATATATAGTGAAACACCTGTCCCAAGTCATACAACCACAGCGACACATGTGACACCTATCCTCAATTCATGCGACTGCAGTGACACATGTGACACCTATCCTCAAATCATAACTACAGTGATACACCTATCCTCCAGTCATACACACCTATCCTCCAGTCATACAACTACAGTAACACATGTGACACCTATCCTCAAGTTATACTACACACCTATTATTTAGTCATGCAACAACAGTGACACATGTCCCCATGTGATACAACAAGAGTGACACACCTATCCTTCAGTCATACAACTAGAGTGACGCATGTGACACATATCCTCAAGTCATACAACTACACTCTTATTATGAAGTCATATAACTACAGTGACACATGTCCCCATGTCATACAACTAGAGTGACACACCAATCCTCCAGTCATACAACTACAGTGACACATGTGACACATATCCTCAAGTCATACAACTACAGTGACACACCTGTCCTCATCTTTTTATAACTGCTTGAAATAGTTTCGGACCAAATCAACTCACATGGACGGCTCATTCAACTTTAGTAATCACATTTACTCGGCAGCACGCCAACATAAACCAACTCATCAACCAACTCGAATCTCTTGCGGCTTTATTCTCCCTACAAGTCTACTGTAAATGTTGGCTTTGATTTTCCGTAGCATTAAGCCTTCTTAATTTCATCCATTTTATCAAACTATAGAAATTAAATAAGCAGCTATACATCCTTAATACCATAGGCTGCTTCCAAGTTTGCTTGCCTTCTTGAATGAGTATTATATGAAGCGCCTTTAGCTAATAGCCAATTAACTAAACAGAAGGTATTGGCAATACTGCCAACAGGGGAGCTGTTAACCAGTTGTCTAACAAGACATGACATAAGAAGCACATTGTCTGTGGGAATGTATTTGATGCATACATAAGACTGATTATATGGATTATCTATAAAAATTGACGCTCATATGATTGCATTCATACACACACACTTAGATATAATTGGATTTTTTTTCACAGGTGTAATATTTATGTAGACATGCTGAATCAGTAATTGCTAAATCAGTAATTGCTGAATCAGTAATTGCTGAATCAGTAATTGCAGTCAGGTTAGTCCAAATACTTGCTATATCAGACGAGTTATTTTGTACTATAACAGACGAGTTATTTTGTATTTTTGTACTTATTTGCTAACACTGACAACTTTACCGTTTCCATCATTCCAAACTCCTAAAAATTCAAAGTATTTTGATGACATATTCTTGGAGAGTTGTATGCAATATTCCAAGAATTTAAGCAACTTAAGAGGGGGAAGTTTTCAGTTTAGAGAGAACGGAATTATTGCAATGTTTTTCAAACAATGAATCAATTGATGACATGAATCTCATGTGCAGGGGTTATTCTTTACTGAAATGATGAAATATAGACTCATTGGTCTGGAATTTTGGGTGTACAGTTTACGTCCCAAAGTTATGATTCATAATCAATTGGGAGTTGTTGAACAGGTGATAAGCTGGGAACTTGCAGCATTAGTGAATAGAGCCTTATAATGCATTATGCGGTCTGTCTGATCTGTTTGTATTTATTTATGTATTTAGAATATATTTTGACAGTTAAATTTGCAATCCTAATAACACATTCAAATTGTCTAAGACCACATTTGATACTTTATTTGTATTTATAGTCATACATAAATATACGTGCAAGTATAATACATGTGTGTACATGTGCAAGATTAATAAAATGTCCAGTCTGTGATGAGGCCTAGTTGTTTCTTTGCATTAAGGATCTGTCCAGAGTCCACCGAAGAAGAACTGCTAAACACTGCGAAACAATTTAACAAGATTTAACAAGATTTGCCATCCAAGCCAAAGGCCCAGATGGCAAGTGGACAAGGAAGCCATTGGCTTATCGAGAGTCCAACAATGTTCATCTACTTATAACCCGCTCTCCTGAGATATGTGTCAACCTTGTTTTTAAACATATTCACGCTGCTAGCAGTTACACAATCTGTAGACAATTTGTTCCATTCATTTATTTTCCTCTGTGAGAACGAGTGCTTCCTGATGTCCAATCTACATTGATCCTTTACTAATTTGACCTCATGTCTTCTCTAGTTCTGCTATCGTTCTTGAGTGAGAAAAACATATTTCTATCAATATTTTCATACCCATTCAATATCTTAAAAACTTCAATCTGATCTCCTCTTAACCTCCTTGTCTCTAGAGTTGTTAAACCACATTCTTTCAGGTGTTCTTCATAACTAAGGTCTCTAAGTTCTGGAATCATTTTAGTTGCTCTCCTTTGTATGCGTTCAAGCGTATCTATATCCTTCTTACGATATGGTCTCCATGCTTGTATATATTGCTTTATAAAGAGGTATAATTAACTTTTTTCCCTTGTATGTTATGTTTCTTCTAATCAATCCAAGAATTTGATTACCCTTTGAAGCTGCAATACCACACTGCTCTGAAACTTTCATATCAGCACTTATCATAACTGCTAAGTCCATTTCTTTTTCAGTAGTACCCAGAACAGTATCTCCCATTTTATAGTTTACATCCAAGTTCACATGTCCTGTATGTAGGCATTTACATTTCCCAAAATTTAACAACATCTGCCATTTCTCAGACCATTTCACTAATCTGTCTAGATTGTTTTGTAAATGTTGTTTATCACCATCAGTGTTAACCTTTCTAAACACTTTTGTGTCATCTGCAAATTTGAGTACATGACTTGTTATATTGTTGTCCAAGTCACTGATATATATTAAGAATAATAAAGGTCCTAATACTGATCCTTGTGGTACCACACTCAAAACTGATTTCCAGTTTGAAACTTCTCTATCTACTACAACCCTCTGTCGTCTGTCAGTAAGCTGTTGTTCTATCCAGTCAATTGTGCCATCCCCGATACCATGGGCTTTTAATTTAAGTAGTAATCTTTGATGTGGCACTTTGTCAAAAGCTTTCTGAAAATCTAAGTAGATAATATTTACTGGTGATCCCTCATCAATCCACTTAGTGATTTCTTCCAAAAAACATAACATATTTGTTAAGCATGACCTCGCTTTAAGGAATCCATGTTGAGATGAGTTTAATAATTTATGCTTAATGAGGAAGTCCACCATATGGTCTTTAATTAACCTTTCTAATAATTTACAAATCACTGACGTTAAACTCACTGGTCTGTAATTTTCTGACTTATTTCTCGAACCCTTTTTAAATAATGGTATGATGTTTGCTTCTTTCCATTCAAACGGAACAACTCCCTCTTTTAATGACAAGTTGAATACTCTTGTAAGTGGTGTACTGATTTGTTTTACTGTTTCCATTAGTAATTTTGGAGGAATCCCACCCACTCCCGGTGATTTGTTATCCTTCAATTGGAAGACTACTACCATTTCCACACAATTTAAAATGTGTTTTATTATTTATTATTGTTTAATAGCTTATTATTTTATTTAAGGTTCTTTGTCTGTGCTCAGACTAAGTACTGTGTCACCAAAATAACATGTCTATAATAATAATATGTGAGCTGGCATCCAATGATAGTTTCCAAAACAGGTGTTAATATGTGTCCACTGTTTATCACTGTCTTTTTGCCTCTAGCAATAAAGTCACATCACGACAGGCATATATCTGCCTTGACCCAAAGCTGTAACACAAAACAATGGCTAGGTCTGAACCCCTGAAATATGAAAACAAAAACGTCAGCGGTCAAATCTTGTTCGCTGACATTGTAATATTGCTACAAACACCTCATTAAATATACCTACTTTACACTGTAATGAATCCATTATCTTCAATGTGGTGCATTTTCATGATGTGTGTATTGTTCAGATGTTGATTCTGACCTAATTTAAGTTGAAAATTAAATGAAAATATGTCCATTTTAATATTGAATTGAAATGTTAATAACTCAGTAAATGTACCGCATTTTTATTCAACATCACCAATAACAATATGATAGTAATTGTATCAAACTATCTGTTTCAGTAATTTGGTTTTGCATGGACGCATCACATTCACACCATCAGTCTCAGACTCGGGCATCACTATTCATCGTGATTCGTGCAATTGCGAACTATCATGTCCCAATACTTTGAAGTTTGAGCAAGTACTCGCCAAGCACCGGTTATAAATTCGTTCGTTTTTCGGGAATATTTGCTATGATTAAAATGCTGTATGTGATATACCTTGTGCCGTCAGCGAATAATTACCAACGCCGGCAACGCTCAGTCAAGCTCGGCTGCGGCAGTGTGACGAATACTTTCACCGCTGTTCTCAACGCTAAGCCAACGCCAGCCTATTTTTGATAACATCATAATCCACATTCAACATGCATACAAGAAACATATGCAAAAGACCCACCTGTAAACTTCAGCCACTCGATCAGTATGTGTCCCGGCGACGTACTCCAAACTGTGATGTTACGAAGTTGTCGACAGAGTTAAGAACTAACTTATTCTGTCGATGGAATATCGCCAACCAACGCCATGTCAAAACTTGGCCGGCGGGGGAGAAAGGCGTCATCACGTGACCTGTTGCCACGGCCCTAGGCTAGACGTAAACAGGTTTCATGTGTCTAAACTACTTTCTCATTTAGAGGATTGTCGCTTTTGTGTCTGTGTCTTTACTCGGTGCGCTATCTACTGAATCGTTAGACCACTCGGCTACTTCAAGCCGCTTACTGTCAATGCAATTATCATTTAACGGTCTGCGCATAGGCACTATTGAGTATTGTAGGCCTAGTCCTAGACCTAGACTAGAGGCAGAGCCAGTGCCGTGGCAGTACTGCAGATGAGGCTAGAGCATAGACATAAATAGAACACCCGTTAGTAAAACAAGACCGCTAAGCTCTTATCAGTTGACACATGATAAAGTGATGCCGGCATGGACCAGTGACATTCATGCTGCTGCACGGCAAGAACCCACTGGAGGCCCAGTGTTTATACTGTACAGCACCCAGTCTTCATCATATATCTATAGATATACAGTACTAATAAGAGATTAATACTACATAGCTATATATATATATCTAATACCTTCTATCCATGCACTTTGTATATCAAATATCATAACATATTAACTATAACAGTAGCACCATTAAACATGATCGAAACTGAACTTTCTGAATTGCTCTATACATGTATTAGATAATGACTGCAATAGGTCAAAATCTCATTAAGCCCTGTTGGACATTCTTCTCTAAGGTCCCAAAAATATTCTTTTCCCATCTTCCAACAAATTCCCCAGCTGCTCCATCACAGCTATTTCCACCTGCAGATCAAGATCTCTCGAATGTTATCTTGCCAACTTGCCCAAGGACACGCCTCGTGTAAAGAACTGTGCTCTCTCATTTAAGCTGTCAATTGTTTTAGTAGGCAACCTTTCACATGGTTTGTCAAACAAATGCATAGAATGCAATGAATGTTGCAATGTGTACAGAATGAGTTACATGATAGTGGTTCATACAACGAAGAAAAGGCAAACGACGACCAAAAAGGGGAGAGCCTCATTAAATGCAGATGACTTAATAAAGAAACAAATCTTATTAATGAGCTGACATCTAGTAGAGTTTCATAAAAGAGTTACAAATATGCATATATGCATGCACACATTATTTATAAAACTGAATCCTACCCATTATAACATTTTATGTTGCACCCAATCAATGTGACTACTGGGAAACACTTAATGTACGCTCTCCCAAGAAAAACAAACGTATCTGTAATATATTGATATTTCAGAACATTTTCGAAACTGTTACATACATTCACATATACACTAACACAGCACAAACATTTGCAACATAAATTACCTGAAAATAACGAGATGTTAGATCCTGTCTTCTGTTGATTCGTACAGCTCTAAGCCACACTGGAAATAACCATATTCGTTGTCCCACAACTTTCTCCAGCAAGCCTCCAAGATGTTTGTCTTGAAGAGTTTAACAACCCAACTGGCCACACTTATAACACAACTGCTGGGACCACCCTCACCCAAA
Source organism: Lamellibrachia satsuma (assembly GCA_033239005.1). Classification (NCBI taxonomy): domain Eukaryota; kingdom Metazoa; phylum Annelida; class Polychaeta; order Sabellida; family Siboglinidae; genus Lamellibrachia; species Lamellibrachia satsuma. The sequence goes on along the minus strand of BSQZ01000007.1, from coordinate 11,583,889 downwards.
TTATGTATCAGTTTGGTGGCCATGCCCCATTAAGAACAAATGACAATGACAAATCTTCAAGTTAATTGGTTCCTGGTGTCATCGTCACTGGCTACTAGTTTGTAATTCTCTGGTAGCCACCTCATCTTCGTTGCTTTTGTTTGTCTTATATTGTAAATGATGATGGTGAAAATACATTAACTTACTTACTCACTTACTCACTTACTCACTTACTTACTTACTTACTTACATATGTTAGACAACTATTTTTAACATGCTATGTTCACACTATAAAAAGTACTACCCTGTGTGTCATGCAGTGGATGCAACTGTTTCTGCCGTGCAATGAAATGCCGGCCAGTGGTCCACACCCGCTTCACTGCAGTGAGCTGACTTGTCGCTCTTGTTTATAGGGGGGTGATTAATGATGTAACTATATGGGCTACAGACAGTAGTAGAGTAGTGGCAGTGCCGTTGCAATGCCAGTGGCAGTACCAGTGGTAGTGGTGTCAATAGTCGACTGTGTTTCTAGACCTACCCATCCTCGCCACCGGGTTCTGACTACATCAGTAGACAGTATTGGCAGGTATAACCCTGCTGAAATGTGGAACTTTCTGTTGCTGAGCGACCGTACCTGGGATTTTGGAGTCTCACCTACTTAACTTGAATTGGTGGGGAGACCGGGACACAGTGAATCTATGGCTATTTATAGAAACTGACACATGGGAATCCGAAGATGATGTTACCAGTTTATGCCTCCAGGCAATCCCCACCTGAATTACAGCTTCTGTTCGAGACAGACCTCGCTGGTGAAGAACAAAGTATGTTTTTCAATGTCAGAAGTAAAATTGCACGACTCTATTGTTTTTTTGTGTGATTTAGTGTGGATCACCCAGAAATAAGAAACCAAGCACATGTTGGTAATTAGAGGGATGTTTCATGGAGTTCACGAACATGTGCTCTTTCCGCTGCATGTAGAAAAATGGCACGTGTGTGTATTGAGTGCATTCGGGGTACAGTGAATCGGGGTACAGTGGCTCAATTTGGCAAGTGATTCACTGTGCCCCGGTAAACGTTCAGGACTTTAATTTTTACTCAAATCGTTGTTCTTTCCTCAATGTAATTGTTTTTATTCCAAAGAATCTTGTGACGCTGCATAGGACACCCCGACGAAAGTAGGAGACGACAATTTCGTACAAATGCTGCATTAGAGAATCAGTAAGCTCAAAACATCAAAACCACGATTCCACTCAAACCATCTTCATTGTAATTTAATTAATAATACACCTACAAACTTTTATGACGTAAATGTTTCCATTAAGATAGTTTATTTGTATTTTTTATTAACATATACTGTCAAAACAAACTAGTCCTTGTAATGTGGCACTCTTTGGTGTAAGCAATGCTTACTTATTGTTGCTATGCGCATTAGCATGCCCCATCACGTAGTTTTAAAAGAAACTGTGAGTGCTGTAATACACCAAGTTCATAAATCAGTGTGTTTTCCATAGTTACCTGACCTAACGTTATGCATCGCTCAATTCCGGGGCACCAAGGTTTCATGTAGATTTAGGTTTATTTCTTGCCAAAATATAATTTCAAATGCGCATATAATCAAAACCGTTTCAGTTAAATTCTGTTTTTATGTTATTCATAAATGAATACACTTTCAGGAAATGCTGAAAATTTAATTTGTGATGATTCCGACTTTCGTCCGGGTGTGCCATGCAGCGTCACATATGTTTATACCTCTACCCTATTAATGGACAATGCTTTATATGCCACACAGAATAGTACGCAATAGAAAACAAGCAAAACGCTTCCCAAACCTTTCACCTTCGCGTCGTCTTGAAGCGACGAGTCTGTCACGGGCAACGAGTTTCAACAAGAAGCATGTGAAGGATTTCTTTGAACACTTAGGGGTAGTGCTGGAGAGGCATCACTTCGGTCCAAATGATATACACAATGCCGATGAAACTGGGTGCTCTGCAGTCCAGAAAGTTGGAAACACTAAAGTGATCTCGTGCAAAAATGAGAAGCAAGTTGGCAAGATTACCTCAGGGGAGAGAGGGACTTAGGTAACGATGCTGGGTGCAATCAGTGCAGCTGGAAATTCGGTTCCACCATTTATGGTACTTCCTCGTGTGCACTTCAAAGATTCAATGTTGCATGGTGCGCCTCCAGGGACTGTTGGAGCTACCCATCAGACGGGATGGATGACCACAAAGAACTTCTCCGTATTCATGCAACACTTTATCAAGTCGACCAAAAATTTTATGTTCAAAGGAGCGTCCTATTTTGCTTATACTGGGCAACCATGACACCCATCTCTCGATTGAAACCATTAATCTTGCTAAGGTCCATGGTGTGGTTATACTGACTCTTCCACCACACCGCAGTCATAAAGTGCAACATGTGTATGGCCCTTTCAAGGCCTTCTACAAGCAGGCTGCCAATGCCTTTATGATCAACCATCCAGGTCAACCCATCACCGTCCGTGATGTCTCTCAGATAGTAGCCAATGCCTTATTGTTGGCCTTCACTCCGAAGAACATCACTGCCGGCTTCCCAGTCTCTGGCATCTATCCGTTCAACCCCAGTGTCTTCAGCGACGAAGATTACCTCTGCTCATACGTAGCAGATCGATAACCTGTGGCTACAGAGGAAATGCCCTTAGAATCAGCATATCCTGTCGCTGAAGTCACAGAACCCCCTCGTCCAGCCCCAGACGCTCCCTATCCAGTGCAAGAACTTCCTCGTCCAGCCCCAGATGCTCCCCATCCAGTGCAAGAACCTCCTCGTCCAGCCCCAGACGTTCCCCATCCAGTGCAAGAACCTCCTCGTCCAGCCCCAGACGCTCCCCATCCAGTGCAAGAACCCCCTCGTCCAGCCCCAGACGTTCCCCATCCAGTGCAAGAACCCCGTCGTCCAGCCCCAGACGCTCCCCATCCAGTACAAGAACCCCGTCGTCCAGCCCCAGACGTTCCCCATCCAGTGCAAGAACCCCCTCGTCCAGCCCCAGACGTTCCCCATCCAGTGCAAGAACCCCCTCGTCCAGCCCCAGACGCTCCCCATCCAGTGCAAGAACCCCCTCGTCCAGCCACAGACGTTCCCCATCCAGTGCAAGAACCTCCTCGTCCAGCCCCAGACGCTCCCCATCCAGTGCAAGAACCCCCTCGTCCAGCCCCAGACACTCCCCATCCAGTGCAAGAACCTCCTCGTCCAGCCTCAGACGCTCCCCATCCAGTGCAAGAACCTCCTCGTCCAGCCCCAGATGCTCCCCATCCAGTGCAAGAACCCCGTCGTCCAGCCCCAGACGCTCCCCATCCAGTGCAAGAACCTCCTCGTCCAGCCCCAGACGCTCCCCATCCAGTGCAAGAACCTCCTCGTCCAGCCCCAGACGCCCCCATCCAGTGCAAGAACCCCCTCGTCCAGCCCCAGACGCTCCCCATCCAGTGCAAGAACCCTCTCGTCCAGCCCCAGATGTTCCCCATCCAGTGCAAGAACCTCCTCGTCCAGCCCCAGACGCTCCCCATCCAGTGCAAGAAACCCCTCAATGAGCCACAAGATGGCACTGCAACACATCCAAAGTCGCCGGAAGCAGTACTGGGGCACAGTGAATCCGATTTTTTTATTTTCAACTCCCCTTCATCCAAATTCCCCTATGGGGGAAGATACCCCAGGGTATCTCCCCCACCCTGAATATCTTACCCTCCCTATAAATGTATGTCAGTTCTTTTGCAAGACTAGTCAGAGTCAGAATAATATATAATATGTTATTTTGCAAGAAAATGGTGCGTTTATATTTATTTTTTTTATAAATTTACGAAGGAATGAATACTACGAAGTGATTGCTGAGTTTATCATGATAAGTCTCTCATCAAGGCACTGGGTTAATCGTGATTGGCCACCTCAGCAACAAAGCTCTGCAGTATCAATAAAAGTTTCAAGAACCCGCCTTAGTTTAGTGGCTTTGACACGTTGCCAATATAATTATATATATAGTATAGTTTATCAACCTTTGATTTATTTTGTTGCGTAACCACATACAATACACAATAACTAAATCCAATCACCCACTTCACAGAAAAAAATAATCATTTGATCTCAAGCTTTTCAAGTGATTTTTTTATAAATGTTGCTTTTTATCACGTTATTGTACATTAACCAGAACATGTATGTGTGTGTTGTAAATGTGTTATATGAACGCCACAACCTTAATTTAAATTGACAATGAACTAGTTTGTACCAAAAAGTTTGATGACTATTTAATGCAGCGAGCCATCATGAAGATGAAACACACAATGCAAATGTAACTGCGTTGTAGGTAAAGGTATTCGAGTCATCACATGAAAAAGAAAACGGAAATTTGTGTGATAAGAGTAGACACTTAAGGCATTAATGTAATCAAGTTTGTGACTTATTTTAAATGTGACTTTTTCTGATAATTACAAGTTATTACATGATGAAAGACATTATTGGACATCATCGTAACAACAAATCTAAATGTTGTGTAATGTACCGCATAGGCTGTACATATTTTTTACATACAAATGGCAGTTAAAGGTGTCCACAATCCAGGCCCTAGTATGGAATACCTCGTCGGTGTAGGTGAGTAACAGTATCTCAGTAATTAATGACTGAGGCTGGAATGTTCCACTGTCCTACCGCCTGCATACTCTACGTGTACCCTCCTGAGTAAAGACCCTAGGTGTGTATTGACAATCACATGTTGAATAGGAGAGTGAATCGGTGATAAACTCTCAACAGTGCTTACACTGCTGTAATTCAAGTCAATTAGCAAGCCACGGCAGCATGTTAATTCCGTCGCAAACATAATACACAAACATAATACACAAACAGCTTGCACCGTTCGTTATCAACAATCTCTATTTCTCCGCGTGCAGCCGTGCACACAGGATATACCTGACAGTATGTGTACCAAGCGTGAATCTGTTCCAACAATCCACATAACGTATATGTTGAAAGGAGGACATGAAATACTCATAATTTTTATATGCTAGTAGCATACATACATGCACGCATGCATGCATGCATGCATACATACATACATACATATATACATACATACATATATACATACATACATATATACATACATACATGTATATATATGTATATATATATATATATATATATATATATATATATATATATATATATATATATATATATATATATATATATATACATCATATATACATAATTACATATGCATATGTGCATGCATGCGTGTGTGTGCGTACGTACGTACGTACATACATACATACATACATACATACATACATACATACATACATACATATATATACAAATTATGTGTAGGCACTGATACCCTCGATGTGGCATGCCATGCTGAAGAGAATCGTGAGAAGTGGATCGATCCCATGGGATTTCATGGCGCGTGCCGCGTGTCCCAGTGGGACAACGTTACGTTGATGCATACATGTTCGACCAGCGGTGACTAAACCTCAGCTCGTATGTTGTATGTCACATGGCAGTCTACGGAACCTCGCCCCGTCTTCTGCATATCATTCGAAGTTCTTTGACGTCTCATCCTGTCTGCTGCATGTCACTCGCAGCCTACGGAGCCTAGCTACAGCTCACCCCTTTTTTTACGATATAGCAATAATAAGGTCCTATATGCGGGTAATTACGTAAGGAGAGACAAATACAATTCTACAAACACAACTGTGAAAAGAGGTGTGTGGCAGTGACACGTGTTGTGGCCAACACCCTTTAACCTATATACCGAACTTATATTCAAACTTGCAAGTTAACGAAGGCGAAGAACATGTAGACGATTAATCCACGTGGCGTACACCTGGGATTTCGCAGAGGAGACCAAAAGGGCAAGCTTAGTTACACGTTAGTTTACCATGCTACCATGCAGTGGCGCAACTTGTTACATACGGAAAAAATTGAAGCCAAATAGGGGCATGTCCCAATGCCCCTACCCCATCTAAATACGTCAGTGCCGGTTAGCTATATACACGATATTTACACTTACAAGTAATGGACACTAACAATTAAGGCTATACTGATTAGCCTTTTATTATTCGTCAATATCTTAAGCTAGTCTTTATCGATTCTATGTTTTATGTTCGTAGAGTCAAGAGAGTGCAAATATAATATTGTCGGGCAATGAATTCCAGATATCTACCACACTTTGACTTAAAAATCGCCGTCTACAAAACTACTATATACTGATTGTGATATATATGGCTGAATAAATCACAAAAACAAAAGCATTTCAACCTCAAGCACATGCACGGCAGGGATCCGCACTTTCTACCTTCTACACCACACACGAGTGCTTAGAACTCTATAGTGCCGAGACACTACGGACGTGGTGTTTACAGTGGTTGCTTGAGTCAGAGAGTGTCTTCTGTGCCACCCACGTGGTAGCGGTGTTGATGTTTTGAATTTCCGCATCTAATGAGCATGCGCCAGTTTGACATCCTGGCTGGAGCTTTATACGGCGAAACTTGCGCTTTCGTGTCTGGTATTCTTGAATTTTGCCACACCCAGTAGTGCATGATTTTACTAGGACCGGGCCACGGCGGAGAACGTTGCCAAGGTAACTTTATTCCACAGCCACATTTGTAATTTACATAATGGAGCGTTGGCTGTTAATAAAAAATGAAATTGAATTCGTAACCCCCGCAAATCTCCGGCTCCGCAAGAGTCATGGCCGGTGATGCAGTGACAGTGTCTGTGAGTGATGGTGATGATGTTGATGTCGAGCTTTGCTATTGGCCTGGGGCCAAGCCCTTTGAAAAGGAAGAGCTTAACAGAGTGAGAGTGTTTTGTGCGCACTTGTCTGCAATCTGGGCCCATTTCATTTTCGCCATTGTAAAGATACAACACGTCAACATGTACATCAATCATGCGCAATGGCAATGCCATGATGGCAGTGCCAAGGCAGTTGTCGGGTTGTGACCAAAATATTGACTCCAGTCCATGCATGTTTGGCGAGCTGGATTAATTTGTGGGACAGATTCATTTGTGGGACCACACATTTAACAAATGGAGTCTGAATATGTGCAGGCAACAAAGCACAAAGCACCAACCATCCACCATGTTTGTTAATTTCTGTCAATTGCAAATTAGACCCAGACTGCAACTCAGTTGATTTGCAGGATTCTACACGCTGTAAATTTTAAATGATTGTCGGACTTAAATGTATTAATTATTGCAGGCCAGAAAACATAAGTTAGCAACTGGAATTTGGCCCACAGGCTGGCAGTTGGTAACACTTGGCAGTGTTACTCCTGTGCTGAAGACATTGTTTATAACATAAGCCTGCATTTGGTTAACTGCCAGTGCCATACACATTATTTGCTGTTTGTATCTTGTCACAGGTTTGACATTCAGTAAGTTACTGTTTACTGAAAACATGTAGTCTATTATGTACACTGAAAACATGCTGTTTTGTGTATTTTTTGTTGGTGTTTACCACCCTGGGTGGTTCAGTTCTACCCCGGACTATTTTTTATTTTATTTGTATCGTAATAAGTGGTACTTACCTGCTAGTTCGTTTTTATTTAGTCAGATGTTGAAATGTAATCTATTATTATTACTTAGTTTTCTTTCTATTACTATTACATGCTGAAAGTAATATATTATTATTATATTTTAGTATTACATTTTTCATCAGAGCTAATTTTGGGAGTATGTACATGTATGTATACACGTTGTATTCATTCAGTAGTAGAGCAGCTCACAACAATAACTCCTTATTCAAGCAATTATCTATGATTTGTTGGTCTCTTTCTTACAATATCCAATCTGATATATGCTGAAAAGTCAAATTAATGCTGTGTTCACGAGTACTCATGTTCACACATTTAGACCAAAAGTTGACTAAACTGCTGGATTTGTTCTAACATTACCGGACATGGCGCTGTAGGGCCATCTATAGGCTTGAATGCTGTGTAAACTGTACATGGTCTCTCAGTCTTGATTGTCTTTATGAGCTGTTGGAGCTACCTCAGAAGAAGCCAGCATTCATCCCAAGTGTAGACTCCTTTGATGTCTGGTGTGTGAAGGTGGCTTATGTGATACGTAGCAAAACATAAACACACAGGTTGATATTTACACCTAACAACCTAATGAAATTGAATTCTGATATGTGATTTAAATATTCAGTTGTAGTAGAAACATAATAGCTCATTTACTGTTAGGGGTACATTGTTTACTATTACTTCATGTGCTGTTCCATCTATTACTTGAATATTTGTAATAATTAGATCTTACTATTACCCCAGGCCTGGTGTAGAGGTACTTTATGTTTATGGTGACTGGTTGCAGATTGCCAAAGATGTCCGACAAGGCAGAAACAGACAGGCCTGTAGCCAATGCAGTTAGAAAGACAACGTGCCCTGCCGCACACAAGGGCAATGACATTGGCCAGCAAACATCTACTGATGGGTTGGTGTCAACATGTGACGTGGGACACAAAGAGAGTCATGACAAAACACACACAATGTGTGAAAAGCCATCAAAGATGGTTGACAGTTGCGTTGTTGATCACCAGAATTCGTGCTATTCTTATGGCGTGAAACAGAAAACAAATAGTGGCGGCAACAACAGCTTCGTGGGGCAGACAGACTGGATGACACCACTGTCACAACCAGACTGGTTGACACCAGTGTCGCAGTCACTGCCGGACGTGTGTGGTGACACTGTAAGTACGTGCGACAAGTCTAAGTGTGAAGATGCTCGTCTGCGGCAGTGGAGAGCTGCTGGCATTGCTCTCAAGCACGCTCTCAATCATATCGCCCGGTCGCAGTCTAATGACTGCACTCGTGACACTGGACGCAGTGATGTCACCAGTGAGTTGGTGTCCGAGAGTCAGCGTCATGTGATGCCTGTCACGAACAAAGCCACTGATGCTATGAATGAGATGCTGGAACAATCTAAGACGACACAGCCAGGTGATGGTTTGAATGACAAGTGTGCAGAGCAGCGGTCTGTGGGAAAAGCATGTGGTTCTTGTGGTAAGTCAAAAGGAGACACTAAGACATCCCAGCATGGTGACAGTCGTGACAAAAGAGGTGCCGCGTCAACTGCGGACAGTGGTGACGCTCCGGTGAATCTGCAACAGTTGAGAGAACGAATTCGCAAAATCACAGAGAAGCTGCCAATAACTACAGACCAGTCGGACCACACGTTAGTGAAGAGACAGCATCAGTCATGCAAGGTGACGCGTCAGCACCACATGGCTGACACTGATGACTCTGATGTCAACGACCTTTGCCCTGACAGGAAACATGACAAGGAAGTGAGGAAACACGTGAAAGCATCACGAAGACGGTCTTCGGGAGGTACAAAGATTGCAGTATCCCCTGTTGTGGAAGGTCAAGGACACGAGGCTGCAGCTGATGAGACCCGTAGTGGTTCATCAACTGACCCAGGAATTGTCCTGAATGCACCAGAAATGTCCAGCACCGCAACGTGTCCGACTTCTCGCAGTGGCAGGGTTCTTGAAAGTGACCGCACTTCTAGACCTCATGAAGCCGAGAGTGGTGCAAGGAAACATTTGCCACATGCTCGCTGTGCTTCAGGGAGCGTACCCACCTCGAGACCAAAGGGTCTTACTGAAGCCGACTCGGTGGCGAATCTCGCTGACGTCGAGTCGTGCACTGAGAGTTTTGATGTCACTGAGAAGTCATCAGATGAAAGAGAAGCAGACACAGCCACCACGCCCTCTGGTGGTTGGGGTGACGCGTCACATAAAGGCATGGAAGGGAGCAGCGGTTGTAAGGACAACAATGTAGTCAGTACGCTGTTTGAGTCACCAAGTCAAGATACCAGTCTGTGTAAGTAGTGACATGTTTTGACTCTAAAAGGAAAGTAAATATGTATCATTTGGTAGTGACAACTGACAACTGATCTGCATCATTTAATAAATTTTCAGTGAAGAAAAAGATACTAACTTGGACAGAACTACCCACTAGTCTGCTAGTCTGTACACTAATAAAGATTTCCGCAGAGTAGTAAAGCCATGAACCAACTAATTCGCGTGTCTAGTAAAATCTAACATGTTGTGTGCCACCACCGCTCATACAATCAAAACATAACTTTCGTGCCACCACCACCTGTACAACGAATAAATTATTGTGTTGGCGTTGCCAGTCAAACAATGCTGCTGATTGGTTGTAGTGTGATATGGCGTATTAGAGCAGTAGTTTTGATTGGTTGCATCAATAGTTAGTACAGCTAATGACTATCAATTGACGGCCATTTTCAAATACAATTTTCAAATACAGTTGATCATTCGGAGAGAGAGCATGCATTAGTAGATACTTATCGCTATTACATTTTCATTTTATAATAATTTTGTTTTACTATTTGATTCGTTCATCGTTGTTATGAGACATGCATCGTTATTTGACTGGCGTTGCAACTTGCAAGCAAAACAGACGACTGGTATTCGTGGAAAGAACGCTTTCATTACATGGTTGCCATGTTTTCTGTTTCTCGTGATGTCAGTTATTTGTTGAATAAATTATGGCTGACGGTCTAAATTTGTCTAGCTTTGATTATTTTCAGGACTAGTAAACCCCTAGGCAGACTAGTAAACTTTTGTCTTTACTAGTCCTGCTGTCTAGTAAAAAATATGATAAAGTTCTGCCCCTGACTAAATATTAGAGAAAAGATGTTATAATGTGGCAACCTCTCACTTGACAATTCTCTAAATTACTCAGTTTTACTGTATGGTTATAATGTCGGCAACTGAAGCCAAACAAATCACTACACTCTTAAAGGATGTGACTGTCAAAAAAGCAAAACATTATTAATATCCTATTCAGTTATTGTTATACAATTAAACCAACTTCAGAAGCTGTAAGATAAGCATTTAATTGTAACTGATCAATATATGTTTAGGTGTTACACATATTTATGATATTTACATGTTTCAGTTACTCCTGACAAGGAATCTGATGACGGGTTTGACGACCTGTGTGACCTTGTTCTTGACACTGACGAGTCTGTGGAAGAGGAGGCAGAGATCCACATCCCCGTGGAAGACATTGGAGACTTCCCCAGTGGGGTAGGCTATTCATACTTTGACAGTAAGGCCAGCATATTTTAGAAGCTCTGACCAAACGTCTACTGGTACTGACCATCACTCTGCAGTCGTTGGTCAAAGTAATATTGCTCCCTTTATAGAGGGTTGATGCTATTTCCTACACCACCCAGGCCGTTGTCTCATTCCACTTCTCCTGGTGGTGCATATGCCCTCAGAGCTTTCCCCTTCAACTTTTGATATCTTCCTGACCATCATGTCTCCGTCTACCTATCTCCATGCATTTGCTCCTGCTTACAAATGTTATCATGACTTTGGCACTCAAGATAATGGGTCTGCCTTCTATTTGAGAAGTTATTGAGAACCACGTGCTGGTTTACTTAGCATCATGCTGCCCGGAATACTGCACTGAATTCACATGAAATGGTTTGTGGCAGTTGTCCTTGTTGGTGCATACTTCTTCTGACCAATGTTCTTTTGGGGCCAATGCATTTCCACAATGATGGAGACACTTTGTGCCTTGGATGGTATTTCAGGAATCGAGCGGTAACAGTGATGACGGATGTGACGATGGCGAAGATGCAGATGATGAATTTGAATGCGACTGTACAATGTGTCATAATATTGGAGGTACGTATCAAATGACAACTGTTTGCTCTCCTTCCAGTTGCACTGATGTTGAATGTATCTCTGCAGATGACAAAACAGCAATTAGTTATTATTTTACCTTGATGATGCATTTGAAATTACGGGAAATATTCCTATTATTTTCTGACATGGTCCTGACAAAATCTATTTTGCAATGCAACAACCCAGAAAGTACCATGCAAAAAATTGTGTTCTATCTTTGAAAATGGTCTCTAGGTGTCTCTGCTTACCCTCAGATCACCAATGGTGCTTTTGGGGTTATTGCATTGATCTGCACAGTAATTTTCTTGAAGACTGCTTTATCGCTGTCAAACTACAGTTGCTGTTTTCTCACTCCAGTGGCACATTTGTTGTTGTTGCATTGATGTGCACAATTCAGAAAGAGCAATGATAAGGTGCTATATTCACACCTTCTGCTCATTTGTTTTGGATTCCACCAAGCCGTGTCATTTCGTTTACTTTCCTGTACCGCTATGAATCCATTTTGTCTTGGAGAGTAGCCTAGGGATTGCCTTGTGGTAATCATTGCAGCAGATCCCTGATTCCCCATATGATTGTAAAAATTAAAAATAAGTTGCCTGCAACAACAACTATAAAATTATGTGTTGCGGTCCTGGAACATAGTTTTAAACAGGTGAATGTTATTTAGTATTCTATTAATATAATTTTAATTAACTGCATATTACAAATGCATAGTGATAAAACATACAGTACTTATCTATGTGCTATGTGGCCCATGTGATTGCAGAAGCGATGTGGGCAGCAAGGAACGAGGCAGAGTTTGTGGACCACGAAGAAGGAGACAGCATACAGCAGTGAGCATATCAGTTCTCAGTATTAAGTGACATTGTTCAGTAGTGTAACTGTTCAAAATGAGCAGTATTGTTCACCAGTACTTTGTTCAGTAATTAATACAACATTCAGTCAGCAGTGATTGTCTGTATTTAGTGTCATTGTCCAATAGCAGTGACTTGAATTAAGGCTGACAATGTGCTTGCAGTGATGTCAGTGATTGTTCAGTAGCCTGTGATTTGAACTAAGACTTTGACAGTGTGCTTGCAGTGATGTCAGTGATTGTTCAGTTGCCAGTGACATGAACTTATACTGACAGTGTGCTTGCAGTGACGTCTGTGTCAGTGATTGTTCAGTAGCCAGTGACTGGAACTAAGACTTGACAATGTGCTTGCAATGATGTCAGTGATTGTTCAGTAGTCAGTGACATGAACTAAGACTGTGACAATGTCTTGCAATGATGTCAGTGATTGTTCAGTAGTCAGCGACATGAACTAAGCCTGTGACAATCTTCTTGCAGTGATGTCAGTGATGGGTATGACCAGCCGTTCAACTTCAGCCTGTCCGAGGTGTGTCCACTGGACCTGCTCCTGAGACAGAGTGGTCATCATGACATCCTCCAAGCCATGTTTCATGTTAGTCTAACACCAGTTACTACACATGCACGCATGCGCGCGGCGTGCGCACACACACATGCACACACACACACACACACACACACGCCTGTCCCATGGTACTCACAGTGCACTAATGTAAGGAATATGCAGTAAAAATTATGCACCGGGCATACATTCATTATGCGCATCAATCTCAGGGATGTCACAGTGCATGCACCATAGCATTATAAAAAATGTAGGCCACGGGAAAAGGGGAAGAAAGCAACTGAGATGGGAGGACTCTGTAAAGAGGGATGTAAGGAATGCAGAGGAAGATGTCAAGTGGAGGGAGAAGTGGGAAGGGATGACAGCTGGGGCGGTGCAGCAGTACATGAACTATCCTCACCCCTTTGTACAGAGAGTCACGAGTAAGAATATAACATGTAAGTAATTTGCAAGGTTAGCTATAATAATATTTGTTGTAATTGATTCATAGTGCATGCATAAAGTGCACTACCATGGGTGTTTCCATAGTGCATGCACTAAATACACCAAACCAAATTTTTCCACAATGTCTGCACTTGCACACACACTAGTTAGTGCATGCACTAGTCAGTGCATGCACTAGTCAGTGCACCATGTTAGACATCAGCAGGTTGTCATTGAGTGGTTCTGTCTGCCAGAACGTCATCACCCAGATGTTGACCGTCTACCCTGATCTCATGAGTGACCAGGTCCCACCACTGGTCAGTGACTCATACATTGACAATCTGCCCTCGGTCAGCATCAAACCCAGTGGTAAGTTGCCTTAAATATTCTTCTAAAGCCTTGTTCACACACACAACAAAATCTATTTTGGATTACAGCACGTCTGCTTTTCCAAGATTTAGCAGTCAAATCCCTGGGGAAACATTACATCAGTGACTAGTTCAGATACAGCTGACCTGACCATTTATGATGAAATTTTGTCATGTTAGACCAGAATGTCTTAATGAAGATGGTAGCTTAAAGCAAAACAAAAGTCGAGGTTTTGGGGCTATGCACCCAAAAGAGATAATAAAAACTAACCATGTGCAACTAAAATCAAGAATATCACTGACATGTTAAGCAGCGAGACCGATAAGCACGTGCGCAGTTCTATGAAAATTGGGTAACCTAGACTATTGTGACGTATTAAGTGGGGCCAGCATACACAGAACCAACACAAACTCTTTAAAAAAACATGTTGCATAAGTTGAGTTCGGACGCAAACAGCATAGCCACCATATCGTATTGGCAAATATAGGAATAGGTGTATTCCAATATATTTTCAATTGGTGTGTAAATTTTGCTAGACTTTGACACTTATGATGTAGGGCCCTGTTTTAGTATTAACTCATAGGTGCATAGGCCCAAAATCGTGACTTTTGTTTCCCTTTAAGTATGCATTGTTCTTGCTGAATCTGTTTGTTTAGGTCTAATGGTGTGATTGTATTTTGTTAGATGACCAGACCTGCACTTTACATTATCTTTCAGCCTAATAATGTGTGTGTCTGTGGCTTATAGGAGAAGATGACTTGACCTGCCCAATTTGTCTGTGCAACTTTGAGACAGGTGACGATGCCAAGTCGTTGCCCTGCCAGCATCTCTTCCACCACTTATGCATCAAAGTGTGGATACACAAGGTATGTTACTCTGTAGATCCACAGCCCAAATAGATATACCAGGTACGTTATCGGTATCTTGCCTCAGGTAAATTACACATATTAAGACATTTATATGTCTAAAGTACATTATTCTTTGTAGTTGGTGATTCTTATGGACATCTGCAGTAGTTTCTTTATCACAGAATATATTGTGTTAAAGTATGGCTTTGTATGTACACAGAAGTTTACTATGTGCTACCGTAGACATGAAAACCTGATAATATTATGGCGGTGCAAACTCTCGATGATATGTTCAGTGTCGGAATATTGGTAAATTAATAAAAAATATGTTGTTTTAAAGTTCTTATTTTGTTGTTATGTTAGTGATATTGCATTTCATAACAGTAAATACATGTCACTAAATGGCTATATAAAAAAATAGCCAAGAGTCAACAATTAGCCGTGGCAGTATGCTCAACACTGCTGCACTTTACATTTGACTTCCAAAATTACCACTTTCCCCTATACACAGCAAAACATATTTTCATGGCTGGACTTTTTACAATGTTTTTATTTAAAGTACATACTGATCATTATTATCGTAAAATCATGTTATATAGTATAACATAATTATTGTAAAATCATGTTATATAGTATAACCTATATAACATGTTTATTGTAAAATCGTTATATAGTATAATCTATATAACATATTTATTTTAAAATCATGTTACAGTCGCGCCTTGTTATAACGCGCCCCGTTATAACACGGATACGGATATAACGTGGTTGGTCATGGACCCCGATTTTCTGCCGCCAGGGGAAAGTGCCAAATGGGCCTGCTTAAACCTACTTAGAATTGCTTTGACAATTGTAGGCGAACAATGTTAAAAGAACGAGTATCAACGTGTTGTTTGTTTTGCGCTGCCGCTGACATCAATCGCTGTCCCTGGGGCCTGGCTTCGCTTCGATATTTTGTAAATTGCAATCGAGGTTCACAAATACGCCTCGACATGTACGAATCAGATCAACAGTTTTAAATGCATTTAGTATGCAATGCCGACATATCACTTGGGTGAAATTACATGCTTCCATTACATCGTAAATTTAATCATTTTCGCAACGCGAAAACCAACATGCCAAATTCCTAACCCAAGGCTCTACCGGTGCGCAAAAATACGAATTCGTCATCCGCATATGAAACGACGAATCGATGTTAAGTGGTGCGTAATAAATTTATGCTTCGGTCGAGATCGGTTGAAAACGAAGTGAAACAATTATTAATTCTACCTATTGTCGTTTTCTGCTTTTTATCAGCTTACATGCTACATTTGTCAAATCATATACGTTTTCGGCTGCTCAGATCCAGTTTATTATTTTCGATTCGAAGGCCTATTGGTCCAGTACATCATCATCGTAGTAGATCTGTTCCATAACAGTATACGTACATGTGTTTTATTCAGTTCAAGAATCAACAAGGTGTGACATTTAAAAATAATACGCGTTGATGCTAGTATACGTTTAATAAGTTCCATAAACTGTATATTGGCGTATAAGACAGTGCTGCACGCACACAGGGCTTCGACAGCGTTCATGGATTTGGTTGCAGCGGGCGGCAATCGCTGTTGTTTAGTAGCTCCCTGGTGGCAGATATGGGAACACCTAACATGCCTCATGTACAACGCGGTCCGAAGTCGTGGACCCCGACCACCGCGTTATAACGAGGCGCGACTGTATATAATATAAAGTATATTTATTCTAATATCTTGACTGCCCAAATGTGTTTTTATGAACCAGAATTGTTTAACATAGTTTAACCATTATCTGTTTATCTTGCCACTCAGCATGCAATGTAAACATGATATTTGAGTAAAAACATTCAAATTAAAACGATAACGTTCAAGTTATTTGAAAAATGTGGTCTACTGAAACACATTTGGCTGGTCAAGATGTTAGAACAGATATAATTGATATTATATAACAAGATTTTATGACAAAACCAATCAGACTCTGTATCTTTAACGGGAGACTCGGGTCGGATTTTACGGATTTTTGACAATAAAATGAATTTCGAGTTGTTGCTATTTCCGTGTATAAATATTATTCAACTTGCCATTCATGTAAGTTGCACTGTCGAAATAAACACGTTTCTGTCATAAAACGTGTCTTTTGTATGATGCCTATCATTGCTAAGTCTTTGTTTATGTCAAATGAACCGAGACTAATGGGACATTAGGTGATTTTCCGCGAGCCATTGCATGCCGGAAAACGCTGTCATTCCAACATGGCGCATATCACGGGAAAGCCCCATTTTCGCTCTGTATGATGGTACAAACAGTTTTAAAATGTGCCCGGAGGTATCCGAGTAATTCCGACTATAAATGACCGCCTCTGAACCATCTCGGTGACAAAGGAATGGGGAATGCCAGCCAAGACGATTCGCCGGACTTCACCACGTGATGTCGGATTCCCTCAAATCAAGCGCTCTAATTGGTTGTAATACTAATTTCCATCCTCTGACGTCAGGTTGAAATACCAGCTACGTTCGATTCGATCGACTTTTTTTATCCCATGAGTTTCGTTCATTTATATCGCTTTGTAAAACGACATTATGCCGTTTGGTCGAAAGCGAGTGGGCGGTTACGGTACTGGGAGGCAGCGAAAGTTTGCATCGTTGCAGTTAGCGCGCGATGCAAAGGCATCGATGGTTGAATTCGCCAATGAACCTGCGGCGACAACTTCTTCTTCGACTATCACCGTCCGTGGTGCCAACGAGAATGGCACGCAGTGTAAGTTTAATTCTGATATTTCATATGTTCACTTGTGTTTTATCCAAACATCGCCTTTGTGGCATAACTATTACTGTATAAACGATTTGACGCTGATCTAGTTCATGCTGTTGATGTTCGTGGTTGTGTTGACATTCACGCCCAGGCCCAGGGCAGGGGCCATCCAGGCACATCAGAAGCAGAGTTGTAACTATGGTTTATTATATTACTACAATTTGCCCTGGTAATTATCGTATACCTATAGCCTATATACACATGCGCGCGGGTGTGTGTGTATAATATGGCAATGCCAATAAAATAAATTGCATTCACTGCCATACCCTTGCATACGTAGTAAGGGGGGGGGGCTTTTGTTGTTGAACATGTCTTGGGTACTTTTTGTTCATGAAATACATTTATATTGTGTATTTTTTCCAGGCATCAAGGCGGTCATCAACAGTACCAGCTGATCTGTCTCGGAGACTGTCTGTCACTGAACGGAAGTTTGGTTATGCAGATCTTCTGGAGGAGATAGGTGTCCCGCGATTCCTGGCTGAGGATGAGACAGATGCTGATGGAGATCTTTCAACAGTACTTGTACGCTGTGCCGTGTTGCCATCACTTGTTGCGAGCCTGCTATGCACGTTGTGTAGGAAGCATACACTCTCCACCCCAGCTGTCGACCGCACCGCACCCTCGGCATGGTGTGTGGCCTCGAGACTTTCTGCACCAGTTGCGACAAGGTCATCAATGCAACTCTGTCATCAGACTGTATCGATGGGACTCAGGCGACGAATGTCCCATTTGTCGTGGTGAGATCAGCTGTGTCGGCAACGATGGACATGGGTGTCGGGTACTCGGGACTTGTGTGAAATTTATTTTACAATGCCAATGACTCTTAACTTTGCCTTTTGATAGATTATACATTCATTAATATGTATGCAAAGTTTCAATCATCTAGGTTGCTTCTCAGATGTTGAAATGTATGTGCCAATGTACATAAACTTTGAATATGATTTTCTCAAAAACATGTTTTCCCTCACACCTACTGCCTCCCGTGTCACTTATCTCTGCTATTGTTTGACAGAATTACTTGAAACTTTCTACAGTGTTTCTTGATAGTATGCTCTTGAAAACTATGTAGTAACTTTTTAGAAAACGTTATTTCTATTTTATATAATGAACCATCAATGTAAAATTTCATTATGAAAAAATACATTCAGATGTAAAAAAATCATGAAAACAAAAGTTTTTTGAAAACTTGGAAAGTCAACTGACTGTTTTTATTGGGGTTATGTGGAGTAACTACATACCAAATTTGAGTCCTCTAAATCCAATGGTTACTGATATAAGTCACACGCAACATTCAATCCAAGATGGCGGCATACCGTGGGAAAATATGTATGAAACTTTCTGAAAAAAATTCACAGCATTACTCTTACCTGGACTTGCAATCTATGAAAGTTTCAGCTCTGTAGATTCAGTGATAACGAAATAAGAAAATAAAATGCGTTTAGACCCAAGCGACGCCTTAATAGACATGGCATAATTCTTGAAAATGTGTGTATTAAAATTGAAATTTCTTTGCCTTTCTTTACGGTGAAATATGCTCATCATATACGTTTGTTTCCCATTGCAGTCTGGGACATGTCCCGTCTGCAGATTCATCCTCACTCCAGACAGCTGATGATGTGACAGTCGGCTGCAGGACCATCAGGCTTGTTTCGTACTGCTCACTGCCACGTGAAAGAAGAGTTCATTACATGCAGGTCCACCAGGCTTGTTTCATGGTGCTCACTGCCACGTGACACAAGAGTTCATTACGTGCAGGACCACCAGGCTTGTTTCATGGTGCTCACTGCCACGTGACACAAGAGTTCATTACGTGCAGGACCACCAGGTTTGTTTCATGGTGCTCACTGCCACGTGACACGAGTTCATTACCTACAGGACCACCAGGCTTGTTTCATGGTGCTCACTGTCACGTGACACAAGAGTTCATTACGTGCAGGACCACCAGGCTTGTTTCATGGTGCTCACTGCCACGTGACACGAGTTCATTACCTACAGGACCACCAGGCTTGTTTCATGCTGTTCACTGCCACGTGACACAAGAGTTCATTACGTGCAGGACCACCAGGCTTGTTTCATGGTGCTCACTGCCACGTGACACAAGAGTTCATTACGTGCAGGACCACCAGGCTTGTTTCATGGTGCTCACTGCCACGTGACACAAGAGTGCATTACGTGCAGGACCACCAGGCTTGTTTCATGGTGCTCACTGCCACGTGACACAAGAGTGCATTACGTGCAGGACCACCAGGCTTGTTTCATGGTGCTCACTGCCACGTGACACAAGAGTGCATTACGTGCAGGACCACCAGGCTTGTTTCATGGTGCTCACTGCCACGTGACACAAGAGTGCATTACGTGCAGGACCACCAGGCTTGTTTCGTGTTACTCACTACCACGTGACACAAGAGTTCATTACGGGCAGGACCACCAGGCTTGTTTCGTGTTACTCACTACCACGTGACACAATAGTTCATTACCTACAGGACCACCAGGCTAGTTTCATGCTGCTCACTGCCACGTGACACAAGAGTTCATTACGGGCAGGACCACCAGGCTTGTTTCGTGTTACTCACTACCACGTGACACAATAGTTCATTACCTACAGGACCACCAGGCTAGTTTCATGCTGCTCACTGCCACGTGACACAAGAGTTCATTACGGGCAGGACCACCAGGCTTGTTTCGTGTTACTCACTACCACGTGACACAATAGTTCATTACCTGCACTGCTATAGCTTCTGCAAATCTAATGACTGCCTACTTTGTTGTTCCCATGCCCATGAGAATTGTTTGGTTCTTTCTAGGCATGGCAGCTATCACATTTATCTGAGTTATCCCACATGATGTGTACCCCCGGGGTATGTGTGTATGTACGTATGTATGTATATTTAATGAACATTGATATATCACGGCAGATGCATGTTTCACAAATTATAGACAGAAGTCAAAAATACAACAAATTATTTAATTACACATACAGGCATGCACCCACAAAATATATATATGTGTCATTATGTGTAGATTACACCAAGATGTACTGAACATCTTGCTTATATATTTATATCCTACATCCATATGTTATCCTTAACCTAGTGTCCATAACGTGTTCACAGCCACTGGCTAGTTATAAGTGTAGTGTATAATAATGCAGCCAATCTTGTTTCTGCATAAGCCAGTTATGAAATTACATTATCTTTATCAGTGTTGTAGACATAATTGCAGATATCAAACATTGTTTGATAAAATTGTGCTTGGCAAGAAGAATGTTTGCTAGGAACTATGTCTAATCATTTGTGTTGTTTGATAGCAAAAGCTTGAATGGATTCATGTGTCGTTAAATCTGTGTAAGTAATTCATTACTGGTGCTTTCTCTGTCATCTCTAGAACCAATGTATGAAGTTTGGATGTGTAGTGTTGGTGCTTAGTTCTTATAGGTAAACTGCAGCAGCTAAACCACGTGGTCTTGGGCATGGCAGTAAATTTTAATAACATGCAGGAAAGAACAAAGGGTAAGTGTAAGCCAAAGTATACGAAGAACAA
Organism: Lamellibrachia satsuma; assembly: GCA_033239005.1. NCBI lineage: Eukaryota > Metazoa > Annelida > Polychaeta > Sabellida > Siboglinidae > Lamellibrachia > Lamellibrachia satsuma. The sequence goes on along the minus strand of BSQZ01000007.1, from coordinate 11,562,810 downwards.
GTAATTGGAACAATAATCTGGGTAAACTCAAAGGGATGCAGATGTACGCAGATGTAGAATAATTGTGGTTTTCTCATTGTTGAGACAAGATGGCTCAACAGAGGTGTAGGGGCAATTTAAAAACGGTGCAGTGTTCTGCCGAGTTCGTGTGTTGCTTAAAAAACAAGACGTGAATGTGGTTTGCTGTGGGAAACCTATTATGCCAATGAACTATTGCTATTTATTACACCTGTAAACTGTTGTGGTTACATGGACACTTTGAACGGTACAACACCCGACACTTGTTTACAAAGGGCAATAGCATTGTATTACTAGGACGTCTTGCTTGTTGGATATTGATAAGTACTGGTGTTTTGTTTACATTTGCTCTTGGTGTAATTTTTTTTAATATATCTCAGTTTGCTATTTAACAAGGCATCATCGTATTCATTTGCTATATCATTGTATAATTTTACAAACTAAATTACCGGTACATTATTTGCTGTTAACCTGTTTTAGTCGTGTCACAGTATGGTAAGCAGTATGCTTTTTGTAATAAATTGTCTGTTGTATGAGCGTTTTTGTTCAAATTCATTAACAGAATTATTGCTAGTCGAAATAAACATGAAATGTTGGTTCTGATTATGCCAGTTGAAGCACATACCCCTACATAAAAAGGTGAAGGTTAGTTCTTATGATGCATATAGCCCCACCCCCCAGCAGACCTGTTCATTCCAACACCAACTTCTCTGGGAAACATTCAGCCACATTACAATTACTGCACAAAGACTATTCATTCACATATCCACAGCTGTCTATAGTCAGGTACCCATCTATACAGGCTGACTGAATAGTCAGGTACCCATCTATACAGGCTGACTGAATAGTCAGGTACCCATCTATACAGGCTGACTGAACTGAGGCAATGTAGAATGAAAGAAATATCCCAAACTTTGACTTTTCAAACACCAGGTTCTCTTGTTTGCATTTCAACATTCTAACTAAAAAAAATGTATTGGTAAAGAAGGTCCGCATCATAAGAAAGTGTTACTCTCAGCTTGTCTTCTTAGTTATACAATTGTCCAGTCACTCAGGTCATTTGGTAGTCTTTTATTTGTGTATTAATAGTACCATTATGCATACATTGTTCACACAATCATTAGATGAGCAAAACCATTGATTCAGTCACATACAACCATTGGAACTAAATACAGCAAGTTCCTAATAACTCAGTACTCCATACATGAATAGTGACTTTGTATCCTTACCCAAAGGACAGAGTGATGTCACTGAGTTATATAATATAGCGGGGATAATATTTCCACTCAACTCCATGGAGACATGTCAGTCATGATACTCTCAGGTGCCAACCCTGGGTGGTGAACACCTGTAAGAGTAGCAACAGAATTCCATAAAAATGCAAATGAACTCGTACGACTACATCTGTTGGTTTGCCATGCTCAAAAGGAGCTCACTAAACAAACTGGGATATACATCGATTGGATTTCACGAGACTTTGGTGCATATTTGCGCTACTCCTCGGAACTGGTGAACAAATTTGACAAACGAGGATCACATCCTGTAATACAAAAAAGCCTTATTTAAAATGCTTAAACTGTAAGGAATGATCCCTATGTCAGCAAGGGACCGTTCACAATTGTCGAAATTTATTTATTCGTACAAAGCGTACTAATTCTCAGACCTCCCTCGATTAGTACTTTTGTTGATAATTTTCCAGATTGATGAAGCAACTGTGGTCAAATTTCGCACGCGACCGACATTAATCAAAATTAGTATGTGGCCCTTGACCCCTTGACCTCCTTAAGTGATAAATGTAGACAACTGTGAATGGCCCCTAAAACAGTCACATTTCAGAAAATCTTAAAAGACTTACAGCAAACCATGAGATTGGGCACCTGTGGAATCTTCAATAATCTGTGAGGAGTGCTAGTTGGCAGGTTACACACAGTTGAACACGATACAGTGGAATACCTCACACAAGGTTGTCTTATAACAACATTCACACAGTATATGATTATGTACTGAGACTGAAGGTACTATCCAGTTCATGTACAGCTCAGTGGTCTACATTCTGAGAGAAGGCAGGTTCTGAAGAAAGCCCTGGCTTCTTGCCATTTGTATCAGCCGTTTACAATCGAGCCACATTGTGGAGAACTTGACACGAGGAAACCTCTCCACAAGTAGCTCCATCATTGCTATGGTGATGAGGTCGCACCTCATCAAGCCCAGGTACTGCAGCGTAGGGCACGTCTCTGAGATTTTGATGGCGCCTTGAGCGGTGATGTGTTCGCACCAGCCAACGTCCACAGTCTGGATAGTGCGACTGTGAGCACCCAGACTGATGAGAGCTGAAACAACAGTGGCAAACAGACTGACACAACATGCAGCACAGGCACAGTAGACCACATACTCACATGATACACTGCACAGACTGACACAATACAGAGAATATATATTCACGATACACAGCAAAGACTGACACAATACACAGTATAAATCATATGATGCACAGCACATATCGACACAATATACAATCAAATGCTACATGACACAGACTGACACAATATATAGTACTTATAAAATCACATGATACACAGCATATACTGACACAATATACAATCAAATAATACTCGACACAGACTGACACAGTACACTGTACAGACTGATACAGTATACAATCAGGTGATGCACAGCATAGACAGACACAATATACAGTATACAATCAGATGATACACAGCACAGACCGACACAATATACAGTATACAATCAGATGATGCACAGATTGACACAATATACAGTATATACAACCACTCCATGACCATTTGACTCCTTAGGAATGTTGGCCCATATTCTACACAAAAAAGACATGATACACAGCACTGACTGACACAATATACATCACAGATTGGTATCACAGACTGGCATTCTACATCGTCCCTCACAGCCAGATATGAAAGAAGACTGACCCTGGTCTGTGAGACTGCACGAGACAAGATGAAGGCTACGCAGGTTGCGGACGTTCCTGGCGATGTAGTCAACACAGAGGTCTGTGATGTTGGTGCAGAGGGACAGGTCCAGACTCTCCAGATGTGGACAGTGACGTACTATCTTCATGACACTCTCGTTGTTGACACTCACAATCTGTGACACTTCCAGGACCCGTAGTTGTGGCAGCTTAAAAAAATGTGCACAAATATGTCAGGACAAAACTTTTTTAAAGTGCATAGTGCAAATTTAAACTTTCATGGCATGCATAGTTGATATATATTACCATTCAATATATTATATACATATATTTTTAAACACACATTTTTACCGTATTTATATTATTTTTATAAATATATATATATATATATATATATATATATATATATATATATATATATATATATATGGAAAATGTTTTTCCATATTTGTATTGTTTTTATATACACACACACACACACACACACATATATATATATATATGTATATACATATACATATGTAAAAATAATATAGATAATATTAGATATTGTAAAAATATATAATTCCATATTATATACGTATATTTTTAAACACACATTTTTACCGTATTTATATTATTTTTATGTATACATATATATTTATATATATGTAAAAATAATATAAATATGGTAAAAATGTGTGTTTAAAAATATACGTATATAATATAATTGAATGATATATTTTTACAGTATCTATATTATTTTTACATAATATGTAGGTATATATATATATATAAATATATATATATAATCTGATTTACACTATATATATATATATATATATATATATATATATATATATATATATAGTGTAAATAAGAATATAGATACTGTAAAAATATATCATTCAATATATTATATACGTATATTTTTAAACACAAATTTTTACCGTATATATATTATTTTTACATATATATATATAAATATATATATATATATGTAAAAATAATATAAATACGGTAAAATGTGTGTTTAAAAATATACGTATATAATATATTTAATTACATATTTTTAAACACACACACACACACACACACACACACACATATATATATATATATATATATATATATATATATATATATATATATATAGTGTAAATCAGACTTCCAGAAAATTCTAAATACAAACATTATTAACATGGTCACCAACGGATAATGAAACAGTGGCCTGTATCTGTCTGTCAGTTCGTAACACTAACCTGCGTGAAATGTGCCAGTCCCCTGGTGGTGAGGTTACATTTCATGCACTTGAGGATTTCCAGTCGTGGACATCCCGCAACCAGGTCTGGTAGACTCATGTCACTCACCTAATGTAATGTTGGTGACAACAGTGAATTTGTGACAAATGACTGGCCCTGATACACTGTTAGTTAGGCAGCCAATGTGGAATGACAAACGTGCTGTGATAAGAGGTCCTGCAAAGCATCAAGTTACTTTAGAAATATTTGTTATTGCGCAATATTCTTAAAATATCAAATTCATCAAACTGCTAACTTTTCTTTTCTAAAACTGTAGCCAAAACATTCATGCACTTGCATTACAATTGTACTTGGGATATTAACCATCCATTTTGTTTCTTGATACAAATGTATTAGCCTGACTTCATAACATTTTGTAACTACTTGTTCATTTGGCTTTGAACCTCTAACGTAATGAAGTACACAAATATAATATAGCGTTTATAAAATAAAAATTTAATTTGTGACCTTGACACACTGCTCCAGTGAAAGAGTCCTCAAATCTGGACAACCTTTGCCAATGGCCTTTACCCCTGCATCTGTGACTTTGCTGCACTGGTTGAGACAAAGCACTTGCAGCTTGTGACAACCAGAAGCCATCTACAATGAGAGCCAATATAAGCACAACAATTAAACATCAGTTTATCTGATATTAATACTATATTTGGTGTGTTCACAGATGAACCTTACATTTACATAACCCTTAGCAACAAAATCTATAGAATTTTCAAACAGAATATTCTATAGGATTTTTGCAGACATAGCTATAGAATTTGTAGTTTCCATATTTTTTTCTATAGAAAATTCTACTATACTCTGTAGAATTCTATAGATTTCAATAGAATTCTATATTCTTTTTTGCTAACGGAATGTTGCACACACCCAACTGCACGCACACACACACACACACATACATGCATTAATGAATGTATCGAAAAGTTCAAATCCAAGTTTTCTTGATTTGAATTTAAATCATGAGTTCGTAGATTCAGTTTATTCAGTTTTATTATTCATTTTATTATGATAAAAAATCATACATAACATATATATATAAATAATGAGAATATCAAATTAATAGTGTAGTGCTCAGTCAAATTACAAATGTAAACATAACTGAAATTTTCAATAATAATGTAAAAAAATATATGGTTTAATGCATTTTCAATTCAAATAAGACACAAGAAGTGTTGGTTAGGGATGGCTTCATTAGTTTTCTCAGCGAACACACAAGTAAATGAAGGTCCAGATACAGGATGATGGCCAATCACCTTCTCCAAGGCCTTGTCGGTCAGCGCAAAACACACATCAAGACAAAGATGTGTCAAATGAGGACAACTGTCAGCAATTGAAACAAAAGCTTGGTCTGTCAACTGGAGGCATCTGTCAACAAATAACCATGACAACTGGGTACACGATGTCAACATTATCAACAGGGGTGGAAACTTTCATATGGTAGATGCGCAAGATATATTATGTATCCTCTTGAAGACCTATGGATGAAAAAGAAATATCTACAGTTGATATCATACATTTATAAACATGGTATGGTCTATATTAGTGTCATCAATCCAGTTTACAATAGTAAACACACTGATTACAGCAATCTAAATTTACCGATTCCCTAGATATTAAGGAGTAATTATGCAACGAGTGTCCTAAAATGGGTTTGTACAGCTGTGCATTTGAAGACAAGGCATAGATCTATAGAGCTCTAGGGTGTATGTGAATGGCTCACTATACCTGATAAGCTTCAACACTCGTAGCTGTGTACACTGTCTGGCCACCAAAGATATTCCTTCATTTGTGACAAGTCTTGAATCTGTGACGTCAACAGACAGCACATTGTGGCTGTAACCTGTCAAACGCTTTATGATGTCATCTGTCACTTTGTTCTGACCTTTCAAATTAATTACCCTCCACAGGTCAGGGTCATGTCCCATGTCTCTCCAGTGTTTTGACACTAAGCAGACTCTGCGCAGTAAATCATACAGCGACAGGTATTTGAAAGTGTGGAGAAGAATTGACTGGGGTAGAGAGTCTATATGGAGTTTGTGACAATCAACAGTCGATGTCTTTAGTAAGTCGAGGTCACATGTATGTCCGTTCCCCAACACTCCCACTTTTCGTGTGACAGCGATGCTGCCACTTTCATTCAGCTTGTCATCAGACTCTGGACGTTTGTGGCGCAATCGCTTAATATAATTTGCGCCATGACAAAGTATTGAGTGGCGTTTCTTTCCAGCTGAGCGTTTTGTCACCATTGGTGATTTCTGCATTGTCGTCTGGTCTTGCGGAATGACAGATGTACCACAGCCTCTTTGTTCTATCTGCTTTTCCATCTCTGCTGGTGATAGCTGGCTCATGTTGAGTGTGGGACTATGGTTCCATTTCTACCACTGACATCTGGTGCTCTGTAGTGTACATACACCTCTAAAAACAGTCATTACAAGCGACATCTGTCTCAACCTTAGACTGTGTATGAAGTATGCACAGTCCGGATATGCGACATATGCCATGCCCAGGATGTAGGGGTTCCAGTGTCTTGACATCAATCAGTCATGTCATGATTTATTTTTACGGGCATTGCCAATTAATGTTATGTTAACACAAATGCCAAGCCCAAGGCATTAAGGGAACTTCTCATCAAGCAGATAATGTGTCATATTATGGCAATTTAACATCTGCTGCAGCTAGTCGTGTGAAGCAAGCCCGGGTTGACTGTTATTTACTTCATTACACTGTCACTGTCACTAACACTGCTTACAAATTATAGCCACATGATTTTATTGTCCGGAATATTTAACTATTCTTCAGAAGACAAGCCCATGCTGGCGCGCCCCTGAGTTGGTATACCCTGTTACCACGATATCGCAATATACAATTTTTGAACGCCTAACAGTAGTGAATCAAAACAAAATCCAGCCTTCGTTTACCAGAACCCAAGGTGCCTGCGCAAAACGTCACAAGTCTTTGCGCAGTGTTCAGTTACGCCATCTACTGAATGATCGTTGAACGAACGGGGAAGACGATTGTATTAAACGCCAAACACGAGCGTAACATTAAACTAGCGTCTTGAAATCGAAAAGTTAAAAAAAAACTCAAATAATAATTGTATACATGCAAATACAATTGTACCAAGATAAAGAAAATAAAAAAATTCAAAATAAGAAAATAAAAACAGAAGATCAAGATCTTGGCAGCAAGGAGAACTTATTTATAATAATAATTTATTGACATTATTACTACACTTGTAGACGATATAATAAATTTTATATTGGTGATACCATAGAGATATAATGTGTCACCTATACTTATGTCTGATTATATGCAAGCCTTCAGAGTACAATTAAATACAAAACCCTTGATGTGTGTGATAGTGGGGCCTAATGATAATATATATAGCCAATGTAGCAAATGTGGGTATGCTTGATTCTGTTCGTTTTTTTGCATTCATTTATGTGAAAAAAGTAAAAATTCATATGATGTTACTTTTTTTTCACAATTACTGGCACCAAACCCACTTTTTATTTTGTTAATAGGGCAATGGCTACTAACATGTAGGGGAGACCTGAGCACTTTCAGAAGCTGGTACGGCTCTAACTTTCGTCATTATAACTGTCGTATAATCAGAAGTGTGTGAAGTGAATTGTGTTCCTCTCACCGTACGACATGCCCGAACCACACCAGCCTGATCTTTAGTAGTTCGTCAGTTATGCATAATATATCCATATCCAGTCCCGTCCTCGGGATTTTGAAAAGGGGGCCGGGTTCGTGCACACACAATCAGCCAGATGTGTCTGGGATGATTTCTGAAAATGTTATAGTCAAAACAAAATCTCTCATAAAGGGGGTTCGTTCGACCCCCCCCCTCCCCGAACTCCCATGGGGACGGACATGATGTCCTTTCTTATATCTCCATAACGACTTCTCTCCATTAAAGGTATTACCACAATCATGCATCTCAACATTCTCATTTCCTCTCTTCATTCTTGTGGATGACCATGGCATAAGTGCTTACCCCTAATTCGGTAGGCATACATGTGAAAATGTGATGATGATAATAAACATACAGCTGTACATATAGCTATTTTATTACAGGCATTTATATGACAGGGATGGCACACCTGAATACTAGCCTAATAATGTGGTGGGGTACTTAGTAAGTTTAGCCTCCTCGTTCTTGCTAAAAAAATTACCATTAACAAAGTTTGCTTTGACTACTACAAAACATTCATTATTTACTTACTTTCTTGCTATATCATTGTTAAGTAGATTGTAGATTGTTCATGTTTCTAGCAGCAGTGGCAGCTTTCATCACTATTCAGGGTGAAGCACTGTTGGCATGCTTGTGGTGCGCCAGGCATTCAAAATCACGCTATCACCCCAACTTGCCCATTGATCTGCATTAAAACTCATATTCAAGATGTCTTCACAATTAATCACTTTCTTTAGAAAAACAAGTATTGTAACAGCATCACAAAGAGTCTTACGGGTGTAAAGAAATACGTACACCTCACTTTCAAAACTGACTGTCTGAAATAAACTGGCATAAAATAAATTAAATAGCCGCGTCAGATGTTATGGAGCATACACTAGGAACTGGTGATGCAACGTTCTGTAATCAAAAGTGACAGTGACCAAACAGTCAAATGCCCACAATGCCCCGGTTTCCCCTGTTTGCCTCGCAAATTGACAATGGAACATTAATAAAAAGTGATGAGAAATCAGAACAAATGAAACATCCAGCTCAAACAATACGTTTTGACTAAAGATATTTCTCCCAAACCAAAACACCATGAGAGCATTTCAAAGGTATGCTAACCTGTCCGATAGATGGCACGACTGTTTTGTCGAGATTTATTGCCAGGGTCAGTGACACCAGAATCGATGACGTCCCGAACACCAAGTTGGACGGTAGTCAGGAAGTGCTACAGTCAGAAAATGAACTTTCTGTCGGTGTTCAGTGGCAGAACATTATTGATTTAAGGATATTCATGCTTTCGAAGCATTCTCCGTTTGATATCCAAATAGGATCGATTCAGGTAATTAATTTTTTGAGCTCGATACATTTTGACCCAAATAAAATCTCCCTAGCCGAGGCGCTAGGCTAGGCCCTGGCTAACCTAGTACGGAAATCGCTAACGTTTGTTTGACACAGTTGCCGCTGGCGCTGGGCCTACTACTAATCCTATTAGCATCGTCTGCTGTTTCAACATACGCGTGCTGTTTATTCTTTATAAGTAAAACACAGCCGTGGAAGTATTTAACAATAAAAGTCGTGAATTACTAGCTGGCCCGGGTACCGGCTTTGGCGGTGCTCAGCCTCAGGTAATTGATTACTAGTAATATTACTAGTGTTACATTGAATGATTGACGGACGACTATCCATATGACTATGCCTACTATGTGAATTTACTCGCTAGCTGTGTTTATTCAACCAAGATCAAACGCTCTTCTTGATAAACTATGCACACTTCACTGTATTGACATATTCCGCCAGGCAGTACTAGTAGCCAGTATTATTGACAATTACTAGTAATAGGGGCCTACTGTCTTGATATTATAACACCAGGATGTGAAACATATTGCCCCCAAAGCCAAGGCTGCATATTATGGACAGGGAAGCTGTCGGTTTATGTTTTATGATACCTAATTAACACAAGGATGTATCACAACATGTGCTCATGAATCATCCTGATCTGTCACCAGAATCGTAAGCTGATGTAGATCATAATAACCTTGATATAACTCCAGGATGTGAAACATATTGCCCCCAAAGCCAAGGCTGCATATTATGGACAGGGAAGCTATCGGTTTATGTTTTATGATACTTATTTAACACAAGGATGTATCACAACATGTACTCATGAATCATCCTGATCTGTCACCAGAATCGTAAGCTGATGTAGTCCATAATAACCTTGATATTATAACTCCAGGATGTGGAACATATTGTTCCCAAAGCCAAGGCTGCATATTATGGACAGGGAAGCTATCGGTTTATGTTTTATGATACCTAATTAACACAAGGATGTATCACAACCTGTGCTCATGAACCATCCTGATCTGTCGCCAGAATTGTAAGCTGATGTAGTCCATACTAATCTAACACTGACTTTTTATTTTAGTAATTTACTATGCATTATATCAAGCCTAGATGTTAACACTGGCTCGGGTTTTGGGGCTGTTGGACCAGTTTGGGTCACAAGTTTTCATATGAAAGCTGTTCCAATGGGCCACCATCATTTTCACATTGTTTGTATCACTTATCCTTAATCCCCGGTGCCACCATTAAACAAAAGGCTCCGTAAACAAAATCTTCATCTAACTTTGTGTTCTCACTTCCTATGCCATGGTTACCATTTTGCTTTGATAAACCGCTTCATAAAGAGTTTGACCCAACTTGATGAAAAGCTGATACATTGCAACAGATGCCTCCATATTTAAACTTAAACTTTGTGGTAGCAGCAGCTAGAACATTTGAAGATAATTTTAGGCGGTAATTTTCTTGGTTACATTAATCAAAATCCAAGGCCAAGCTGAGCCACAGTGCACAGTGGACAGGACCCTACAGTGGACAGAAACCTACAGAGGAGAATGCGCTGGAAGTGGGATGTGACCGGCTCGCGTACTAGACCAACAAGCAGCATATTGGCCAATAATTCATAGTCATCTTAAAAAAGTCATTTTAACTTAATTAATGGCCCACATCCAACTGGCAGTCATAGTAGCGTTGAACTGAAAGAGCTATATAATCCAGTATTATTTGAGTTTACTTCATTCCACAGTTACCATAATAGCGAAAAAGAACTGGCTAACTTTGCAACAAAAAGTTAACTTGATAAAAGCAGCAGCATATATTGTATAACCATTCAATGTTGGCCCACCGCTTGCGGGCAGTTCAGAGTACATTGATAATCCCCTCGATCAGGGTCACAACGAGCAGTCTCAATATTCACGCCTTGGCTTCTTTTGGCCATCAGCTCGCCTTTTCAGTGATGGATTTCATCAACTTAATTTATGGCCCACATCCAACTGACTGCACTGCATAATCCAGTTTTAGTTGAGTTTACTCCATTCCACAGTTACCATATTAGCGAAAAGGAACCTTGACAAAAGCAACAGCATATTGGCCAACCATTCATTGTCGGCCCCCCGCTTGTGGGCAGTTCAAAGTGTATTGAGTCAATCAGGGTCACCCCAAGCAGTTGAAATATTCACATGTTGGCTTCTTTTGGCCATTAAAGCAATTCCAGCTCAACTTTTCCTGGGGCAGTGATTGATTTCATCAACTATAATTGATGGCCCATGTCCAACAATAGCAATGAACTGGCTTCATTATATAATCCGGTATTAGTTGAGATTACTCCATTCCACAGTTATCATGTCTACGAAAAGGAACGCGCTGACTTTGCAACAAAACTTGCTGCCAGTTAGCTGATGATTGCAGAACTGCTGCTTGAAAATTAACAGAACAGCTTTTATTTCACGGAACCTCATCTAGAAATGTCACTATTGTATATACATTATTTTTTATTTAATATTCATATTGAGGTGGATGGATTGATTAAAATCTATCATTATTTATGGTTAGAATTTTTTTTTTTCATTTAGTAGCGCTAAACAAATTAGTTTTTGCAATATAGTATTTTATTATGCACTGCATCGGTACACCACCAGTACACCACCGGTACACCACCGGTACATCACCGGTACACCACCGGTACACCACCGGTACACCACCGGCAGTATATTGATACATGTGCACAGCCATCTAACAAGCTTCTTCCACACACACACACACACATGACAAGTTTCTTCCAAAAGTGATATTAGCACCACACGTTTTCCTGAAAACAAGGAAACACATTAATTAATGATAGCTCCTGTATTTTTTTTCACCCAGTGAATTGTACCACTCACGACAGTACCAACTATCGAACATCAAGGTAATCGTTTATAATATGATGGCGCCACCTACTGAGTATCCATGTAATTAAATTCTCCATAACGGACACCTGTCCACAGCGGACATAATGCATAGTCCCGGTGGTGTCTGCTATGAACAGGTTTCACTGTACATAAATAATTTATTTATTTTTCAACTTTAACGACTAAATTGGCACAAAATTATGAAAAACATTTAAATAAACAGTTCTGACCATTCTATGAGAATTTTCAATGAGCATCATAATTAAAATAAAAAAATTATGTTTTTATATAAAGTGTCCACATTTATATAAAGGACAACTGTGTAATAGAATGTTTGTCTCATTGAAAGAAAAGGGAAATGCTCAGTCCCTTGATTTTGATTGTTTGTTTTTGGTAAAACCGACTAATAACCTAAGAAAAGAAATTCACTATTTCATGGTGCATCAATAGTTTATTGCTAGAGATAATAGGATTACCAAAAGCTGTTAGTCCTGCTTCTACAAAGCTGCCAAAGTATCTCTGAACAAACAAAAGCAGTGTACAAAGCATGTTTGATCCTCCTTGGCTTAGCTATGCTAGTTGTCTGTCTCTTTGAATATATTACTTGAGTTCATTGAGTTCATGTCGTCCTCAGTGGTTCTTTTACGTCCCCAATTAAATGAGATGGGACCAACATTAACGTGATCATCCGAGTCACAAGAGATACACAGTCTGCAATGGTGAGAGCCAGGTTTTTACGTCAAACATATCCATGTCTGGCCCGGGTCTTGAACTGACAACTCTGGCATGTAAAGCAGATGTGCATGCTAACCACTACACTACCGCGCCTCCCTTGACTTGACAGGATATCACTTGACACTAAACTGAGCAATCTAGCAACTGTATCCATCAGCTAAATGTTTTTCTTGCTTTTATTTGTCAACTAATTGGCAGATATAAATTTTAGTAGGCACTCAAAAAACCTTAACAATACCTAAATATTATATGAAGCTTTTTGTGGAAATAAACTTTAGCAACAAAAACCTTTAGCATGATGAATACAGACGTTAAGTTGCTCAGTTTAGTGTCAGGTAAGTCGTATGACTTCTTGTGATGTTTACGCGCATGCATGCACGCACGCACACACGCATGCATGCACGCACACACGCACGCACACACTATTATACAATTAAAAGTATACATGAAATTAAATAGCAAAAATAATAAATTAAATTAACGGCAATACAACTAAAAGTAAACATTGAACAAATAGTTAAAATAATAAATACAATTAAATTAAGGACAACACAACTAAACGTGTACATGAAATTGAATAATTAAAGCAAGTAATAAAATTTTATTAAAGTATACACGGATTGAAATAATAATAGTAATAATGAATAACGCCTTCACACTGAGTATAACAATACACATTATTCTGGGGAAAAAGGTTATATAACTTTGACATATCTTTCCCAATATGCCTTTTACTAACTAATGATGCGTATTGAATGTTCCAGCCACATGGGGTTTGGGACTGACTTACAAGGCAAGGCCTCACACGAGGCCTTGCTCAAGCTGCAAGACACGGAGATGCAGCTTCTGGAGTGTATCAAGAAATGTGTGACCCTGCGAATCAAGAGTGACCGGGAGTACACATCAGAACTCTCAGCCATGCTGACACATTCCCAGAAGTTTGTCACGTCGCAGTACAATAGCCCCGTCTTTCAGGTAAAGGCATCAACATCGTTGTATAAGAGGTGATATCATCTGTTGACTAACGGGTGACCCCATACTAAAATTTTGTTGGAAAGATTATAATTTCTCCCAAGGATGTATTGTAAATGATGCAGTCTGACATTTGAAAGCGAAAATGTGTGAAACTGAACGTTTAAAAATTAAAATGAGTGAAATGTGCCAGGAATTTACATCTGCATCCATTACATACCTAAACAGATTTATTTACATCTGAGCATTTCAACTTTTTATAGTAAAAAAGTTTAAAACGTGTATATTGTTGTGAATATTTTCATTTGGAAATAAAGAATATACTGAACTGAATAGACATCCCAAACATATATCACTGTAGGTATTACAGTAGAACCCCTCAAAGCAGTCACACGGGTGGCCATTTTAGAGTAGGTCTGTATTTCTCTTGGTTGTCCCTGTCACCTGCTACACAGGTGTCACCAAGTTATATCTGTCGATGCCATGAGACATTTTTGTGTTGTAGGCATGGCGGGTCCTCATGCAGCAGACAGAGAATATTGTTCGAATGGTGCAGGAGAACGCAAACAAGATGTGTGCACGCACGCTCGAGAAGCTTGTCCGTCTGATTGCAGACAAGCATGCCACGCACAAACTGTATAGCACAGAAAGAGCTCGACTCGAGTCTGAGTACAACAAAGTAAGCATAAGTTCTGTTCATTTGTCCAATATTTAATCTGTTTACATTAACCTGCAGGATAGGTTTGTGCATGTAGCGTTCACCGTAACATAGCACTACTACTTATGCTCACTGGCAGCATAGGTCATCAACAAGCTACCCGCTATGCCAACATTGTTATTTCATTCCAGGTGTAAGCAATCTTCCTCAGTTCTGTTTCCATGTCTTGCAGCCAGATGTTTCTGGGCCATCCCTCTTTTTCCCTTCCCTTGGGGTTACATGTTAGTGCTTGTCGGGTGATACTGGATGGGGTTACATGTTAGTGCTTGTTTGGTGATACTGGATGGGGTTACATGTTAGTGCTTATTTGGTGATGCTGGATGGGGTTACATGTTAGTGCTTGTCTGGTGATACTGGATGGGGTTACATGTTAGTGCTTGTCGGGTGATACTGGATGGGGTTACATGTTAGTGCTTGTCTGGTGATACTGGATGGGGTTACATGTTAGTGCTTGTCTGGTGATACTGGATGGGGTTACATGTTAGTGCTTGTCTGGTGATACTGGATGGGTTACATGTTAGTGCTTGTCAGGTGATACTGGATGGGGTTACATGTTAGTGCTTGTCGGGTGATACTGGATGGGGTTACATGTTAGTGCTTGTCTGGTGATACTGGATGGGTTACATGTTAGTGCTTGTCTGGTGATACTGGATGGGGTTACATTTAACAAGATTTAACAAGATTTAACAAGATTGCCATCTCGAACAACAAGTTCCAGATGGCAAGTGGACAAGGAAGCCATTGGCTTATCGAGAGTCCAACAATTTTCTCATCTATGTGTAGCCCGCCCTTATCAGATATCTGTCAATTCTATTTTTAAACATATTCACACTACTAGCATTAACACAATCATTTGGCAGTTTGTTCCATTCATTTATCACCCTCTGTGAGAAAGAGTACTTTCTCATGTCCAACCTACACTGTTCCTTAACTAATGCTGCTTTGTGTCCTCTGGTTCTACTGCCTTCTTTAAGTTTGAAGAACATATTCCTATCAACATCCTCATAACCGTTCACTATTTTAAACACTTCTATTTGGTCTCCTCTTAGTCTCCTGGTCTCTAGTGTTGTCAAACCACATTGTAATAAGCGACTTTCGTAACTAAGGTCTCTTAATTCTGGAATCATCTTAGTTGCTCTTCGTTGTATTCTTTCTAGCTTATCTATGTCTTTTTTACGATATGGCCTCCATGCTTGAATACAATATTCCAAATGTGGTCTAACTATTGCTTTGTACAGGGGTACAATTAGATGTTTCTCCTTATACGTGATAGTTCTCCTAATTAGGCCTAGAATATGATTTCTTTTCCAAGCAGCAATCCCACATTGCTCTGAAACTTTCATGTCAGCATTAAATATTACTCCCAAATCCTTTTCTTGTGTGGTTCTACCTAGTACAGCATCCCCCATTTTATATTCCTCATCCATATTTCCATGTCCTATGTGTATACATTTACACTTTCCAAAATTGAATAACATTTGCCATTTTTCTGACCATTTAACTAATTTTTCTAGATCATCCTGTAAACTTTGTTTATCTGTATCATTAGTAACCTTTCTGAATACTTTTGTGTCATCTGCAAATTTGAGTACTATGCTAGATATGTCATCCTCCAAATCATTTATATATCCCTGTGGTACCCCACTCAAAACAGATTTCCAGTTTGAAATCTTACCATCTACTATTACTCTTTGTCTTCTGTGTGTAAGCCACTTTTCTATCCAGTTGATTACATCATTGCCTATACCATGAGCTTTTAGTTTAAGTAACAATCTTTGATGTGGCACTTTATCGAAAGCTTTCTGAAAATCTAAGTAGACAACATCCACTGGTGACCCGTGATCTACCCACTTTGTAATTTCTTCTAAAAAAAAATGTTAGTGCTTGTCGGGTGATACTGGATGGGGTTACATGTTAGTGCTTGTTTGGTGATACTGGATGGGGTTACATGTTAGTGCTTGTCTGGTGATACTCGATGGGGTTACATGTTAGTGCTTGTCTGGTGATACTGGATGGGGTTACATGTTAGTGCTTGTCGGGTGATACTGGATGGGGTTACATGTTAGTGCTTGTCGGGTGATACTGAATGGGGTTACATGTTAGTGCTTGTCTGGTGATACTGGATGGGGTTACATGTTAGTGCTTGTCGGGTGATACTGGATGGGGTTACATGTTAGTGCTTGTCGGGTGATACTGGATGGGGTTACATGTTAGTGCTTGTCAGGTGATACTGGATGGGGTTACATGTTAGTGCTTGTCAGGTGATACTGGATGGGGTTACATGTTAGTGCTTGTCTGGTGATACTGGATGGGGTTACATGTTAGTGCTTGTCGGGTGATACTGGATGGGGTTACATGTTAGTGCTTGTCGGGTGATACTGGATGGGGTTACATGTTAGTGCTTATTTGGTGATGCTGGATGGGGTTACATGTTAGTGCTTGTCTGGTGATACTGGATGGGGTTACATGTTAGTGCTTGTCGGGTGATACTGGATGGGGTTACATGTTAGTGCTTTTCCAGTGATACTGAATGGGGTTACATGTTAGTGCTTGTCTGATGATACTGGATGGGGTTACATGTTAGTGCTTGTCTGGTGATACTGGATGGGGTTACATGTTAGTGCTTGTCTGGTGATACTGGATGGGGGTTACATGTTAGTGCTTGTCTGGTGATACTGGATGGGGTTACATGTTAGTGCTTGTCTGATGATACTGGATGGGTTTACATGTTAGTGCTTGTCTGATGATACTGGATGGGTTTACATGTTAGGGCTTGTCTGATGATACTGGATGGGGTTTTCATAGTGTATGACCAATTCACTTCCATTTTCTCTGTTTGATTTCTTTTTTCTCTGTAGGCTGTTTGATCCTTCCCCAGAGGGTGTTGCTAACTTTGCCAGACAATATCAATTTAATAATTTTGTATAGGTATTTATTGATGAAAGTCTGCATTCTTTTCATAACATATTATACGCCTAGAATATGTTAAGGTATATTTAGCCTATGTCCCAATGTAATTGTCCAAGTTCTTTATGTTGGTCCTGTCCTTGTTGTTCAGGTTTCACAGAAATGTTTACCATTCTACTTCCAACATTCACAGCGTGTTGATGTTGTATTTTAGTTAATATTTGTTCATAACGATCTAGTTATACATCCAGACATTACACATCTATAATACAAATACTTGAAAATTAAAGTCAACTGATTAGTATACACAGTCAAGAGCTTGTTTATCAATGGGCACTATATCTGTGATTTTTAATATGAAAAATCCCATAGCAATTTTTAATACCAATTAACACAGCTAATTATTGTCCAGTCAGCTATGTACAACCTCGCAGGCCAGCGGTAGTGTTACTGCTAGCCCTGGCAGACATCCTACACACTGTACGGAAGTGTCACACCCTTAGGGAAGTGTCACACACTGTAGGGAAGTGTCCAATCAGTTGTACTTCATCCCACTTACTGCCTGGGTTGACTTGTGTCTGGGAACCAGACGGCTAAGACACACCTGCACCCAAACTTCAAAGAGCACTTCCATGCCTATCATTACCCGTCTGACCAGCGGATCTACAACCAATTAAAGTTAAGTTCCTGTATACAGGCCCTGTAAATTTCATTGAGTGATCCCATTGATTAAAATAGCAGCAGAAAACTGAATGTTTCAACAGCTCAGTCTGTCAGGGGGAGTCAGAAGCCCCTGGTGGCAAGGACTGTTAAGTATGATTATGGTAAATTAAACATCAAATGACAGTACATTCTCAATCAGGCACACTGTGTACATGTTGTAGTCGAAGGAAGAGGTGCAGACAACTCAGGCCGAGTACCAGAAGCTAGTGGCCAGGTGGACCCAGGACAAGGCCAAGTACGAGGACCTGTGCACCAAAGGTAAATCATGGATTGTCAGCGTGTCACAGACTGTGTCTGTTCCTGTGTAGCGGTGTGGACATGTCAGTGAAATGGATTGTCAGCGTGTCACAGACTGTGTCTGTTCCTGTGTAGCGGTGTGGACATACCAGTGAAATGGATTGTCAGCGTGTCACAGACTGTGTCTGTTCCTGTGTAGTGGTGTGGACATGTCAGTGAAATGGATTGTCAGCATGTCACAGACTGTGTCTGTTCCTGTGTAGTGGTGTGGACATGTCAGTGAAATGGATTGTCAGCATGTCACAGACTGTGTCTGTTCCTGTGTAGCGGTGTGGACATGCCAATGAAATGGATTGTCAGCGTGTCACAGACTGTGTCTGTTCCTGTGTAGCGGCGTGGACATGTCAGTGAAATGGATTGTCAGCGTGTCACAGACTGTGTCTGTTCCTGTGTAGCGGTGTGGACATGTCAGTGAAATGGATTGTCAGCATGTCACAGACTGTGTCTGTTCCTGTGTAGCGGTGTGGAGATGTCAGTGAAATGCATTTTGTTTGAATTTAACTTTTGAGACGGTTTGGAAGAAGTGGTTGTATATCAACTTATCATTCAGATTCTACACACTCTTCGGGAAGATTACCCATGTTTAGGGGAAGAAAATAATTTGTGTTTCAACTGCCAGTCCTATAGTATTCTGTTTTTAAATATTCACGAGATGTCTTTTTTAGTGCAGGGAGTTTATGGAGATATCTGATCACCGCAGCATAAAAAACAAAAGAAAGTTGAACTATTCATGTTTCATTGGTATGTAGAAAAAATGTTTTTTGGCAGGCATGTAACCTTTGATGAAAACCGTGGTTATTTAGCAAGACAAAATTGTCACCCAAAGCAACAGGTTTGAGATGACAACTGGATGACTGTCAGTTTTGTTTTTATGCATTTACAGTAATTATACTTCTAGTTACTATGGTGTTATGCACTTTTGCATCAGTCAACAGTGACATAATTCCAGGGGTATGTGTGTGTGGATTGCATGTGTGATGTTAGCAGGCAGGGTTGTAGCTCAGGACAGTCACTCCGACAATCTGTGGGTACCCATGCTAGTTCACACACAGGTAAATAAATAAGCCCATTTTGGGGACTTATTATTGAAATTATACCCTTATTAGAGTCATAATTTCCTTGGAATTATACCCCTTTAGTCCATATAATATACAGTAGAACCCCTCTAGTGGCCACACACATTTTCACAGAAATAAATCAGCATCTCACCTACTGCATCTTGTGCCAGCAATTAAGGTTTTCATTGCACTCATTTTATCGGCAATATGAGGCTTCACAGCTGATTTTTATACCCCTTCTCCACAAAAAGCACCCCTTGTTGTCATACTTTTTGGGGTCTGGAGTCCCCTTTTCATCTTTGAAAAACATCCCTTTCTCTAATTTTTTTTAATGCACATCCATCCCCAGAAATTTCATGTCTGGTTGGTGTGCTGAGTTGACTGTAGGCTGTTTCTTGTGTCAGGCGGCAAGGTGGGGGGTCGCATGGACGATGCGAGGGTGCGCTACCGCAGGACAACGATGAAGTTACACAAAGTGCACAATGACTACATCACTGTCCTGACTGACGCCAACATCCACCAACAGCAGTTCCTCAACGTCACCCTGCCCTGTCTCCTCGACTTCCAGCAGGACACCCAGGAAAATTTTGTCACACAAACGTACGTGTCACACTAACATTCTCTTTCAGCTGTGTTTAACGGTTGGAGAAATCACATTATATAGTTTAACTACTGATACTGTTTTGCTTGATTTGTACTTTTTTGTGCAGTGTTATCAATCATGGATTGTTCACACGATGTCTTTCTAATTTGAAACAAACATAGTACCGTTTAAGTATAGTACTTTTGCAGTATATTTAGGAGTTAATTGTAATGTATGCTGCTTGTTTGGAATCTATATACAGCGTACATGATATTACACATGTTTCTTGGTAATATCAGCTGTTTGTAGACATAGCAGGCTGGGGTTTATGAGACCTCCCTGGTGTTTGTTTCTAGCAAGGAGATACTGCAGGAATATGCCCAGTTAACTGACAGATCAACTCCTGAATTCTCCCAGTGCTATACAGAGATCTACAAGGCTGTGAATGGCCTTCATGCCTCCAGCGAATACGACAACTTTCTCGAGACAGACAAGTAAGACTGGCTTGATACACACTAGTGACACCCACCTGATTAGTTGACTTAAAACTGCTTCCACAATTAAAGTTTTAGATTTTCTTATTTTAGAATCATTACGACATGCCAGCTCTAGTATCCACTACGACATGCCGGCTGTAGTATCCACTACGACATGCTGGCTCTAGTATCCACTACGACATGCTAGCTCTAGTATTCACTGCAACATGCTAGCTCTAGTATCCACTATGACATGCCTGCTCTAGTATCCACTGTGACATGCCGGCTCTAGTATCCACTGTGACATGCCTGCTGTAGTATCCACTGTGACATGCCGGCTCTAGTATCCACTGTGACATGCCGGTTCTAGTATCCACTGTGACATGCCGGCTCTAATATCCACTATGACATGCCGGCTCTAGTATCCACTATGACATGCTGGCTCTAGTATCTACTGCGACATGCCAGCTCTAGTATCCACTACAACATGCCAGCTCTAGTATCCACTATGACATATCTCTAGTATCCACTATGACATGCTGGCTCTAGTATCTACTGCAACATGATGGCTCTAGTATCCACTGTGACATTCCAGCTCTAGTATCCACTATGACATATCTTTAGTATCCACTATGACATGCTAGCTCTAGTATCCACTATGACATTCATTTGTGCAAATATGTTATTTAGTTTTGGTGAAATCATCAGACTTTTAAATTATGTTTGACTGTGTCCAGTCAACAATTTTTTTGTGAAAAAGGGCCTGTGTATGCTATGAAATAAGGTTATTCACAGTTTTTCTAACAATCAGAATCAGTTCTTTCAATGATTTGAATAAAAGTATACATTAGGTTATTAAACTAGTACTATTCACACACTATAAATTAATCAGATTCGCGAGGTGCAAAATGAGTTGTGGAAGCAGCTTTAACCCTTTGCTCACCTCTTTATTTAACTCAGCCTTGCACTAACCAGGCTCAATATTACCTATACCTATGTTTGCCTTGTTGCAGGAGTGAGTCGTTGACTGCAGAGAAATTTGAATTTGACGCAAGTTTGCTAAATGACTACAAAGGCCAACTGCTGTGCAACGAAATTGTCCTTGATGATATCACCATAGACAACATACAACACAGGTAAGACATGATTCATTGACAGCATCCATGGTTGACACATCTTCTCAATGTGTCTTGTCACCCTGCTCTTGTTGTCAAGACACTTGTTGGCTATTGTACCTTAGTGTTTTGCCAATGTGTCACCTTTGCTATGTCAGTGTGTCACCTGTGTTGTGTCAGTGTATCACCTGTGTTGTATCAAACTTGTTGTGTCAGTGTGTCACATGTGCATTGTCAATGTGTTACCTGTGCTATGTCATTGTGTCACCCATACTGTGTCAGTGTGTCTCATGTACTGTGTCACATGTGCTGTGTCAATGCGTCACCTGTGTTACTGGTCTGCTGTTTGATGTCATTGTACCACCCATGACACTTGTTAGTTCTCACTGTGTGGCTATGGTTACAGACTAACAACCCTTGAGGGTCAGATAGCCAGCTGTGTGCAACAGAAGTCGGCCAAGATGTCGGAGCTAGAGTCGGCAGACGTTGCTTTGTCGAAGATGCCACCAGCGAATGACATGGACGAGGCAACACGCAACCAGTAAGTGGGCAGTGTCAGGTGGACAGACATCACACCAAGTGGTCATTGGTAAGTTGTAAATGGTATAAATGGCCTGCGTTAAGTTGGAGATGATGTAGGTGGCCAGTGTCGAGTAGGAGATGATTTAAGTGGTCATTGTGGAGTTGGAGATGATGTATGTGGCCAGTGTCGAGTTGGGGATGATGTATGTGGCCAGTGTCGTGTTGGAGATTATGTATGTGGCCAGTGTCGTGTTGGGAATGATGTATGTGGCCAGTGTCAAGTTGGAGATGATGTATGTGGCCAGTGTCGAGTTGGAGATGATGTATGTGGCCAGTGTCGTGTTGGGGATGATGTATGTGGCCAGTGTCGTGTTGGGGATGATGTATGTGGCCAGTGTCGAGTTGGAGATGATGTATGTGGCCAGTGTCGAGTTGGAGATGATGTATGTGGCCAGTGTCGTGTTGGGGATAATGTATGTGGCCAGTGTCGAGTTGGAGATGATGTATGTGGCCAGTGTCGAGTTGGAGATGATGTATGTGGCCAGTGTCATGTTGGGGATAATGTATGTGGCCAGTGTCGAGTTGGAGATGATGTATGTGGCCAGTGTCGAGTTGGAGATGATGTATGTGGCCAGTGTCGAGTTGGAGATGATGTATGTGGCCAGTGTCGAGTTGGAGATGATGTATGTGGCCAGTGTCGAGTTGGAGATGATGTAAGAAGAGCAAGAGAATAAGAACAAGAAGTTTATTTTTGACCCAAAAAAATAAGAAATAATGAACCAACATACATATTAGGGATATGCATTAAAAGAATAAAATAGATATACGTATATAATAATACAAGTGTGCGTACATCTTTATTTGAAACCAATATAGAAAACCATAATTAATTAAAACAAAAACCTTTTAATTTAAAAACAAATAGGGGTCAGTGACTCCCATTAAGACATGCTGTTGCTGTCATATGAGCCACCCTTTGTAAGTGGTCATTGTTCAGTTGGAGATGATTTAAGTGGTCATTGTGCAGGTGGAGATGATTTAAGTGGTCATTGTGGAGGTGGAGATGACTTAAGTGGTCATTGTGGAGGTGGCCACTGAATTCACTAAAAGGTTAATATGTAGAGCTTTCAAATCACATTTAAGACTATTCAGCCATACTCATTCGTATCTGCATTAGTCGTGTTCTTTTATGCAGAAGAGTTCAATTACTTCAACATTGTAAGGCTGCATATTTCCAGTAATTCCAGCATTAATACTCCGCCAAGAGAATTTGTGGTTTCACATATGTATAACAATTGCTCTTTTAAGAATAATTAAATACACCCTGTTGGTTGTTATGTACAGACAATTTTCTTTTTAATGTTTCACAATGTTTACTTAATATTGAGTTTGAGATGACGTAAGTGACCAATATTGGGTTGGAGTCAGTGTAAATGGCCAATGTTGCATTGGAGACAGTGACTTTGACTGGCAATGATGGCTAGGCAAGCAGTGTTTGCTTATCTGCTGCGGTCTTCTTGTTCACAGGTACAACTTGAAAAGACGGACCTCACAAGTATTGAAGCGTGAGTTGACTGAGATCACGTGTCACGAGCATCGCCTCAACTCTATTTATGAGCTCCTCAAAGAACCAGTCACGAAGCTCGGCAGTGCCAACCCACCCCAAGTCTTTGAGGTGAATGTGGTGAAGGTTGTTGTGACTTATAGAAGTAGACTTGGTCTTTATAACACTGGAAAGAAGCAAACCATTGTGTTTACCCCTACTTAGAAAGGCAGGCTTTGTCTTTAATTTTGGCAAGCAGACTTTATGACACCTGAGAGAAACAGGGTCTGGTGGTTACCGTGATGGTGAGAAACAAATCTCGCCTGTTCCCTGACGTAGACAAGCTGGCTTTGTTTTTAATTTAGGCAAGCAGACATGGACTTTATAACAATGGAGAGAAGCAAGCCATGTCTTTTCATACCTTGACTTAGAGAAACAGGACTCATGTTTTTGAAAGACTGAATTAAGTGTGGATTTACTGGGACTAAATAATTAAGGCTCAGACTTTACAGCCGCTGTTTTATGCAGTCCTCTTGATCACGTTAAGATGCCACTTGTTTGTTTATAGGACAATGTGTCAGGTGGTCAGCCAATGACTTCCGGCAACTTGATCACATTAAGATGCCACTTGTTTGTTTACAGGACAATGTGTCAGGTGGTCAGCCAATGACTTCCGGCAACTTGATCACGTTAAGATGCCACTTGTTTGTTTACAGGACAATGTGTCAGGTGGTCAGCCAATGACTTCCAGCAACATGATCATGTTAAAATGCCACTTGTTTGTTTACAGGACGATGTGTCTGGTGGTGAGCCAGTGACTTCCAGCAACTCGACCGCGTCGCACGCTGCGAGAATACGAGATCGCATATACAGTCTGAAGACAACGATAGCACATCGTAATCCGTTCAAACGCCAGTCGGTCCAGCGACCTCCCACTCTGCCGAGTCGAGACTTCCTCGAGCAGGGTCCAGATGCCTATTCTCTGTGTGACGACGTTGGTCAGCAGACCCAACTCGACAAGCCAGCTGAGTCAACACCCACGCCGAAAGTTGACAGTACAGCAGCGCCATCTGGGGAAGACCAGGCGACAAGCGAACCATTGGACAACTGCCAAGCAGTAAGTGTCTTGACACTCAGACATTTGCATGTCACTTAACTGTCTGTTCTTAGTTAAGGATGTGCTATGTCACCTTTGGATGATTTGTGTGTCTTAGCACTGGTAACGTTCTTGAGGGTGTTGTTCAGCTGCATTTTCCGCCCTCTTGAGGGATGATCTCTTGAGGGGTGATCTCTTGAGGGGTGATCTCAATACATTGATGTACAACACTTCTTACAACCAATGTCATTTACCCTCAATCCCCCCATCCCCCATATGAAACTTTTAATTACATCGACCTGTGTGCAACTTCAGCAACTTCGTATGCGCCAGGTGACACTTCAGCCGTCACATGACACATAACTGCCGGCATGCACTCGAAGTCAGCACCCTTATAAATGACGATTTTGGGAAAATTCATTGATGTGTGATGCTACATCTCAGACGAATCCCAAAAATATGTTGGACGCAACGAGTGAAAGACAAAGAAATATCTGAATGCACCAACATCAATGACATCGTCGATGAGGTGAAGCAGAGAAGGTGGAGATGGCTTGGACATGTTCTCTGCTTGAACATCAGTAGCCTTCCGCAGTCCGCTCTGAAATGGACACCACATGGAAAAGTAGGAAGAGGCAGATGACTGGACACATGGAGAAGGACTGTTGAAGAAGAGATGAAGCTAGCTGAGAAGACCTGGATTAATCTTGGCTGGCTCGTCCAAGAGTGCATTGGCTGGAGAAGATTTGTTGGTGAAGAGTATTGGATGAATTCAATGAATATAGCTAAACAAAACAACTGCTAACTCCCTCCTCCCTCCCTTCTCCCACTCCCTCTGACCCATCCCTACCTCCCCTCCCTCCTCCCTACTTCCTCTCTCCATCCTCCCTACCTCCCTCCTGCCTCTCTCCCCCTCCCTCCTCCTTCGCTACTTCCCTCTCCCTTTATCCCCCTTCCTCCTCCCTCCCTCCCCCTTCCCTGCCTTCTCCCTACCTCCCCCTCCCTACCTTCCCCCTTCCTCCTCCTGTAAAACAAATTTTGTGTAGTATCCTTTGTCAGTATTTTGAGATCACCTCTACATGGCTGCTCATTGATGTTTGCTGTTGGAGCGTGTCTATCTCTACAAGCTCCTCTCCTTTGTTTGTAGCAGAACAATCACACAGAGGACTCAACACAGGTACTGTCCAACAACAGTGTCTTCTCTGCTATCTCTACTCTCTCAACTCTCTCAACTCTCTCAACTCTCTCTACTCTCTCAACTCTCTCAACTCTCTCTACTCTCTCTACTCTCTCTACTCTCTCTACTCTCTCAACTCTCTCATCTCTCTCAACTCTCTCTACTCTCTCAACTCTCTCAACTCTCTCATCTCTCTCTACTATCTCAACTCTCTCAACTCTCTCATCTCTCTCAACTCTCTCAACTCTCTCAACTCTCTCAACTCTCTCTACTCTCTCATCTCTCTCATCTCTCTCAACTCTCTCAACTCTCTCATCTCTCTCAACTCTCTCAACTCTCTCATCTCTCTCAACTCTCTCAACTCTCTCATCTCTCTCTACTCTCTCAACTCTCTCTACTCT
The DNA here is from genome assembly GCA_033239005.1 of Lamellibrachia satsuma. NCBI lineage: Eukaryota > Metazoa > Annelida > Polychaeta > Sabellida > Siboglinidae > Lamellibrachia > Lamellibrachia satsuma. Next base: position 11,536,310 of record BSQZ01000007.1, on the reverse strand, counting down.
CTCAACTCTCTCATCTCTCTCAACTCTCTCAACTCTCTCTACTCTCTCAACTCTCATCTCTCTCAACTCTCTCAACTCTCTCATCTCTCTCAACTCTCTCAACTCTCTCAACTCTCTCATCTCTCTCAACTCTCTCAACTCTCTCATCTCTCTCAACTCTCTCAACTCTCTCTACTCTCTCAACTCTCTCTACTCTCTCAACTCTCTCAACTCTCTCAACTCTCTCTACTCTCTCAACTCTCTCAACTCTCTCTACTCTCTCTACTCTCTCAACTCTCTCATCTCTCTCAACTCTCTCAACTCTCTCAACTCACTCAACTCTCTCAACTCTCTCAACTCTCTCTACTCTCTCAACTCTCTCTACTCTCTCAACTCTCAACTCTCTCATCTCTCTCAACTCTCTCATCTCTCTCATCTCTCTCAACTCTCTCAACTCTCTCTACTCTCTCATCTCTCTCAACTCTCTCTACTCTCTCAACTCTCTCATCTCTCTCAACTCTCTCATCTCTCTCAACTTTCTCAACTCTCTCAACTCTCTCATCTATCTCAACTCTCTCAACTCTCTCAACTCTCTCTACTCTCTCTACTCTCTCAACTCTCAACTCTCTCTACTCTCTCAACTCTCTCAACTCTCTCAACTCTCTCTACTCTCTCAACTCTCTCAACTCTCTCTACTCTCTCAACTCTCTCAACTCTCTCCTACAGATTTAATTAAGCCAACACAAGTTTCCTGTTTGCATGTCTGTCAACTCCTCACACCTGTGTGACTGTGTCAGCCATCCTTTAATCGTGGGACACAGGGGTCATGTCAGGAATGTAGAAATGATTACTCGGTGCAGTAACATTGATGACTATATGGGTGGTGCAGGTCTGTATTTCCAAAGAAAGATCACGCTATGGTAGTTATGAAATAGTAACAAAATTGGATTTGTTTCCATATTTGAAATATTCGTCAGAATTGCCACATTGCCACATGAAATGCCACACATTAGAATGTAAACTTTTAAATAAAAAGTAAATATAAGCTGTTAAATAATTATGTTTTGGTTGTTCCACATTGTGTTGTTGATGTGACCACGGCCCACCGGCTATTGCAGTCTGAGAGAAAGTTGGAGGAAGAAGACTGGTTCCATGGAGTGATGCCTCGCGAGGAGGTCCAGCGTCTCCTCGCTGAGAATGGGGACTACCTGGTGAGAGAGGGGAAGAATCGGAAGACGGGGGAGAAGCAGTATGTGTTGTCTGTCATGTGGAACGGACACAAACATTTCATCATCCAAGGTGCTCTGGTGAGTGACATGGCACTTGTGGTCACTTCATTGTCCACAGCTGTCAGATAAGTCATGTGTCACTTGTGGTCACTTCATTGTCCACATCTGTCAGATAAGTCATGTGTCACTTGTAGTCACTTCATTATCCAAGACATGTCATGACACTTGTAGTCACATCAAGTAAGTCTTGTGTCACTTCATTCTGGTTATTGAGATGTCACTCAAATGTGTCAGGCAGATGACATGTCATTTGTAATCACTTCATCATCCAAGGCTATCAGATGTGTGACATGTCGCTTTTAGTCACTTCATCACCTAAGATCAATTAATTATATTTCATTCAGTAGTCACGAGGAGATAGGAGCATGTAACTCCCACTCAGTTAGGTTCACTGCAGAAAAAGTAGCCAACAGAGGGCTCCACTTAACACATGGGTTCATTGTATGCATCCGAAACGAGGCCGACTAGTATTTTCTGTGTCGATATTCAGTTCAGTATTCAGTTCAGTGTGAAGTGTATTTGGGCTACAAAATACCGCAAAAGGAATTAACAGGTTGTGAAAATACTGAAACATGCACAATACACAGTGTTGTGTCTCACAGTGCAGAGTTCATAATCAGTCATGTCCAGGTTATGATGGAACTAGTTGTTTACATCATTGCATTGTCATCATGTACAAAATGTTACATGTGATGGTAATGGACCTATTGTTTACGTCATCGCAGCGAAAGCCAGACTTGGATTCAATTATATTTTATCAGTTCCAATTACACACCAATCACAAATACCAATTACAATTTCACTTCAACAATACCAGTTCCAAATTGCCAATTAAAGTATGTAAATAGAACCATCATAGACATACTCATCGACCAAAATATCATCTATTTTAGGGCAGCTTTATTACTGCATAATATGGTACATAATGGCAAACAAATATAATACATGCTGGTGTGGTCTCCCTATATGTGACACCCCTAGGACTGAACCCCTTATTAGGTTTAAGGTTCACTTCCGGCTTTGGACCTATAATTATATCAACAGCTGTTCTCAACCGTTCTTACAATAAACATCTTCTACTTTAGTAATTGTGACTGGTGAGTACTATTGTATCAGAAAACATAACATATGCAACATGTTATTTTTTTATTGATTATTTATGTCGAATAATTGGAGTTAAAAATTTACATGAAAAGTAATTGAAAATACCAATTACATTTTCACCAATTCCAATTACGTTTAAAAACAATCCAATTCCCGTATTGGAATTGGCATTTGTAATTCACCCCAAGTCTGATGAAAGTGTGTGTTAAGTGCTGCCATCTACTGGCAGTAGCAACAGGGGTCCTATTTGCACTGTGTGTTTGTGTTGGTGCAGGGCAAGTGGCGACTGGAGGGTGATATCTTCCCCACGGTGCAGGAGTTGGTGCGACACCAACACGAGAGTGGTGTGGCCGTCACCAAGAAGTCGGAGGTGGTTCTCAAGAAGGCTGTTCATCGGGAGGAATGGGAACTCAGTAACAATGACCTTAGGCTCGGACAGAAAATAGGCAATGTAAGCTCATCAGATGCTTTCTGTACTCTCTACCAACTTGATGGACATTTTCACAAACAATCATGTTATTTAATTTAAATAATGACGTTGACTTTGAAATTTAATGCGATTTTTTCATATATTTTCTTGGAATAATGCTGACAGTTGAAATGCTGCTTTTTATTTTACCAAAGTAGTAATCATTTTTATTGACAGGGTAACTTTGGAGATGTATTTCGGGGCATCTACAAGCCAACTAATGCGGAAGTGGCAATCAAGACATGTCGAGAGACTTTGTCTGAGGAGGCAAAGAAGAAGTTTCTGCAAGAGGGCCGCATATTGAAACAATACAACCACCCGAACATTGTCAGATTCATCGGCATCGCTGCGCAGAGACAGCCTGTAATGATTATAATGGAATATGTTCATGGTAGGATTCTCTCCTGTTATTGGTTGTTTCTGCATGTCTAGTTATCTATTGGCTCAGTTCAATTAGTTCTCACTTTGCAACTTACTCATTCCTGATAGCATAATTAACTAAATGTTGTCTATTGTTTTTTCTAGTATTGCTATGTCATCTTCCTTGGCACAGCAAGCCAATCTATGTCTGCGCGTCCAAATTTGTTGCTTCACGTCAGTTCTCTGTACTGAAGACATGGTAGATTATCAGCTTACTATTGACAACTTGACATTGTAAACGCATTGCATAAACGGCTTAATTAATAAGATTTTGGCCTTATAGAATTTGTACTTACTATATTATATGTCATTGTAGGTGGTGCTTTGTTGACATTTTTACGGAAGCGAGGTTCAAAGCAAACAAAGAAACAGTTGGTGAAGATGTGTGAGGATGCGTCGGCCGGCATGGCCTACCTGGAAGACAACGGCTGCATACACAGGTAAGACTCATTCACTGATAATTCCAACTCATCCTCACTCCTTGTCTTGAATATAAATTTTATCTTAACATAACTATTAAAGTTAACTCACTTCGACGTTTTGGCCACCTTGGAATTGAAATATGGGACTTAGTTCATTTTCTTGCATAGCAAGCAGGCTGTCCCGCACGAGGCTGCGTCTGTATCCCCGTTGTCTTGATTTATGATCTATGTTATCTTTCTGATTTAGAGGGTCTTCTTTGTCCATCTGACACTTCTGTTACTTTCCCTGTCGATCACCTCAATTACCATTTATGACTTTCTTTGCTCACAAGTCAGGTTGTGATGCTATCAACCTCCTTCTTATGCTCTTCGGGGTCTTGTTCCAAACATTCTCCCAGTTTCTCCAATGCAGGTGTAATTACAGCTCGTATTTCTCTCTGTCAATCACTATTGTTTTCTGTGGTTGGTTATTTCACTGTAAACACACAAACACACCTACTCTTACTGGGCCAGTTTTGTTGACAGGATTTGTCACACCTACTTTATTTTTAACAAAATTATCAAGATTCATGCACAAGGCTAAATATGTATGCAACATTAAAAAAGACAGCCACACTGGCATTTCAGGCAGCAATGTAGTACTTTCAGTAGTTTTTAAGATGAACTACTGTACTTGTTTGCAGGGATCTGGCCGCCAGGAACTGCCTGGTGAGCAAGGACAATGTGGTGAAGATCTCAGACTTTGGGATGTCACGGGAAGAGGAAGAATACACCGTGTCTCGGGGCATGAAACAGATCCCCATCAAGTGGACCGCACCTGAAGCCCTCAACTATGGTGAATACATCTCATTCCTTCCTCTCCATGTAATTTTTTCTTTTTTAAATGAGTATTTAATAATGTATAGTATTATGTATTTTAAATATTGGATTATAAGCATAATGTACATTTTTATTTATGTATTATTTTATTATTGGAAAGCACATTGATTGCACTATAAAAGAACTGTGTATTATTTTTGGAAAGCACATTGATTGCACTATAAAAGAACTGTGTATTATTATTGGAAAGCACATTAATTGCACTATAAAAGAACTGTGTATTATTTTTATTATTGGAAAGCACATTGATTGCACTATTTAACAAGATTTTAACAAGATTTGCCATCCAAGCCAAAGGCCCAGATGGCAAGTGGACAAGGAAGCCATTGGCTTATCGAGAGTCCAACAATGTTCACCTACTTATAACCCGCCCTTCTGATATATGTGTCAACCTTGTTTTTAAACATATTCACGCTGCTAGCAGTTACACAATCTGTAGACAGTTTGTTCCATTCATTTACTGTCCTCTGTGAGAACGAGTGCTTCCTGATGTCCAATCTACATTGATCCTTTACTAATTTTACCTCATGTCCTCTAGTTCTGCTATCCTTCTTGAGTGAGAAAAAACATATTTCTATCAATATTTTCATACCCATTCAATATCTTAAAAACTTCAATCTGATCTCCTCTTAACCTCCTTGTCTCTAGAGTTGTTAAACCACATTCTTTCAGGCGTTCTTCATAACTAAGGTCTCTAAGTTCTGGAATCATTTTAGTTGCTCTCCTTTGTATGCGTTCAAGCGTATCTATATCCTTCTTACGATATGGTCTCCATGCTTGTATACAGTATTCTAAATGAGGTCTAACTATTGCTTTATAAAGAGGTATAATTAACTTTTTTCCCTTGTATGTTATGTTTCTTCTAATCAATCCAAGAATTTGATTACCCTTTGAAGCTGCAATACCACACTGCTCTGAAACTTTCATATCAGCGCTTATTGTAACTCCTAAGTCCTTTTCTTTTACAGTAGTACCAAGAACAGTAGCTCCCATTTTATAGTTTACATTCAAGTTCCCATGTCCTGTATGTAGGCATTTACATTTCCCAAAATTGAACAGCATCTGCCATTTCTCAGACCATTTCACTAATCTGTCTAGATCGTTTTGTAAATGTTGTTTATCACCATCAGTATTAACCTTTCTAAACAGTTTTGTGTCGTCCGCAAATTTCAGTACGTTACTTGTTATACTGTCGTCCAAGTCATTGATATAAATTAAGAATAATATAGGTCCTAATACTGATCCTTGAGGTACCCCACTCAAATAAAATAAAAGAACTGTGTATTATTATTGGAAAGTACATTAATTGCACTATAAAAGAACAGTGTATCATTTTTATTGTTGGAAAGCACATTGATTGCACTATAAAAGAACTGTGTATTATTATTATTCTACAAGTGGTCACTTTGTAAGATTCTCACTGGTAAGTTATTTTGATGACTTTTATCATTAAATGATTACAGTACAACATGAACACTTCTGTCATGCCAAATCCTTGCAAACCCTCAGAGAGACATAAAACCCAAAGGGTTGGGCAATGTTAGAATTGGTATGCAATCCTTACAATGTTAAAGTTGTCAACACATGGATGACTACGCTAGGGAGCTATAGAGGGTAAGCAGGATTAAAAAGATGATAAGTCTTCAGATGACGGCAAAATGTTATGCTTTGTGCTGACCTAACACTAACGGAGTGTATTCCAAAGAGTTGGTGTGGTAGTCGAGAAAGCCCTAATTCCAGTGTTTGTTTCAACTTGGGGCACAAACAGTAGATCAGAAGTAGATGTGTGGTGCTGACATGTGACTTGTGTGGTGCTGATATTTGACTTGTATGGTGCTGACATGTGACTTGTGTATTGCTGACCTATGACCTGTGTGATACTGACATATGACGTGTGGTGTTGACAATTGACCAGTAAGGCCCTGACATGTGGCTCCTACAATGCTGTGACATATAGCTGTGTTGCAGGAACCTACACATCGGCGTCTGACGTGTGGAGCTTTGGAATACTGATGTGGGAAGTGTTCTCCTTCGGGGCCACTCCGTACTCTGGCTACACGAACGCCAAGGCAAAGGAGGAAGTAGACGAAGGTGACCTCTCTCTCCTCTCCCTCTCTCTCTCCTCTCCCCCTCTCTCTCCCTCCCTCTCCATCCATCTCCCTCACCCTCTCCCCTCCCCATCTCCTTCCCTCTCCCTCGTCTCTCCCTCCTCGCCCTTTCGCCCCATCCCCACCCCTCCCTCTCTCTCTCTCACTCCTCTCCCTATCTCTCTCTAACTCCTCTCCCTCTCTCTCCCTTTCCCCTTTCACTTTGCCCTCTCTCTCCCTCTCTTTCTCCCCATATCTCCACCCCATCCCCCTCCACCCTCCTCCTCACAATGTTAACTGCGCAGAATTTCATTTTACATATGTATCAAAACATTTGTTTTTGCATTTGTAAATGCAAATACTGTTATTCCAGGAAATAGCCTACAGATGAACAAGTATTGCAAAATACAAAGAAATTATAAAACTATATACCCTATATATATATGGTATGCATAAAATCATTCAAGAAATAAAACCTTTATTTGTTCATATCAACCACCTAGTCATGGGATCGTTTATTCATTGTTCAAATATATTTATAATTTGTCAAAATCATTTCCAAACATTCTTTCGTAGAAGGATGCCAAAGTTTACGTTTACATATTACCAGTAACTCGTGTATGATAACTTATAATTGGTTAATATATATTGCATAGAATTCACGTGGTAATGTATTGTTTTCCTATGTAGGGTACCGTATGCCAGCCCCGGATAGCACTCCGGATCCATGTTACGAGCTGATGTTAAAATGTTGGGAATACGAGCCGAGAGATCGACCACACTTTGATGTCATTTATCGTGACCTACAGCGAATACGCATCTCTTTATGATTCACTACGAATCCAGCCATGTTTTCTTTATAATCTACAACAACAGAGTCCTTTATGTGCAACGTTGAACTCATATACCTATGAATTATAGCAATCTTGGTGATGATCTTCTATGATCTAAGGTGATTATTTGTGAATTTACACCTTTTTATGATTTACCCAATCATGAACAAACGTACAATTTTTTTATATTTATATGACCTCTACTGAATTCACATCTCTTATTAATATTAGTTAATAACTGCAAATTCTTAGCTTGGTTGGTCAGACAAATTTTATTCTTTGCATAATGTATTCATAAGTGGAACATTTGTTTTTATGTTTTAGACAACATTAAAGATATACATTTTATAGTAGTATTAATACTACATTGCAAACTCAATACATTTTTACAATATTCGTGGCTAAATATATGCTAATCATATTTATAACTGAACCATATTTATAGGTCATTATACATCAAAGTTCAATCAGATCTAATCATTATAATTATTTAAGCATCATATACATAAAGCACTATTAAAGATATGACATGGTCTTATTTCTAATGTATAAACAAGTTATATATAATAAAACCCAGTAGTGGAAGCATGTCTTTTTTATAACGGTTTCCCAATGATAATAATTTTTCAAAGACTTAAAAGGTACAATATAAGGCCCAATTACTTGATGGTTTCAAGTGAACGTTTGCCAGCTCTATGGCATTCTAGGTAAGTAAGCCTAGCACAGAACAGCCAGTGGATGATTTGAAGAAGTTTAAGCAATAGAATGCGAACTGTATTTCTTGCCTAATAGTGAGAAACCAGTGACAACTCGTGCTAATTCACAGTAATTGTGGAGCGAAGCAACTTATAACAAATGTCAACTGCCATTTACGCAATAATTGTGTATAGATGACTATTTATAATATCCCAGTACTAACTGTATTATCTCATAATTTTTAATGTGGCAGAGAATATTTTTGGACCAGACTATTAGCCACATCGGTCGTCTTTTCATATGTGCATAAGTGCGTCTGCTCATATGAAATGTAGTCATAGTTGTGCATTTAATAGATAATATTTCTAGATTTGTATAATATATCTTCGTCTGTTCGTTGCAAACGTTTTGTACAGGTTTGTTGTAAATCGTAGATAGATTGTTTGCAGGCATATATAAAATATATGCATATATATTATATCTGGTTAAGCACATGGACTATACATGAAACATGTGCATGTACATGTGTGCTTTGGCTAGAGAAATGTTTTTATTGAGCACACGATGTAAAAACATTTTTGTTTATTTTATTTTATCAACAAAGTTAATCATATCTAATCACTAGTGTACATGTTTGTATAAATTTATATACACTGAATATGTGTATGCACCTGTTTTGAACATTGTGGTATGTTGTATGTGATAACAGTTAATAGAGGCTTGTAATGCGTTGTCAGCTACTTTAATGCAATAAAAATCAGATGTGCAATGTAGCCATCTATTGAACCAACAGGACGTTCTCTCTCAGTATATCCTAGAGTGTATTTTGCATTAATCTGTTTCACTGCTAGCATCGTTCGGTGCATATAAAACCCACACACATCTTCGTTTCTAGACAGCAGACGTGCTGTTTTGTATGGATAACCTGTATTCAATACAGATTTTTGGGAGATATATGGCCATAGCCTTAACCTGTATCTATACAGATTTGTATCAAGTTTACATGGAAAAATTGCTACTCAGATTTCCGATAAAACCTACTGGATTTTATTTGATGTACACATATGGAATTCGAATGCTATGTACTGATTAAGTAATGACAATTGTACAGATTTATACAGAATTATTAAAAATTACGGATTTCAACCAAAATGTAAATGGCATGTCGTTGACAGTCTTGCTGAAAGGCATGAATACCAAACAGTATTTCTGTTGGTGAAATATTCACATCAACTTTGGAATGGCCTAATAGTCCACCAGTGACACATCTTGATTTTCACTTTCTCACCATTTTAATAATAAAGTTCAAAATGTGGTAAGTAACTCCAGGCAACATGGTGTATCAAATTACCAAGATTTAGCAGTCAACATTTATTTAGCAATCAAAACATGAGACATCAGACAGAACAACTTTTGGAATTCCGTGTAGATCAAAGATTCATTCACTACCTGAACACAATTCTTCCTTGTTTTGTAAGACAGACGTTGTACTTCTGAATATGTTCAGTAATATTCTAGACAGTTGATAGTTACATGACTGGAAGTGGTCTGAGCATATACTAAATGGGCATGTCTGGAATCGTATGAGGAATAAAGGTTCCTTTTTTATCCTTGCGGGGAGGTCGATCATTTCATTGCCAGCACACCATCCTTGAGAATTTATCTAACTGTGCCCCCCCCAAGACTTGGACTTCTGCGAAAAAGATACCCTTTTCAAGTTGAGCTGATTGAAATATACACCTTTTCTTTTCGAGGTCACATTGCACAATTATACACTTTTCAAGTTGATGGAATAAAACCAAATACACAACATTTAATGTATAAACTACGTATTGTTTCGTGATATGATATAGGTTAAATCACTAACATATTTTATCCCTAGATTAATGTTAACTAAAGTATGAGGTGTCAAGATGTACAACAATAAGTGTGATTTTATACCCTAAAATCAATGCGTGAGTTAACATGCACTGGTGCACAAAACGTACCATAAAACGTGGAATTTATCTCAAGTACTGGCAATGTATTGAGTGGCCTCCCGGGGATGCGTTCGTGCAAGCATGCATGGCAATGATGCTAAGTGTTGCACTGTATTGTATATAAAGCATTGACTTGGTTTATTCACATTCTATCAGAGTGTTGTTAATACTGCATGAAGTCATAAATTATGTAAGAGATCACTCTAACAAGTTGCAATGTCTCAATTCATTGTATGATGAATTATACCACAGTGAGAAATTGTTTGTTGCCATTAATGTACATATATTGATTACAGTGTACAGTGCAGAAGAAATTCATATGTCACCTGCCATCAACTGAATTATGTATTGCACCAAGTTGACGTAGTTACCACCAGCTAGTGATCGTTTATCAACCTGCACACCTAGTGATTTCTGCAAAAGAATATATTTATGACTTACTTTTTGAACCAAAGTTAAAACAAACTTGTTATGTTTGCTTTAGAACACAGTGCAGCTCAGACAGTCTTATTCAATAGAGGTGCATAAAGTGCTGTTCTTTATTGTACACAAAGTATTGAATGTCAAAATTTAACAAGATTGCCACCCAGAACTAAACGTTCCAGATGGCAAGTGGACAAGGAAGCCACAGGCTTATAGAGAGTTCAACAACTATTATTATCAATGTATAGCCTGCCCGTATCAAATATGTCTATTTTATTTCTAAACATATTCACACAACTAGCATTAACACAATCATTTGACAGTTTGTTCCATTCATTTATCACCCTCTGTGAGAAAGAGTACTTTCTCATGTCCAACTTACACTGTTCCTTAACTAATGCTGCTTTGTGTCCTCTGGTTCTACTGCCTTCTTTAAGTTTGAAGAACATATTCCTATCAACATCCTCACAACAATTCACCATTTTAAACAATTTGGTCTCCGGGTATCTAGTGTTGTCAAAACACATTCTAATAAGTGGCTTTCATAACTAAGGTCTCTAAATTCTGAAATAATTTTAGCTGCTCTTCGTTATGGTATGACCTCCATGCATGTATACCCAATATTCCAAATGTGGTCTAACTATGGTTTTGTACAGGGGTACAATTAGCTGTTCCTCCTTATATGTGATAGTTCTCCTAATTAGCCCTAGCATTTGATTACCTTTTGAAGCAGCAATTAATCCCACATTCTCTGAAATGTCATAACTGAGCGTGGTCTGTAATTCATCAAGACATAATTATTGACCTATAAGAGATCATTATAATCTTCAACGAGATCTCCATTCATTGTGTTTTCGCCAAAATGTATCACAGTTGTAAACAGCTTGTCCTCACTAACATTATATAGATTAATTTTATATTGTGCAACATGATCTGAGATCACCTCATGTCACGTGATATCACCAGAGATCACGTGAGGTCACCAGAAATCACCTGATATCAGAAGATATTACCTGATGCAACCAAATTAAATTTTGTATTGCATCGAATTGGTTTGTGGCCAATCAACTCAAAATGCTAATTGCATGTAGTGCCTGCAGGGTGAAGGTACAATATGTTTTACTCGTCGTGCCATTGCCTCTTCTAGTGCAGTTGTCGGCTGTGGTGTGTGTTGGAGCCTGCTACGCGTTGCTTATTTTATGTAGCGATAGAAAGATACACAGTGTGGTTGGTAAATGGCAATGCCGTTTATTTGCATACAGTAAACGGCTGTTGAATGACAGTGGACATTGCTAACGATTTAACTTGATAACAAAGGCAATGCCTCTGACATGGCATAAGGATTTATCATTATATATCTGTCGATGTCGATTGTCAATGCTTGACTAGTTAAGCATAGTAAATGTTGGGCCCAGAAACCACCCAAACAAACTTACACCATGCAATCCTCAAACTCCAACTATTTGTCATGTCGTTTAGTTTCAGCGAAAAAATATCACAGTCTTAGCGTAAATAAATGCCCCTTTTTCGTACCCTTTGGGGGTTGCTGGCTGGGGGAATCCCCAACCTAGAGTTGCTGGCATTGGTCATTCCATACTCATGGAACCACAAGGGAACGTTTGGCACTGTTTTAGCATTGACGTCATTCCCATAAGTAAATATACTTTTTTGTCCCCTTCGATGAGTGATTTCGGGGGCGAACCCCACCCCAGACCCGGCAGCAACGCATTTTTTATATATTGAAGGGTGATCCCTTCAGTCCGTCGGGTCAAACCTTTTGGCGTCGTTGACTTAAGTAAAGGCTCTGGGCTCTCGGTCTGTACAGACTAATTCGCATTATTGATTTCTGAATTCGCCGTTTTACGAATTACGAATGCTTGCACACTCCTGGGTATTAGTTAATTAATTAACTGAAAGCATTACGTCATTTATTCCAGCCGCAGAAGCGCTGTCTTAGGCTAAATTAGGCTACATGTGATCCCAGCTAGCAAATGGCTCTAAAAACATGATTGGCCAAAAGATGGCTGTCGTTGGCTCAACTGTGAAAAAAAAACGTGTTAAAATTTGTGCAGTCAAGTGTAGTATATTGTTATTTCATATGAAAATAAAGCGTTGAATTTTACTGTTCCCGAAAAGGTAGTACATGTATGAATAAAAACAACTAGTGTGCTTACACGGGAAAGCTTAGCTACGAGCGTCAATATTATGGCGTTGTCTGGGCACCATTTATTCACAAATGGCTGAGCCGTGAATAGCAGTACACACATAACCCGGTCTGCGCGATCATTCCAGATCAGCAAATAGGCAAATAAAGCGGCGGTATTTCAGCGAAGGATTGTCATCGAGATCGGACGTTAGTCGTGAAGAACGTAAGGTAAGTATAGGCCCGAACTCGTTGCAGATTATACATATTTTATGCTGTACGTTACCTGCCGTCTCTACTGCATATTTGGACTAGGTGTTGCACTCAAACTGAACACTGTGGGTGTTTTCACTGAGTTAAAAAAACTTTTTCTGCAATAGATTATAAATTGATTGGTGACAAGATGGACTGGTATGGTGGTATTGGAGCTGTGACACGTACTTGGACAAGCAGCTGTTTATCAAATATATCGCAGTTCGCCTGTTTTGAAGGATTCCATTCCAACTTGTTTTGGGTTTGGGAAACCCTAACATAAACTAAACACTTTCATTTGTTTCTACAGTGTAGAGTGTAGACGTACTTTTGAGTTGGATGTGATTAAGTTGATTACGTATTTTTAATTTATATGTTCTTGTAACTGCAAGCGTGCTTACACGAATAGTTGTATATAGGATACATTAACTAAACTTATTTTAAAACGTTTTCAGTATTCTTCGGCACGTCAAAACAGTGTTGCATTGTTGGCCAATCTCAGTAGTCGATGTGCAACTCCATGTAGGGTGACACTGGTAATTCTTCACTGCTCCCGTTGACTTGCGGAAGAGACCGTCATTGTAAGCCTTGCGAGCGTAGTCCTTTAGCGAGTCTTAGAGACCAGCTCAGTGAATCAACGACAGGTTACACACGTTTACGACTATGGGAACCTTTTACTTCTCTGTTATAAAAATCAGGTAGAAGAGGTCGTGGTTTTGAGTGCTTCCTGTGCTCCTTGATGCACAGTGCATCGATCAGATTATGTTATGTTCTTCTTCCTGTAATCTGCCTAACCTGAAGATTATGTCCCTTCTTCTTCCTATAATCTGCCTAACCTGAAGATATATGCAAACAGAAAATATTTCACTTGCGTAAGTTTACAGTGTCAAATTAAAAAAATAATGTGAATAAAAAATCGTGTGCATAAGAACACATGTTGCCTGTAAAATATGGGATAATGCAATGTCTGACTGTTGTTCTTATATGTTGTTTAGACTGACAATGCATTGAGGGTGGCCTTTCCATAGTCGCGAGTGGTACTGGGGGAACGGATATAAATGGTACTGGCATCGGGGGGCATGTATGTGGTAGGTTTAGGAATTGTGTCGCGTAGTGGTGATGTTCGCAGGAACATTATATTCATTCAATCGTATGGCGAGGTAGTTAGCAGAATTGATTAAGCCGCGCGCATGGACGCTTCTGCAGTGGCTCGTGAGAGATGGAGTTCATAGCAGGTTACACATGCATTTACCCCCTGTGTGTGATATTTTACTTCCCCCGGCATAGACACCAAATAGAAGGGACCAGCGGCTCTAAGTGTTTCTTCCGAAAGACACAGGGAAAGTGGGGTGAACGAAACGGCAGTGGGGGTTTCGAATCCCGGTCACCTCGACCGAAAATCCGACGCTCTACTCCCTGGATCGCCGCGCTCCACAACAAGGTGGTATTGGTGGTACTCCCACTAGATCATTGTGTACGTCATGCAGAGCTTAGTGTCTGTCCTACGGTCTGCAAGGGGCCTCCATCATAATGTGTGTAGCATGCCTGTCACACTAGAGATACCAGGCAAGCTAATGTACAATTGGCCTTGCACGAATATGACGAACATGATAACATATTTAATCGCAGTTTCATTCCCAACGTTCAAAGCATTAATTTTGTTATTTACACAAGACTCACCATATTCCTCAAAGCCATCAACGGTAATCTATCCTTGTAAGCACAGCGTCAATCAAGGCATATCCATAGCAAAACAGTAAATACCATCCATCCAAGCAAGAACTGTTGTAAATTCTCCTATTTTCCGAGGCCAAAAAAATATTGGAACTCACTACCAGACACAATAACCAGCATCACAGAACACCAACAATTTAAGGAAGCTCTAAATCACTCGGTTCCAAGCAAGCACGACTAAACAGCAATCGCTCCATGCTCTGACTGACTCCTCATGAATGTTGGTCATCAGTATTTTCCATAAGACAAGACAAGATCATACCTATATAATTTTTGTATAAGACCGAAACGTGAATGTATTCTCGGTGGCAATGCTGTCTAGATTGTGACGTCATGACGCAGGACGCCATTGGCAAGTCCGCGCGGACGTAACCATGCGTCTGTTCAGTGAGTTACGTGTATTATCGAAATACACGTAAGTAGTGCGTTTACGAAGTCGACGTGGGATATACCCACTGTGCAGATGCGCTAGTGAAATGCATTCTAAGCGCGTCAGTACGTATATTCAGAGCTCTGGCGATGACACCCGTAGTCCACGATACTCGATTATAAAAGGCGCTTTACCAAATGAAGTACAACAGAAGATTAGGTAAGTAAACGTCACCATATATAACTGCCGTAGTCATTTTTTTCCCTATTTTAGGACCACCTCCAATTTGCTGAAGATTATGTCGTTTTGGGGAGTTTTGCAACAGGAAAGAGGGATACGGAGAGAAGGAAGTGTGAGGGGATATGTCATATGAGGGTTGTTTCAGAATTCAGAAGTGGGGTTGAAATCTGGTTTCGAAAACTTCCAATGTGGTTGAAGCTGCAGACTCCACTTCTTGAAGGCAGGCCATTCCAATCGGCGATGGTGCGAGAAACGAACGATAGCTTCCTGTACTGATCACGGTGGTGGGAAGGTCATACCCATGGCATGGGTCTTTCCGTGTCTGTTGTGTGTGAGCAGGTTCTCCGAGTTGACAGAGATGGTTCTTGTGTGATACTTGAACAGCATGCCGAGGAGCGCTACAGCTTTGCAGGATTGGCCAGTCTAACGTCTTAGCAAAGATTCCACGCAAGAAACTAAATTTGACTAAGTTGGTAGCATTTCTCCAATGCCGAGATATGGCGGTAACCAACCATGCAGGCGATAATTTTACATAGACCATTTAATCAGCTCATTCAATGGACAACGTGGATCTTATTGACTTATTCGACGTTCAGGTCACCGTTAATCATACAGTGATCGCTTTGGTCGACGAGCAGACACATGCTGACCGTGTCACGAATGCTATACTCGAAGAAAAAGACAGTTACTGATCGCGCGGTGAATGACACCGTTACACTCGAAACGCTGGTGGCCGCTAGCCGCATGTCAGGTCGCCTATGTGCGGCGAACTTTCAAGACAGGTTACTTGAAACCGTGGTATTTATAAACTGCATAGTGAGTACGATACTACCTACTTGTCTGCTGGCGAATAGTATACCTTACGTGCCAGTACCTGATATATAACACTCGGGTGTTATACTAGGCCTATATATCCAAGTTTACGAATAGTAACTACGTGCGGTTGTCACGTAGCCAACACAGGTACGTCCTTCTGTGAACGATTTTATCTGTCAACTACGTATGACCAAAGGCAGTGTTGTCCGTTTAATAATTGTGGTAGAGTTAATAGCAATGATTCCGCAACCGTTAGATGTACCAAATTCGAGAAACAAAATACAAATCATTGTCTTTAGAAGATCAGTTTTAGTACTTTGTTCGTCGGTCAAATCTGGCCTACTGATTGGTTAATTTCGTTTCAGAAAAATGTCAGCGGCGCCGTACAAAAGTCAAAGGTATGGGTCCTTGAAGAGGGGCAGCCTAAAAAAAGGTGAATTATTTGTCGACCACGAATTCCCTGCGCACAATAAATCCATCTTCTACAGCAAAATCGATCCAGAAATCGTGTGGAAAAGACCAAATGTAAGTGTTAGTATATGCGTGCTTGCGTGCAAGGGTTTATTTGCACATTGTGCAGTGACATATACAGGCACGAGTAGCTAATGTCACCGTCGAGGATTGTGTGAAGACAGTGACACCGACTGACAGAAGTAGCCAATGACACCGTCGATGATTGTGTGAAGACAGTGACACCGACTGACAGAAATAGCCAATGACACCGTCGATGACTGTGTGAAGACAGTGACACCGACTGACAGACGTAGCTAATGACACCGTCGATGACTGTATGAAGACAGTGACACAGACTGACAGAAGTAGCCAATGACACCGTCGATGATTGTATGAAGACAGTGACACCGACTGACAGAAGTAGCCAATGACACCGTCGATGATTGTGTGAAGACAGTGACACCGACTGACAGACGTAGCTAATGACACCGTCGATGATTGGGTGAAGACAGTGACACCGACTGACAGAAGTAGCTAATGACACCGTCGATGATTGTATGAAGACAGTGACACCGACTGACAGAAGTAGCCAATGACACCGTCGATGATTGTGTGAAGACAGTGACACCGACTGACAGACGTAGCTAATGACACCGTCGATGATTGGGTGAAGACAGTGACACCGACTGACAGAAGTAGCTAATGACACCGTCGATGATTGTATGAAGACAGTGACACCGACTGACAGAAGTAGCCAATGACACCGTCGATGATTGTGTGAAGACAGTGACACCGACTGACAGACGTAGCTAATGACACCATCGATGATTGTATTAAGACAGTGACACTGACTAACAGAAGTGGCTAATGACATCGTCGATGACTAAATGATGACAGTGACACCGACTGACAGAAGTGGCTAATGACACCGCCGATGACTGTATGAAGACAGTGACACAAACTGACAGAAGTGGCTAATGACACGGTTTTTTTTGACACCATTGATGGCTGTATGATGACAGTGACACCGACTAACAGACGTAGTTAATGACATCGTCAATTACTTCTCAATTACCTTTCAGTTACGTCATGTAACGTTTAACTGAAATTATTCGCTACACATAATCAATAAAATATAAGCTATTGCGAATATCATATTTGTATGCCGTTATGTACCACAATATGCATACTAAATCTACTCTAAAATAGATGTTATTTTTGGCTTTGAGTATGTCCATGGCTGCTCTGTTCACATACTCTTATATTGACACGGAATTGATAATTGGAATTGTTATTTTGTAATTGTAATTGGTGTTTGTGTGTAATTGGAATTGGTATTTGTAATTACTGTGGAATTAGAATTAGAATTAATATTTTGCAGTTGGAATTGGAATCGGTATTTGTTTGACCCCGTCGCGGATTGCAGGAACTCTGCAAGGTGCCCAAGTTCGCCGTGGACGGCGGAGAGACGTGTGACTTGGAGGAGGGAGAATACGGCAACTGTTGGTTCGTGACGGCCTGCTCCACTCTAACGCAGGACCCCAAAGTGTGGCAGAAGGTCAGTTTTAAACCCGAACTATAGGAACTTCGTGGGTTCGCAAGGGCGACCACATCAGGACATATCTGATAACAAATCTGAGTCAGTCAACACTTTGAAAGATCTTATAGCAGCACGTACTGGAAAGAGATTATTTACAGGTAAAGAACCCCCCCCCCAAAGATGGTAAACATCGTGAAATATTTATACCATTTTACTACTTTTAGTCCGTGCAATACTTGCCTACGCCCCGGATGCTTGCCAATGTTTCCGTACTTGGATTTACCGACGAATGTTCCCTTTTCTCGCGTAGGTGTGTCCGAATGCCCGCGAGCAGGACTTCGACGTGGACAATAAGTACATGGGAATCTTTCACTTCCATCTGTGGCACTTCGGAGAGTGGATCGATATGGTCGTCGATGACCAGCTCCCAACGAAGAATGGCAAACTCGTCTTCTGCCACTCGCGATCACGCAACGAGTTCTGGAGCGCACTGCTCGAGAAGGCATATGCCAAGTGAGTGAGTCAGATGTCATTCCACACCCTCCTTTCGTTTTCGCTCTCTAACCCCCTACCCTCCCTCCCTCCCTCCCTCTGTCCCCCCCATCTCTCTCTCTCTCTCTCTCTCTCTCTCTCTCTCTCTCTAAAACGCATTTCATGGCTGATTACTGATTATTTATGAGATAATCATAACATTTCAAAATGTGAAATGAACACGATGACGTTGTTTCGTGGCTTGTAGGTTGTACGGCGACTACGAGAGCCTGTTGGTATGTCGCACGGTCGATGCTCTCGTCGACTTCACGGGTGGTGTGGCCGAGAAAATGTTCTTGTCCGAGATGCAGCTGACTGACCCTGACGTCACGGCGTCCATTTTCTCTGACTTGATTGATGCTTTCGATAACAAGTCGTTTATCACATGTAACATACAGGTACGTAAAAAAACGCGAATTCAAACCTGAATCGTGCGAATTAACGACACGTATCAAGATTTAATAATACAGATGGCAAGTGGACAAGGAAGCCATTGGCTTATGTGTAACCCGCCCTTCTAAGATATTTGTAAATTTTGCCTTTAAACATTTACACTGTTAGCATTTACACAATTTGTAAATAATCTGTTCCATATACTTATTGTCCTCAGTGAGAATAAGTACTTTCCAATATCCAATCGACACTGATCCTTCACTAAAGTTACTTCGTGTTTTCTAGTTCTACTATTATTCCTAAGTGATCTCAAGTATCACGTCCAATCGCGTCATTCCCGTGCAACGCATGGTCCATCACAGCCCGGTCCTTTTTTGCAGTGCCAGAAGCAGGAGATAGGGACGAATGCGGACCTCGGTCTGGTCCGTGGTCGCGGCTACGGAGTCACGGACGTCCGGCAGATCTCGCTGAACAAGACCCTCGCCGCCGTCCTCGGCACCGACGTGCTGCAGCTACTGCGTCTCCGCCGCCCCTTTGATTCTCCCGACTGGGAGGGAGAGTGGTCTGACAAGTGTGTGCCCCATCCGTCTAGACTTCTTACCTTCACTGCACAATTATATTATTGCAATCGAATGTTGAAATTATGTAGAAATTAATAGGTGTTTCGAGTTGTGTCACCATTCATATGACGCCGTTCACACACATCGATACACGTGGCTGTGTTACAGATCGACACAGTGGCAAAGTGTTCCGCCGAAAGACAGGCAAAAGATGGGTTTGAAGTTCGAACAAGAAGGAGAATTTTGGTACGTATTTACGGTTCGGTTCTTATACATTATCATTATCAGCACATAAGTTGCTGCCGGATCCTGTTAAATTCATATTAAAATAAATGTAAACAAGTACCTCTCGGAGTCCCGAGTCCTTTAGAGACTTTCACGATCGGTTCCTCCATCAGCATTAGAGGGCAATTCAGTTTAACACTGATGAAGGGATCGTGAAGGCATCGAACTCTCCGTTGAGCTACACTCAGGACTCTGAGAGGTTTACATTTATTTTAATATGCAATTCAATAGTTTAATAGTTGTTGCCTCTGTGTGCGGTCCCCGTATGACTGCGTCCTTATCGTCTGTAGGATGTCGATCGACAGCCTCCTGAAACACTTCAGCGAGATCGGTATCTGTCACAACGTGAACACGTCCATCTACAACCCGAGGAAGAGCTGGCACGAGGCTGACCTCGACGGCAGCTGGGTGGTCGGCGCAAACGTCAGTCAGAGAGAGCGGACGGGAGACGGCAACGACATCCTCCTTGGGAACTCACAGGTGAGTGCGTCAACACACACCAAGTCTGCAGTCATGATCCTCTAGGTCGTGTTTAGGACATTGTTATACAGAGGTCTTCTGGAAACATGATCCTAGATCTGACTTATATGTTTGACCCAACCGTGTGCCACGAAAGGCCATATGTGTCTTATATAGCATTCGGCGTTGGTGTTTTCAAGTTCAGATTACAAACCCCGACACCTTGAACATATTTGAACTTATGTAAGTGACGTTACACCGATGAAGTCAGACAGAATGAGAAGGTGGGTAAATTGGGGGATTACAGATGATTAACCGTACGAAGACATAACAGTGGAAACAACGATGACACACTTACGAAACTACACCAATTATACATTTCCGTTTATAGCGCAGTTGTTGGGTTCAAACCCCGCCATAGAATAATTGTATGACATGGTTTATAATTAACCCCTCAATAGTTGGTTACCAACAGACGTTCGCACGCACACACTGTATACATTGTTATTGTATAGTTGCCAGAGGAGCAGAGACCCCATTAGATTAGTAAAATAAATGTCAGTGTGTTATCTCAGTAGCTCATCACCACCATCATCATAATAAGACTCGCCTGTTCCCTCTATCTAGGGCTTCCCTTGCCTCTGTGCCCCAGGTCAACCCAGCACCCTTCAATTCGTCTTCAAGTTCTTCTTCTATCGTTCGTTTCCATGTTCCATGTTTTTTGTCCGTCCGTTTTCCTCTTCACTTCGGGAATCCAAGTTGGGGCTGTTTTCACTGGTACGTCTTTGGCAGTTCTGAAGACACGTTGGAGCCGTTTCCGTCTTCTCCGTTTCAGGATGACGCAAGTGTTCTCGTGTTTTCGTTGTTAGGTGGAGTCTGATGTTGGATATGGTCTCAGGCCAATACACTTTATGTAAGAAGGGTTTGTGTATTTACCTGCACTGCTGTCTTTCTGCAGTATGTGTTCGACATCACGCCCGAGGAGGACAGGATAGCCGTGTGTCTGGAACAGGACGATACCACTGGCAGTCACACCTCGAGGCGCCAGAAGATCGGCTTCTACATTATGAAGGCCAGTAGCAGTAACTGTTTCTTGTGTATATTAACGAGAAGTATTGAGTTTTTGTGTTGACTTAAAAGGCGACACAAACTAATCCTATTTTGACATATTGATATACATTTTAATATATTAGAAGTGTGTCTTGAATTTAGAGCGAACAATGACTATGTCTACCTAATCTTGGAACAATGGTCTTGCCTACAAACGATTCTTGACCATGCGAAGACGGAGACGAAAGAAATTGAAGCCGAACTATATACTAAATAAATGACTGGGCCCCTGAAGGCAAAAGGAAAAGAGGAAGGCCAAAAACAACACGAAGACCACTGTTGAAGCAGAGAGAAACCAACCAGGACGGAGTTCTTGGAAGGTGGCGGAGAACGCAGCTAGAGATGGTGGACAATGACGGAAGTTACTAAGTGGCCTAATTTATATAAAGGGCGATTCATGGCCAAATCAACTGATTACCTCGTTTTCGCAAATTGGAACGTGACATATCATTGTTTTACCAAAAATGTTCTGCGGAATGGCAAAGTGTTTTCTGCTCTATGTACGGTATTATGTTGAGTTGTCGTCACTCTAAACGAAAATTATGTTGAACTTATGATCACTTCGGTGCTTACATAGGTTGAACACAACAGGTCGTTCCGCGTACACGTGCCAGGATTGAAAGTAGCTGTGTCTGAGTTCACGACTAATCGCAACGTCTTCCTGAAAGTATCTGTGCCTAGAGGTCGCTACGTCATCATCCCGGCAACTTTCGATGCCAGTCTCGACGGGAAGTTCCTTCTGCGCATGTTCTCTGGGTGTAACCCGAATGCAAAGTGAGCTGATCATTCTCACAGAGGTGATAAATGAATGGAACAAACTGCCAAATGATTGTGTTAATGCTAGTAGTGTGAATGTTTAAAAATAGAATTGACAGATATCTGATAAGGGCGGGCTACACATAAATGAGAAAATTGTTGGACTTTCGATAAGCCAATGGCTTCCTTGTCCACTTGCCATCTGGAACTTGTTGTTTGGGATGGTAATCTTGTTAAATATTGTTAAATCATTCACGACAGTTTAGAGTCGAGACTTAATCGCCAGTCAGACACGTCACAAAAAAGCTGACAACTATATCCATAGATAGTTTTCAACATATTTAGCATTAAAGACCATTATCCCCTAGTTATGTTAAAACCCCTTCGCTTTGGTGCGGGTGGCAAATATAAACAACGTAAATGGATCCGAGAAACACTTGTTGACAATATGTGTTATAACTTGCAACATGGGGAGGAAATTTCAGTGGCACAAACCATTGTCATGCGAGATAAAAGGATGCCGATGATCGTCACGGAACCATTAAAAAATAACAGAATTATACATTATAAATATCAATATTGCTTGACTTCAGAATGTTGACGAAAGACTGTCCATCAACAGTGATGTGCTCGAAGCCTTATGTAAACGTCACCGTGGTGACTGTTGCACGAGCCGAAGAGTTGAAGCCAGTCAAAGAGGGAGTCGGTAAGCTCTTTGGAATAGGTTTCTCTTCTGCGTCACAAAAAGGCACATTCTTCATCAAACTTATCACAGTCCATATGTAAACTTATTATGTGCCACAGCGAGTGCATCATTTAGTATGCTTGCCATACACATGCATGATGATGATAATAATTATTTTTCCAAATACGAAAATTACTTACAGAAATAGTTTGTCTCACTTAAAAAAGGTAGAAGAACCAGAGGACATGAAGTAACGTTAGTGAAGGAACAGTGAAGATTATATATCAGAAAGTACTCGTTTTCACAGAGGACAATAAATGAATGGAACAAACTGTCTACAGATTGTGTAAATGCTAGCAGCGTGAATATGTTTAAAAACGAAATTGATAAATGTCTCAGAAGGGCAGGTTACACATAGGTGAAGAATCGTTGGACTCTAGATAAGCCAATGGTTTCCTTGTACATTTGCCATCTGGGTATGTTTCCTTGCATAACAATCTTGTTAAATCTTCTCCGAAAAGCATTACAAACAATGCACCTGGTTTCCTGTAGGTTTGGACACTTATGTTGTCGTGAAATGCGAGGGGCAGGCGCTGAAATCAAGTGTCGTGAAGAACAACGACAACCCGGAATGGAACTTCTGCGTGATATTATATCGCAAGAAGCCCAACTCGGAACCGATTACAATAGAGGTGAGCCTGCGTCTCATTGGGTAGCAGACCGAAATGTGCCAGCCGCCTTTATTGAGGATGAAGATTTGTTTACAATATTCTAAAACATATTGGTTGGAAGTAGCAAGCTGTTTCCTGTAACGTAAATGTCTTTGGGCAATGTAGGTCAAAATATTTGTAGTTTACAATATATGTATGACTAAATATATTTGTATGTATGAACATATATAAGTGTGTTAAATACACACACACACGCACGCACGCACGCACGCACGCACACACATATATAATCCGCACTTTTTAATCCGTCATGAATTGGCGATAGTCACATTTAGTTGGGTTACCTCCGTGTGAATCGTTATTTTTCTTTTCTATGTGGAACCTTGACCGCCTCACACTCTCATTGTTTTGTTAGTTAGCAGCTTTTGGGTAAACAAAACCGTGACTTTTGTTATACATTATACCGCTCTGTTAAACTCGAGGATAACGATTGATTGCATTGCTTCAGTGCGGCAGCGCATGTTTATACACGCCCTGCTTCGTTTGTACACCGACTAAGTATAATCGATACTGCTTCTGTGCACGCTGCAGGTGTGGAACCATAACACAATAGTGAACAACTTCCTCGGTGTCGCTACTGTGACGGGGCCTGGACCAGATATCGCCAAACTCGACGAATATAAGCTGTACGGGAAGAGCAAGAAGGACCGAGACGTAGAACAGGGGGGGACATTGCACCTAGAGGTTGTCTCCAGTGATGATCTGACAAGTCTCTAAGCTGTAGGCGCACACTGCTCGTACGCGACACATCAGTTAAAGACAACGAAGCGACGGGAGCGAGTCAACGGCGTGGCCCGCCAACACTCGCAATGATTAAGACCTCTCGAAACACTCGTGATCGGGTTTGCATATCACAACACCATAACGGACGGATTTGTGGGTGAAGTGTACGTATGCCCACAACGGGCGTGGTTTGTGTCAGACACATAACGTCGCTGGCGTCTGAGACAATCAGGGTTTCTTGTATTTTCCATGTTGCCAAATTAGAGACTGTGGTTTTTATAGCAGACGGTGGTAATTTCAAATATTACATATGGGGCACACGCTCTTTCTGCCCACCCGCCCATAGCTCACGGTCCATGTAGGCATGAAAGGAATCGTACACCAACGAACATTAATGTAAAAAAAATATTGTTGAAGTTTGCCTATAAATCACTATGATATGCAGGCAGCCCTACTAGTACGGGAGCTTTGTCCCCGGACTAGTCATGGGGCTTTTGTATAGCTATCACCGCAGAATTGGTCAACGGGTTCCATTGTGGTGAATGGAGTCCCAAATGAAAGCGATATTTAAACAATAATATTATACGTAGGCTGTGTATTCTTGTGTCATATGTAACCAATTATAGATCGTTGCATGACTGTTTCTGGTGCTGATTCGCCTTTAAACCCAAATTAATATTATTGTTTCTGTTACGCCAAATAAGTAATATTTCCGCGTAAAATATTCACAAACCAAACATACTCCTTGACTGTGCATCTGTTATGTCTATGACTTGATTGTAAAACAATCGTTGCAGCATGAATATACATGTGTTCAAACAGAAATCGTGCGACACTAGACGCATGTCCAAAACGACAGCACCGAATAGTTGTCATCGTCTAGGTAGAAACGACGACACATGATAGTAAATTATTTAAATAAACATCACAACATTGATTATACATGACCAGTGTGTGGTTTACATTCGTTGTTAAATATGCAGAAGCGTGCAGGCAAGGAAGTGATTGCAGCTTCTCTTCAACGGAAATGATAAACCCGCACGGGAGTCTCGGCCACGTAGCGTAATCGATCGGCCCTATGTTTCCATCGGCGTGTTACTCGCCATCACAACTGTTACCAGGAAACCCGCGAAACAGTACTAAAATATGCAGGAGTTGACAATGCACTTGAGACAACAGCATGCAGCTGAGAACGCACAAAAACAATCACCTTCGCCTTCATCCCTTCGCCTGGACGGTCGTAGGGGCGCCATTCATACATAGTCCTCACCAGCGTTGTCTGTCCTCTGCTGAGCGTAGCAGGGTCGGTAGGTCTCGATGTGTCCATTGTGGTATATTGTCTAGCCAGTTTTTTCTCTGGCCGCCCCGTCGTCTCTTGCCCTACATGGTGCTTGCAGGGTGGTTTTTGCAATGGTATTGCGCCTCTCTGTTTCTGCTGTCAGAATCCAGCTCTTACATCCGTAGAGGAGGATTAATTGCTACAGCGAGTGTTCTGTAGAGCTAATTTAAAAATGCTCACTCTTACAATATGACAAAGTATCGGTTTGCAACATGCTCGCTAGCTCTATTTTAGGCGTCTTGCTAGACTTTAAATATCAATAAAATGCAAAATTTACGTGAATGTATGTTTGTAAATCAAAGTTCACCCTTTACCGTTCGCGAAATATAAAAACACAATGAATTGCATAACAACGTCGCACGTGGGGGAGTCACTTTTAGGTGTGATGTACGTTAGTAGCCAGAGCTAGCCAAGCTCAAAAATTGTCCAGTAATGTTAATAAATGATAAATTAATTAAAGACATACAAATATATTTTCCTTCAATCCTGGTGAATCTCGCATTTGCGACAATTATGAAATGTTCACCTTGAATAACACATAACTTCCTATTAACGAAATAAAACACGATGTATATCAGCATAATGTACGATTATTCAGTTTCACATGCATATGCCCACTTTTACCGTAGGTAGTCCATGTCAGCTGCTATATGGATCGTAATAGGCACCCCCTATAAAACGGCCCCGGTTCTGCGGGTACACGTTTTGATCAACGTTCTGCACTCACCACCACTAACGTCACCTAACGAGATCCGATATTGCTAAAAGAGGGCGCTGCTGTAGAGGAATTAACGCACATTCCGCTAGGGGCATGTATCACGTGTAGAATACTTGTCGCTTGTGTAAATGTTGCCTGCGTATTGGTTAACGTTTGTGGAAACAGGTAACGCTTACCATAATGCACTTCTTACTCAGCTATGTGTGTACACGATAGCTGAGTTTACGTGTATAAAATCTCACGAGTGCACATAATATTGATGCGAGATTAAGTGAGCGATAATAGCACGATATCTTAATCATATATGGCGTATACCTTACCTTACCTTATGATACCTTATGACGATTCTGATCGCAGGATCCAGTTGATTCCTCCATGATCAGAACTTCAGAATCAAATATTTTTATATCATAATCAGTCATGTAGTCAGTGTAGAGGATGTAGCATGTAAGCCCTACTGACTGAGCTCAATTCTTAAATAGGACACTGTAATATTGTATTATAGTATAAACAAGGCCCTTATTATTACGGCTTTGTGACTAAATTGTGTTTCACTCTTACCTCGCTTTATTTAATTATTGCCAAGGGCGAGGCCACGGCAAGACATTCATTATATCATACTACATCATTTTAGGTGCACAAATGGCACATATCATTGTCAAATATTGTGCTTTCGGGCAGTTTTAGCGATTGGAATTGCTACGAACTGCAGCGTTTGCTGTGTTTTCATTCGTTCTCAATATGGTGCGTTTACAGAACGAGCATTAATAATACTACAGTTGCATCAGAGTCGCGAAGGCGCGTCAACACGTAAAGGGGTTATATCAATATTTATATATATAAAATAATATTTAATTTGTTCTGCATGGCACAAAATAGATAATGGAAATATTCCAAACAATTTTGACATGAAACACAACATTTGTAGAGCACTATCGGGCACTTTAAAGATAATTGTGGATTTTTCTCAAAAACACGCAAGCAGACTTATGCAAGTAACACATTACCATTTCGTAACAGTTTGCTAAATTATCCATGCTAAGTAACAGTAATAGACGTGTATGTATGAGTGTACCAAACAACAATTATTAACATTAAGATTCGTGACTATTGTATATAAGTAACATTATTACATATACGTATATATAGTTTGCATATCAGGTGGTTATCGTTAAAATTATCAGTGCATACACACACACACACACACACACACACACACACACACACACACACGTTTAATGAGGGTGCTGAAACTACATACTCTGTGAGGGCTTCAGACTGTGTCCCCTGGTTACCGGTTGTTGTCCAACTGAAGTGGCATTCTATCAACTTTATAGATTCAGTTATGTCTCCTCTTGCTCTTCTATAGTAGAGGCTTGGGAGCTTAAGCGCTCTGAGCCTGTCACCATATTCGAGGTTCTTCAGTTATGGGACTAGCTTTGTTCACCATTGAATGTTCTCAATCATCTGTTGGTCTCTCATGAGTGTTGAAGCCTAGGCTACATTGCCATATTCTAGAATAGGTCTGATCAGGCTCGTGTAAAGTTTTTTCATGGTTCAGGTCAGACCTGGGGCTGAGTACATTTTCATGAGTAAAGTACAAGTATGAGTACATTGGTGATGGCTGAGTATGAGTACATTGCTCAAGTACGAGTACGAGTACATTTCCATGAGTACGAGTACATCTTGTATGATATAGTAACTCTGTATAGTAATAATAATGTATTTTAAGTATAAAACACTGTGAATTGATTTATATAATTCAGGAAGAGTTGGCTATGCAATGGCAGTTGATCAGACTTTTTTATGAGGAAAACCATAAAAACGTCTTTATAACTGGGGGTTGCATTCCATTCAAATGTGCGATTCGCATTCAAATGCAAATGTTCAGGGTATGCATTCAAATATGGGTTAAAATGTATTTAAATTGAAAATACTTTTTAAATTCGTCTATGGCCATCGACAGCGTTACTATGTTTTTAACCGGTTAATTTTAAGCTCCCACCCACCATCCCTATTAACTGTTTTACTTATGTTTGTAGTTAATTATTGTATAAATTTATTGTGTAGATGTTAGTTAGTAGGTATTCTTACTTGTAGATCAGGGAGTTTGCATTGTTATGTGGCAATTGTCTGTATATATCCACATTTTTACTATGTATGGTGATTATTCGCACATGATGTGGTTATTGCATAACATTAAAACAATGCAGATCTACAAGTTCACCCACAACCCTGTCTTACTTTTATTTCACAAACCTGACCGTGTGTCAGGGCGGTTTATTACTAACAGGCATGATTAATATGTATTTAAATTGAAAATACTTTTCAAAATACATTTTATAGCACACCATAAAAAGGGAAAAGAAATATAACCATTAAATATATATGATATATGACTCAAAGAACACTGTTAGGCATGTTGTAGCTGGCAGTGACCACAAGCCCACGATTAATGTTTGCTGAGAAGGTGGATTAGCACCAGCCAATGTCTAGGGCTTGATATTCCCTTGTACTTTAACCACACTACAAATTGGCACCAAACAATACTGGTGCAGGCTATCGGACTTGAGTCACCAAACTTCTTCAGAAGAAGACTCAGCTAGCAGTACTTAGCACTGTCACTTGTGAGAGCAACAAAGGCATTTTATGGCTAACTGATGAATGACCCTTTCATTATGGGCTTACTGGACTTCCTAGTTTAATTAAACAAACACAAGGATTATGGCCTGGACTGGTAGCTAGTATGACTATGGATATGAAATAGGGGTTTCTGACGGGGAAAAGAATCAAAAGATGCTGCCTTTTGAAGCGAAGCTTTTGTGGGTTCAGTGCATTCAATGTGCAGAAAAGTGATCCACGGTATGAATTTTTGAAAACTCATCAATACCAACTAAAAATGAAACCACCTACTAAATGTAACAATAATTACTACAAATCAAGGGCTATTACATTGCAATTAATATCATGGTTATTGCAATAGAATTTACATAATAAAAGTATTTTTAATGATCCTATATTAGAAAACATAGGACTTTGAGATGCATTTAAGAACATAAAAATTTTAGTTAATTTGATACATATGCAAGTAATACAATTTGCTACCATACTTTTTGAAATTATTGTTGTAGTTGTTAATGATTTGATAAAATAAGAAATTAAATAATTTTCACAATATCATATTGAAAAAGTTGTAATGTACCCGTAAAATCTGAGTACTTTGAACATGAGTACATGACCATAATTTCTACGAGTACGAGTATTTAAAAAATTTACTCGAGTACATAAGTACCGAGTACTTCAGCCGGTAAACGGACAAAAACCCACTGGACAAAATCCCACTCAGTCGATAGCCCAGATAGTTTTTTCTTTTTTTGCTTTTTAATCATGTATTCAGTATCCACATATTCAGCGTACACAATATTTGTCTGTCAGTGTACACAAACTTTGTCTGGAGCTTAAGTGTGTGGCAGCGTACACACTTGGCTGGTGGTTCACCATGCTCATCACGATCCTTCCGGATGCTGTCAATGGCTCTCCAGATGGTGGGGTGAGCATGTCCTACCAGCTTGGAAAAGGCATTGTTCCACCCCTCACAGATGTTGTTGGTTCTGGAGCCACCTTGAAGGGAGATGGGGTGAACAGCACTTAAAATGATTTTTACTACTTCGTAAAAAAAATTTCAGATTGGGGTATTGTCCAGAATTCTGATTAGTGAGTGGGGTTTTGTCGTGGATCCACTTCGGCCCCAGGTCTGGCTCAGGTATGTAAATGATCTTCTTGTAAGGCCTAGCATTTTGTTGGCTTTGTTACCATCTCCACTTGTTGTTCAAACTTTATTTCATTGTCTATTTGCACCCCCCAAGTCTATCCCATTTGTGGTCTCCCCCAGGGTGGTATCTTTTCCACCACTGGCTATAGTATAGTCGTAGTGGTGGTTGTATTGTCCCAGATGCATAACTGTGCATTTCTCCTCATTGAAGCGAAGGTGACACTTTCTGGTCCATGCTTCTAGTTGTCTTAGGTCTGTCTGCAATGTTACTTGGTTATATTGAGCAGTCATTTTACTTTTGGCTATATATAATTAAAAAAAATTATATGCTATATATATATATATATATATATATATATATATATATATGACTTTGATAATGTTTTATGTAGGTAAATCTAACAACATACATAATTCATATTTGTTGACATGTTTATTCTGCTTGTCTGGTGTATGGATATATATGTACATATATTTTTAAATATGAATGAATCGATGTACATAAATATTATGGTTATTACATCAACAGTTTTTATTACATAGCCTAAATTTAGCATCACTACAGCTAGCAATTTAAGTAACTTTATGGTGTTTTTTTTTAAATGCACTTGTAATGATCTTAAATACCATTTTAAAGTGCCAGTTTGTGCTTTACGAATAATGTATTTCATGTGACAATTGTTCGGAATATTTCCATTTCGTGCCATGCAGAGCAAATTATATATTACTTCATTGTTTTTAATAAGAATATTGATATGGTCCCTTTGTGTGTTGAATCGTCTTCATGGTTCTGATGCAACTTGTGGTATTTCTGTAAACACGCCATATTGAAAACTAATGAAAACGTGGCTAATGCTGTTGTTTTTTCCATTTCTTTTGTTAGCAATTTTGAATGCTAAAATGCCCAAAAAAAAATATTTGACAATCGTGTACCATTTGTGCACCTAAAGTGGTGTAGTATGATATAATGAACGTCTTGGGATAGATAAAGTAAGGTAAGAGTGAAACACAAAGCCGTGATACTAAGGGCCCGGTGTATGCAAGATTAACAAAGTTTTATATAGTAGAGAGTTTCAAAACCAGTATTTACCACAAATAACTGGCAAAACAGGATGGTCTGGCAAGGTCTCCCGATGATACATCTAAAATAAAATACATATTACCAGGATGTCAAATATAGTACACATATCTAAACATCTAATTATAAACAGAATGGATATAACCACAGACATAATAGTAATAAGAGTATTAGTATTATATATCTATGATATAACCACAGACGTAATAGTAATAACAGTATTAGTACTATATATCTATGATATAACAACTGACATAATAGTAATAAGAGTATTAGTACTTTATATCTATGATATAACCACAGGCGTAATAGTGATAAGAGTATTAGTACTATATATCTATGATATAACTACAGACGTAATAGTGATAAGAGTATTAGTACTATATATCTATGATATAACCATTGACGTAATAGTAGTAAGAGTATTAGTACTATATATCTAAACAGTTGATGTCTCAGAATTTGGTTAAAGTCAAATGAATACATGAGCACTTCTGCAAAAAAACAAAGGATTTGCATGCAAATAGTGTGTAATGCCCTATGATGGGTGTAAGCACCAAAAATACACCTGTTTTTAATCAGTTATCAGGTGTTTCTAGCTACATTTCTTAAATTTGCTGAATATGTAGACATGTTGATACAGATTATTTACGCAAAATTCAAGAATGATAGGACAAAGGAAAATTGGGTATACTGGGAGCACAAAAATGGAAAAGAACTTTTTTCCAAGAAGGATTTCAGCAGTCTGTATTTCGTTATTTTACAGTACAGTGGCAAAATTGCTAGCATACATTATCAGGGATACTGGTAATAACCTATTAGTTTAGTAGGTTTCTAGTTGTTATACTTTCAGAATAATTCAGCCTTAAATACAGCATTTTTACTTTTTCTATATTTCAAGTTTCAGCACCAAAAACAAGTCCTATGATCACAATTTTTTTACTGTGCATAGTCCTTTATTAGGTAAGCAACATATTAAAATTTATGGATTAAATAAACTTGCAAAGTTAAAGTAATGTAAAGCATGAAAAAGAACAATATGTTAATTCAACAACCATAAGACCACGGTAAACAATAAAGAGAAATGGTTGTGTGACAGTGGTGTCCTCTATCAGGCTAAGCAAAAGCAAAAAGTGACCCAGTCACACTTAGGTGTATCACTACCTTAGATATCGACTGTATTATCTCTACAGACAAGTATCACCATTATGGGTTAAACATGAATTAAGCTAAATGCAGAACAAACGTTTGGAAATAAAATTTTTCCCTGCAAACAGCCAGGAGATGTAATAACCTGCCCATTTCATCGACATCAGCCCAGGCAGTGGAGGCATTAAAGAACAGCCTCTATGGCCACAAGCTGCTGTAAGCGGTTCATGGACATGTGCGTAGCACCTCTAAATAATGTCACTAACCACCACATTTTTGCACACAGCACTATTTGTTCAGAGGAACTGGCACAAACCCGCAATTGTGCGAAATATCCCTTCGGAGAAGAAATGAAAGAAGAAACCGCTTGGACTTCTAGAGAGTGTAGTTCAGCAGTAAAACAGGATCAGTGTGGTATTGTGACATGCCCAGGGCTGGCCTAGATTACGGCTAGGCTTTAGAAGTTAAATTCCTTAACTTTGTGTCTCGTCCAATTCAGTGGCACTGCAGTTTTGTATTTTTACAACAACAGCATAGAATCATGCTTGTTGAATTTATTTATTTTTTTGAGTGTAACAGTTTTTTATCTACGTGTTGTATATTTGCAGTGTCAGAGGTTGACAACTCTGGTTGATGTGCATGTGTGGGCAACACTACTACTACTACGTCTGATGTCTCAGTGACATTGTTGGGTTCAGCCATGAAGGAGACAGTAAAACACAAACTATCTGAGTCGAGCGAGGCACTTGTAACGAACATTAGCTGCACTGACTTACATTATGAAGAACCCAGGAGAAAAAGAGCAAAGAGGCATTTAACAAGTCGTCTCAAAAGATTGTTGAATATAAAGAAAACTTGCACATCTAGTAAAAAATCACTAGCAGGCAATATTCCTAGTCTCTCTTCATGCTTCGTAAGAGAAATCAAGCGGGAAGGAAATGGCAATACAAACTTGACACATAGTCAAACTGTGTCAAGAAATGCTGCCTCTGCAGTGTGCCTGAAGGCTGCTGGTGTAGACTTACCTGCCAGTCATGTTGATTGTTCCACTGACTTGTCCATGGGAAAGTGTGAAGCTAACGTGTCAATGCCATTGATGGTAAATAGTTCTGTGTGCAATCCACGTTATACAAGTGATGACTACCTCGCCATGGACTGTGAGTTTGTGGGAGTTGGCCCACGGAAGACAAGTGCATTGGGTAGGTTACTAGGTACAATTTCTCTGGTGTGGGACTAGTTTGCAGAACAGACACACACACGCACACACGCACACACACACACACCTTATGGAATTATAAGTGTATTATGCAGATAACTTCATAAATCATAACTAGCTTGTAATGGTGACTTAAAGTTCAAAAAAGGTGTGTGATTCTGGTACCCCAAATGTATAATCTGTACACCACAAACACATTTGTGGACCTGGTATGTAGAATCTGTATACCACCTGGGCTGAATGCACATATCTGAAACCATGCCCCTTGTATGTGCTAGGAACATGTGAAGCTATAGCCACCCCCATGGGGCATCCCAACAATGAGTAATTGGCTTGCTACTCCTGCATTGTTTCATTGAGCAGGTATTTCAGAAACCATACAGTGATCAGCCTACTGGTCTTTTCATGTTGTTTGAATAATGCTCAGCCATTGTCTGTACATTGTTTACTATTACTAGCAGTTGGAATAACATGCAAACAAACCTGATATTTTGTTAGTTTGCAGCAATAGATGTAATAGAAAATTAATAGACTATTATCTGTTACTTTAAGATCTATAACTTTTGTTGAAAAAAGTTACTCTATTACTATTACACAAAAAACGTCTATTACATATTACTATTAGCCCATGCGTTTGTGTTGGAAAGCCCTGTACACCGCACTGCTGATTTGTCTGTAGATACTGACATGTTGTAGCTAGTTACCCAGACCTCTGTCTAAATGTTTGTTCATTTTACAGGTCGATGTAGTATCGTCAACTTCTGTGGTGACATCATCTGTGACATCTACTCACGGCCAGCTGAGCCTATCACAGACTATCGCACCCCTTGGAGTGGCATTCGTAAGGCAGACCTGGCTCATGCTTTGCCATTTCAGCATGCACAACGCCACATTGAGAACATCTTGAAGGTGAACAAACAAACACTATGTTCAAACGAAATATTCTTAGTTTATAGTTAAGTTAGTTGTATGACGACGCCAGCAGTGTTGGTGGGCAGTCTTGTCATCAATTACGTTATATCGGTTACAATTACAAACCAATTACGCATGATACCCATTCCAGTTCCACCTCCAACATTTCAATATAACAATTCCGATTATCAGTTCCATATTGAAATAACGGTATATGAATACAGCAACAGTAGACATATTCGGCACAAAAAACTTATATTTTTAGAGCAGCTTATTTCTGCATATTATGGTACGTGTTGGCAACAGATATGACATATGCAAAATATTATATTTGTTTGATTATTTGTAACAAATAATTTGAGTTGAAAGGTTACAAATTGTAATGTTAAAAGTAATTGAAAATATCAGTTGTAAAACTGTTCACCAATTCCAATTACTTTTAAAAACAAAATAACAGTTCTGGAATTTCTTAGTCTTGACAAAACATACCCGTAACTCACTAAAAGGTGTATCAGCTACTGACTGCTACAGTTTTCACCAGAGTGACCGTTTGGGGGATAATCAACCAGATGGCAGTGTGGACCACAACTGTCATACATCTTGGACAGTTAGTAGGTCCCTCAGTTCTGGTCATTGTGTGGAGCTTTTGACATTTATATCTTGACTAATTTCATTTGTTATGGCTACTGTTTGCCAGCGTTATTACCAGAGTTGACAGACCCAAGGCGTTCACTTTAAACTCTATCGATACGTATTTGCATTGCAGGGGAAGGTTGTAATAGGTCACGCACTTCACAACGACTTCCATGTGCTTGGCATGCGTCACCCAGGTCACTTAGTTTGTGACACAGCTAAATGCAAGCCACTCCGAAGACTGGCGCAACTTCACTGCAAGAAGGCCACGTCCCTGAAAACACTGACCTTCCTTCTGTTGGGTGCGTAGATTGCTGCAATTTCTTGAACTAATCACAGTTACAATTACAGTTAAAGTAGTCATTAGTTTTCTAGTATACTGTCCTAATGAAGTTTTGTTACTTTCATAGCTTTACATTTCTTGTAATATAGCAGTAACTTACCACAATAACATTAGCACGTTTTAGTAGGCACACAGTCACATTTTTGCCA
The DNA here is from genome assembly GCA_033239005.1 of Lamellibrachia satsuma. Lineage (NCBI taxonomy): Eukaryota > Metazoa > Annelida > Polychaeta > Sabellida > Siboglinidae > Lamellibrachia > Lamellibrachia satsuma. Next base: position 11,500,640 of record BSQZ01000007.1, on the reverse strand, counting down.
GAAATCTTCTTCCCCCTTGATCCCTTGCAGGGTGGCGGCCACATCGCTTAATATGTTCTGCCCTCTGCATCTATCACGATCTTCTGCCATTCTGCGCCACTCTCTGCTGGTCACCTGTGCCCTTTTAAGATCTCACTGAACACTATCCTTCCACCTTTATTTCAGTCTTCCTTTTCTCCATCTACTACACTTTTCCATGCTCTCTTTGTCAATCTCTCCTCGCCCATTCTTTGTATACCCAGTGTATTCTGCCCCCCAACTACCTAGGTACTTCTTCATTATCTTCTTTTAATTCCCCTATCTTCGTCTGTCTTGTTTTGCCAGAAATCATGCTAGATTTATTGCATATTATATATAATATAAGATATTGCTTTGATTGTTGGACATCATGTTAAAGTGTCTATGTGGGTACTCTTACAGGTTATCCCATACAACAGGGTGAGCACTGCTCGGTGGAAGACTCGCGGGCATCCATGCACCTGTTCAGATTAGTGCGTGCTGAATGGGAAGCTGAACATACTGCTCAACACTACACTAATACTACTGAGACGGACGATGAAAGCAACAACTCTTTTCTGAATGACACCTACTGGCCTGAAGATATATCCAATTAAAATTAGATGATGTTGACATTTGCTTTGCTGTTTGGCTGAGTGAGTTGGCACAAATTATGCATTATTTTGCTGTAATGTAAAGTCACTGTGATCTGTGGTTGGAACAATGTCTTGCTTTCAACAGCTGGATGTCTGGCATTTTGTTGACAATAATGAATCAAACACCATACGTCCTGGGACCGTGCATGTGTTGGAAATAACGTTGCTGTTCCCACAAAATGTGTGTTGCTATAATGTTACATTACCGTTGATTTATGGTACGTCGAATACCACTTGCGTTAAATAATTGAACCCGGGACATATTTTAAACGGTTTCTGTTGCACGAGTGGTTTTGATTTCTGCCAAATAGTTGTAATGGTAAGATTAAACATTAAATTAAAAAACTTAATTAAACGATGTGAGAATATTTGTCAACGTGTGCACACATTTCTTTGTATGTGTGACCTAACAACTAACCCCAGTGGTCCATGGAACGTCAACTGAGTTGAACACGTAATGCATCTCTCGATTTGAAGCAGTGTTTTATTGTACTTCGTTTTTGTTGATGCGTGTGTGTGTGTGTCTGCATGCGTGTGCACGTCGTTTGGTTGGATTTATAAATATTGACATATAAGAAACAAGTTGGCGACGTATTGGCATAGCATTAGCTGCTTGGTTTACAGTGGACCACACACGCCTATCTGTATCATGGTGTTATTGCTTTGGCTGCTTGTGTGGGCCGAGGTAATCAGCTGAATCACCAGCCTAATACCTGGGCTGGTTCCCTATCCGTTGGGTGGCGCCCTCTCCGACTGAAATCGTATGTTCGATGTAAGGAAAGCTCCTGTTGCGTCCGGTCCAATCTCTTGGAGCAACGGTTAGTATTTTGTTATCTCACGTTACGTTTGACCCCAAGCAGGGACGTCCCAGTTAGTTAGACTGTATCCAGTTCACATTTGTGAGTTGTGATGCCAGACCAAGGCTGGAACTAAAATTTTAGCCATACAATGTCCCAGGGTAGGTAGGTTTCTGCCCTTACGTGCTGCAGAAATACCATTTCTGCCATTTGTTCAAAGTTACCCCATGTAGCTAAACTAAGCCAACATACGACAACAACACATGTAACTGGTCATGTATACTGCTTGGGTTAGCACTGCATCTCCAGCTGGCCCACAATCTCAAATTGGCCCCGAGTTTCCAGTTAGTACTGAATCCCCAGTTGGTCCCGAGTCTCCAGTTGGCTCTCCGTCTTCAGTCCCGGTCAACAGTTGGCCCTCAATCTCCAATTGGCCCCCAATCTGTGGTAGGTCCTCAACCTTTTGGTAAGCCCTCAACCTGTGGTAGGCGTTCCGTGTCCAGCACCTCGAGTTGTAATCCCTACCATACCCGATGGATGCTGTTTTTTTGCGCAGTGTAGTGATTAGCACGAATCCTGCCCTGTGAATGATTCCACAGGCTTTCTTAACGATCCAATGCTACAAATCAATGAAAGGATTCAAGCTGATGCCATGAGGGCTACAACCATTCAGTTCATGTGTGAACACGTTGGTGGATATGTCAGTGTTGATGAGGCACTAAATGCTGACATGCCTCAAAGGCCCGTGTTTCAATTCTCATCACTGGCAGAACGCTACAGTTTGATGTCAAATCCAACCGCTATATGGTAGAAGTTGAAAAAATGGCAACAAGCAAAGTCGTTGAAATATCAATCAATGTTTCAAACACCCATCATGATACCGTTTTCAGGCATGTGGAAGACATATTCCCACATGAGACCCCTTTCTTGCACAGTACACACCAATAGCAGATGCTGGGCACTACAAATCTATCGTTACGAAATCTATAGTCATGCGGACGGAGGAAAATGGGAAAGCGTGCCTGCATCGACCCCCCCCCCCACACACACACACACACCACAACAACAAAACATCATCTCATTTACGTGTGCAGTTTAGTGACATGTGTGAACAGTCCTATCAGATCACGGAAAAAGGACTAAGAAAATGCATCAGAGAAAGTCCTGCAAACAGAATACGGCAAGCTGCAAACAGAGAAGATTTTCAGAATGACATTAGCGAATCCTGGTACTGTTTCATGTGCAATGACATTGTAAAGGAAGACATGATTAAATGTCAATGTGCCTCGTGTGGGCGCACATTGCTTGTGCAGGTGCAGGCAACTGGCTGGACGTTTTTTTCGAAAAGTTTCGTAAATAAAAAAATTACTTTTGTTGAGCATAATATTATCATGTTGACGATGTCAATGGGACAACTCTTTCACACAATTTTACAACGCCAGACTCTCAGCTGAAGGAACCTGGGTTCAAATCCTGTTGCTGGCAATTTTGTTCCCCCACATTACTACAGTTCACTTTGCTGTAAATGAGTACCCAGGTACAGACGGGTGTAAATGTGAATGAATAGTCTTCGCACAATAATTGTAGCATGGCTGAATACTTCCCAGAGAAATTGAGATGTGCTTTGAACAGTCCCAAAGACAGGATGTCATGCTGCATAAGAACTTACCTTTACTTGAGGTCTTCCTACAGGTGCTGTGGTAGCCAGGAGCAATTTGAACAACATCAAGGGTCATTTCAATGCCTATCCACACTTTGTGTGTTTGTACAGGTAGGTGTCACGGCTAGACATAACCGCCTTGCTAGCAAACCAGTCATGGTCCTCTTGCAAACACATTGGATTCATGACTGGAACAGAAATTGCAGAAACTGTAACGATGAGTGGTGGGGGGAGGGGAGAATGTCAAATTAGATTGAAAAACTTGCTTTCACAGGTGTTCTAATAAATCAGTATTGGTGCTGAATGATAATGCCTTTTGTTTTGGTAACCTGCTTGATATTTTTAATGTTGTTATTTATCCTTTCCCTGTACATCCTTCTTGTCAAGTTATATTTTATAAGCATGCTGTAGTCAAGAAGAGTACATTATTTATATGAGCAGAACCATCTGGTAAAATGCACATCCCTCAAATGGAGAATTGGTTGATTCTGTAATTTTTCTTGTGTGTTTGTGTGAGACAGGATGAAAGACTCTGCACGCTAGCATCTCTCGTGGATGAGTCCATGTCTGACGGAGGTGATAGGTCAGGTGGTCCTCAATTCCAAGGTGCTCAACACTGGTTAGGAGAACTGTAACAGGATGGTCGCCGCCACCTTCCACTCCACCATCCCGTTCTGGAGCATCATGGTCAGCAATAATGGTGGCCTCGTGACGCGTGAGATAGGTCAGTCAGTGAGATAGTTCTGTCAGGAGAAAAGGGCTCTGAAGAGAATCCTGTCACTCTCGTGGGCACCAGGTTTCTAAATGGTGCACCATAGGCACATAACACCATGTTTGTAGAGGGGTGCTAAAATTTTGCAAACTTTGTATTAAAATGTTGTGTCTCATAAGCAATTTACACGATATTTATGAAAAATTTTACCACATCCTTGGATTTATTAAACATAAGTTTTTACCAACAATGTTCTTCCTCCTTGTTCCTTATTGTACAGGGATGAGGGTCAGGCAAAGTTTTGTCAAGCTACTCTTTCTGTTGTTTCTTTCCATAGTTATTTATCGGCTGCCCCCTCCGTCATCTTTCGTCCTTCCCCGATCTTCTTATATCCCTCCTCATGCAGTCCTCCCATCTTAGCTATGGCCTTCCTCTTTTCCTGTCTCCTTGGTCTAATCTATTACTTCCCAGGCTTCCTTCTTTTCACATACTGCCTCTGAAACTTGGCAGAGACAGTATGCTAACAATGCCCCTATCATGAAGTATGCTAACAATGACTCTATTATGAAGAGAACCTGTGGACACTGACTATGTAACCTGGTTGGGTGGACAACTAGTTCCTGCAACACTACTGCACATGGCAGTGTTATGAATAGGACTCAACAGACAGACAAACAGACACTTCTTTATAGGTTAGATAGAGTACACAGAATATGTGTATGCAGACATTGAAAACTAAAGCTGATTGAGTGTTGTTGTTTCTGCATAACACCTACAGACATGCAGAAGTTCCGGCATATGAAGGACAATGAACTGTTGATCACAGAGTTGTACAGAGACCTGAGTCTCCTTGATTGCTACATTTGACTAGAATGTTAAAACTAAAGAGTACATATACTAACTAATTCATATAAACTATACTTAAGACTGATGTCTCATTTAGATGTGTGGATTACATTTGTTACGCTAATGTGCAGGTTGGTCGTGTGAAGCAGGGCAGTTTTGTTACTGCACATTACTGGACTGTTTTTAGCCCTGAGTGGGAACTGGATAGAGATATCCTACGAAACAAGTTCGGGAGCTGTGTGGTGATCGTGCAGCACCAATTGTCAGTGGGACAGGGTCTACAGCTCTTCCAGACGTTCACCATACACTCCAGTCCCATCACCAAGATGATGTCAGAGAAGCATCTCGTCTATGGTAGGTCCAATTGCCTGGGATTTCCACCAGAAATATATTTGTGAAATTCTGTGTCTATCCCACTGGTTTAGTAGTTGTAGTACTAAACGTTTTTATTCATGATGATGACCATGTCACGTTTATAACGTGATTTTCAGTGGGCCATCAATCACATACACTCTTACATCCACAGTTGTGTAACTTAAGATAAAATATGCAAGTGAAAGCTTGGTTTTCTTTTCGAGTAATCCAAATTGAAGCATAGATTATGATCATAGCTAATGTCGTATTAGTCTGGGTGGGTAGGGTTAGGACACAGCTAATTTCCATAACATGATCAGCACACAACCTGGCTTAATGCCCTTAGCATCATTCAAGGTCATCTCCATAGAGAATGTGGAACCACACCTTCAGTATATCCACAGTAACGACTTTGGTAAGTCACATTGAGAGGATCATGAATTGCAAGAATTAGATATTTACTTAAATTAGAATATATTATGTTACATAATAAAACAATTCAATGTTGTATATACCTTCCACTGTGCCGTTGTCTAGAAAGTGCAATCTGTGTGGAAATGTGGATAACTATAATTGCTATTCTTGGTGTTTTATTGGAAAACTGGGCACCTCTTTGTTGTTAGTCTCGACCCGCCTGTTATATGAAGAAGAATACTTTTATTTAAGAAAAGAAAGCAACTAATAATTCTTACATCCGTAAATAGTAAAAACAAATTATAATAATTGTGCATACATCGACCAATCAAAGTGTATAATGGATAGACAAAATCATGCAATAGGAACATAAGTTGATAAGACAATAGGGTCATTGGACACATCTAAGACTTTAATAGTCAAATTCGAGGAGCCTTAAATTTTTTTATTAACTGAAATTAATAGGTCAGCAAATTGCATTTTTCACTGATGTGACTACTTGAATAATAAATTACCAACCGTAATTCAATTATACGTCTCCAAAGACAGCCAAAATCAACCTCAGAAATTGGACAATTTGCAGACGTTCCATGTGTAATGCATTAGCAGAACAATATCCAGGATATACTTCTGAAGAGATATTGTTTGATAAACAGTATTTCCGGAATATTGTCCGTGGAGTTAATGATGAGATATTGTCCAGATAATATTGGTAGGGATACAATCAGGAGAGATGCTAACTTATATGAAGCATTCATTGCTAAACTTTTACTATGTGTCATGCCACTGCATTACTAGCAAAAAAGTCCTTCCCGTGGTTGTGCGACTGAGTCATCGAACATACCATGACTCGTGCAACTCTTGTGCGCACAGCCGCGTTCGGGGCATTGTTTTTGGAATTATGTGCATCCTGGTTATATTGAGTATGATAACTTATTAGTCTTTTTTTAATTGTATCACATGTAAACAAAGGAAAGAGGCATTTGTTGTAATTTTACAATAACACTAAACATTCAAACACTACCACACCCATATTTTTACTTGACAACTATTATAGCCTGTGTACTATCATAATATTTGCATGTGTGTATGCATGTATTATTATTCAGGCAATGTTTCGTCCATATTTATATGGACGAACTAATATGGTACATAACTCCCTATTTCAGTATTTTATGCATGGTTAGTTCTAGAGGCTTAACATTCAACTTGTTGCTGCGTTCGATCAGAATCGTCCAGGTATGACGTATCTTTGTTGTACTCGGCAGTCAAAAGAGCACAATGTCATGGTTGGGCAACCTAAACTGATTTTACCATGTACAGTCTTGCCCCAGGGTGCACCAAGATGGCTTTTTGGGGTATTCTTACTGCTGCAAATGTTCATCCTCCAATGGTCGTCGGCATAGTGCTACAAATGTTCATCCTATCATTCCACCATAATTCAACTTGTGTTGCTCATTTACATTTTGATATTGTTCTTATGTGATATACCTATCTGTAATATAGATTTAATGTTTGGTCAAGTTAGAATTATATGTTTTTGAAATGCAACCATTGCTTGATTCAGACAGAAAAGGAAGCATTTAACTAGAAAATTTTTCTGCCTGTATTAACAGAAACTGTAGATAATTTGTCCCATTCATTTAATGGTCTTAGGGAGGATGAAATGACAACTTCTGTGTATATCATTCCAGATACAATAGTTCAGCTGTGGACTCCATCTCTCGTGAGTAGGACAGTGTGGTTTTTGTGCATCCATCAGCTGAGATGTTCCCAGAAGCATACGGTAAGTGAGCAAGGAATATATATTTAGATTTTATTAGTTTATTCTGTTCTGTGCTCATGCGCTGGAGCTTCCGTAGATAATTTAGGGGGAAATTAATCAATTCGGTTTTGCTATAATTGATGAAACCATGACAGAGACATATCACGTTCCATCTATTCGTATTTTAGCGCCTTTGTTTTTAAAGACCTCTGTCCAGATATACAGATTATTGGCGGTATCATGTATAGTCTCTCAATCCCGCTGAGCCTCAAAAATTGTATGGTAATTAGAATTAATTAATATTACACAATTAATTGTTTTAATACTATGCGGGAAAGTGCATTTTGGCAAAAGTGTACCCTGTACATGAAAACGCCCACAAACAAATGTATTTATTATTACCTTTGTTAAATTTAATTCATGTAAATGTTATAACTTATGTTTGTTTCTTTGTTTTCAGCTATTTGAAGAAATATTGTTGCAGTCGGGGGTCCAACAAAATGAAGACAGTGCCACATGGTTTCTCATGGAAGTGTTTAAGGACAGTCAGTGCAGACAGTTCTGACAACACAGCAAATGATCAAGTGTTGACTGAATTTATACCATTCAGTGAACCATATAATCTGAGTATACTGGGTATGAGTACGAGTACGAATACATGACCCATAAGTTATATGAGTACGAGTACCTCAAAAATGTACTCGAGTACTGAGTACTTCTGTCCCAGGTCTGATATTATATGTTATATATATATATATATATATATATATATATATATATATATATATATATATATATATCAGACCTTTGGCAGAAGTAAGTGTATATATTGACATCATTTATTTTCTATATATCAATTGGTGAAGCAACTGAGTATTGCACCTGCTGCCAGCCACTTATTATAGACTTAGTTAGGTCACCACTACGAGTAGTGCGTACGTGGAGGGGGGCGGTGGGGGTCGGACCGGATGCATGCGTCGTGCGTGCGTTGAAGTAGGCGCGAGTTTCCACATTTTTTTATGTAAGTAAATAATAGATGATCCCTCAGCAAGATTCGACCAGACACAGAGGGCAGGCAGTCCGTAAATGAACATCTTTGAAAATAAATAATGTCAATATATATATAAATATATATATATGTATATATATATAATATGTATATATGTGTCTGTGTATATACATTTTTTATTTACATTTCAATTCCCAAACATACTTTTACCTTTTACGAATACCTCCCTTTTACAAACATACAGACATGGTATTACACATATATCAGTTCCTTCTTAACTGCAATTAACAATTTATAAAATATATACGAGTACCTCAAAAAATTTACACGAGTACCGAGTACTTCTGCCCCAGGTCTGATATTGTGTGCGTGTGCGTGGATATATATATATATATATATATATATATATACACTATATATATATATATATATATATGTATATATATTATATATACATGTATATATATTATATATATAAGTTTATGTTATATGTTAAACGTTTTCGTATAATGCCAGGAGATTCCCAAAAAAATTACAATGTAACACTAATTGTAACACTAGTTTGTCATAAATTTAACACGTCAATCAAAAGATTAAAATAATGCACAGATAAAAGAAGAGACCACAGTGAAGCGAGTGACGCTTTGCCATTCTGCCTTGGGCTCGGGCAATTAGTGGAGCACTTTACAGATTTGGTGTGTGGGACCTCCTCCACAACACAGGATCTCTTTTGGTTGCTTTATTGAACTATTCAAGGGAGAGTGTATGTCGACCCCTAAGCCTGTAGTCTCCCACCCGACTACTGTGACATAACCCTGTGTGTTATAGTTCTCAACCTATTAACTGTAGGAATTACTTTTGCTTATATACTGTGTCATGGCCAAAAAGACGAATTTGTGGTGTGTGTCCTTCAAACATGTTCAATCTAAATTTAGCTGAAGTGGCAACATCTAATGAAAATATTTATTCATTAGAATGTTTGTTATATGCAATAAATCATATGTTGATCCAGCATGCATAACAAAAAACGCGTATATAATATTACTAATCCATTTTATTGATATTGAATTATGCATATTCAATCATAGCTATATACATCCGCCGGAAGTGGTCAAACTAAGATGGCGCCTACAACAGACAAGCAGCCACATGCTCTTTATTTGGCCCTTATATGTACAAGTATTAGTATTACAAAAATAAATATAGCACACATATCAAATAAGGGGCAAATATACAACGACGGCGCTTTATCATGCTGCTATCCCCAGAAGGAGCTGTATGGAGTTAGTAATCTGAAATTTATGAATCTGTCACCATTGCTTATCACTAGTAATAAACATATGCCCCAATACATTAATTGCCGCTCCATTTAAATGTGCAACAATGGAATAGATCATATCTATATACAATACCAAACTAATATTTATGCACAAACCTAGCTTTTCATAATATAATGGGAATTAAAGCCGAAATTGTTTGTAGATGATCCCTTAGCAGGACTCGAAGAGGCACACAGGACAGGTAGTCCGTTGATGAACATATTTCATGTATCTACAATAAAATATTTCCTAGAAAATAGTACACAATATATAAAATGGGATATGCAATACAGAGTTATTTCACCAATTCATATGTAGAAAATAAATAATATGACACAATATTGTAACATAGGTGGATTCGCTTTTACGTAGTTTAAAAATAGATAAACAAACACAATCATTTCAACAATCAATGGATAAACTTGAAAGCTTCAAGCTATGAAGGTAAAGGAAGTGTATTGCATGATGGAATAAACTTCCATCGCCTAGCTGCTGTTATACACATCACTCGACCAGTACCAACCTCTCAGTGTTTCCGTGCCAACCATGAGCGAATGAGCAAAATGCCACCCGTGCACGACGCTGTTTCCTGCTAGTCACCACGTTCCTGTGCACACATAAAGAACACTTTGTTTTTGTTCGTCTTTGTATTGGAACACCTTTTTCATTCTTCACATATTTTGTCCCGACTGGCTGTCAACTTCAGGCACAACACCGCACCAAGCATACAGTGTGTGTCATGGGCCAAGAATGTGTATTGAATCCGAAGCCATGCAAGCCACCAAGTGGGGTCTTTCACAAGTGGGTCTTGTCAGGTGCGTCAACAGAAGCACCAACTTCGCCTGGACTGTTATGTAAGAAACTATTTGAAGAACGTGCTGGTCGGTGTATTGTCTGTGCTGGATATAGGCAACGAACCATGACAGGCATTTCCTTCGACCCAACACACGATGTTGCCCGTGTTTTCATCTTCTTCTTCCTGTCAAGGACTGGGCTCCTTAAGAGCGTTGTAAGTCCTGCTCGGCGCCTCTCACGCGCCGGGAATTGGTGGGTTAGAGATAGAGACCACCACTCGTTGAGTCCACGACAGGTTACACTTTTACCCCCTGTGTGGGATCTTTCACTTCCCCTGGCATAGCCACCGGGTAGAAGGGACCAACGGCTTTTAGTGTCTCTTCCGAAAGACACATTTCATAATAGCATGTAAGCTGCATGTTTTTGTCAGTCGATGTCAAAAGCTTGGCTCCGATTCAGTTGAAGCCGTACCACCCCTTTGTGGCTGTCACTAACCTTCAACTGCTCATTGGGAAGCGCTGTTTCAGTTGATAGGGTATTACAATCAGAATTGGGGTTAATTACATTGTAATTAGAACACAGGCTGCCCGAAATAACCCGTGGCGCTCTGTTGCATGATATACCACTAAGGTGAATGGGAAATCGCGTAAGATTGTCGACGGAAGTACGACACGCACTTCGCGCGAATCGTTTGCCGTGCGTTGAAACAATCACGTATCTATGCCAACGCGCTCATTCAAAAGAGCGGGTTCATGGATTTTATTGTTGGAACTCATAAAACATGAAATAGGTGCACTTAAATTATATTATTTTCTCATCTACATTGGCACGTCAAACCACCGTTAGAGAGCACAAACGTCGCAGGTTTCTTTAGTCTACTTCGTTTTCGTTGTCCTTCGGGGTTTATCTCACAGTTATTTTCGCCGTATTGTCATCGTCCTTTGGTAAAACGTGGCCGATTCTTGTGAAGAACAAGTCATCCATGTTAATTTGAGCAGTTACTTTCAGAAGTTCCGTGTTAGAAATCTTTTGTGGCCAGAAAAATAGCATGATGTTTCAAAGTTATGTTGTGTGGACGGTTGAAAATTATATGTCATCTGCTTCAGTCAAACGCCAGCATTCTGAAACATATTGCAGAGTGGACGAGTTGTGATGGCAAATAATTTACCTACATGTTACATGCGTGCCACACCTTGGTTGTCTCAGGGACAAAATAACCCTTTTTCGACCTTTTCTAAAACAAAATATCTAATAATGTTATAAACTTTAATGATGGCGAGCGTAATTCACAGCAACACGACAGCAGCACACATGAAGACATCCAGTTAACCACATTATTTTTCATTGTATGTTATTTTCTTAAAGCTTATCATGTCTATGACCAGAGCTGCGATTATGTGTAGAGGAACAAGCGAGATATTGGCAGGATCCAAACACTGAAAAAGGGTGTTATGTTTCCCAAAAACTAGGGCACCAGATAAAAGCAATTCTAGTCATTCAAATTTCTATCGGGGACAGCTTTTTATAATACACCGGAAATAATTGACATATTGATAAATCTTTCATTATGTATGCCGTTGCGGTTTATATAAATACGGGACGAAATATGTTCAATTGTTCTGAAACAGTTAAGATAACAGCATATTGATATCTGATAATTTCCAATGTGTCATACGTATCAGTCTTCTGGGACCCCAAACACATTACACATAAACAAGATTGGAAGATTTCAAAAGAACGCAGCAAGTGTTATTGAAAACAACTATGAAAGCACATTCGGAACCGTAATTATTCTCATATAAGAACTCAACTGGTCATCATGTTGAATTATCACACTGTGTTTATTAACTTCGAAAGTAAAAATTACATGGTAGACGTCTAGCATTTTAACCCAACGTGCACACGCCTGGCTTAAATGCTTCAAGGTTGGTAATACTAGGATGTTTCTGGTTGTGTGTCCATGTATACTTTTAATAAGCAATTTTAATTTGTTGGCTCAAATGTCAATGGGCGGTTCATTGACATTTGCCAACGAGGCGAGGGACCAGCGCTCGTAACAAGCCCCGACCATACCCGAGATCATGATCACTCTGGCAGGGAGACATGGGGTTGTCACGCGGGCTCTCTGTCGATAATTTTGTGTGAAAGTAGCGATTACGCGCGATGTCACCGACGACGAAAAAAATATACCTCGGGGATTGTATTAATTATTCATTGAAACGGCCAACGTGCGTGACATGTACAAATAGCTGCGCGAGTGCGTGAAATGGAAGCCAAATGCGTGAGTCTCACGCCAAATGTGTGAGACTTTGTAGCTATGTATGAATCTTACTGTGGGTGTTATGCCCCACCTTATTGTAGGTATCCAATTTATCGTGATGAAGCTGTAAAATGCTCATGAAAAGCCGGAAACATCTTCCTCCGCTAAATTTTCTAGGCTCAAAAGACATAAAATGTGCTTAGGATGGCCTAATCAAGAACAGCTATGACGGAACAGGCTGTAGGGTAATCCATGGAGGACAGTTCACCTGTCGCTTCGAGGTAAAGACTGGAGTAAGACAAGGCTGCCTGCTGTCCCCATTCCTCTTCCTCCTGGCCATTGACTGGATTATGAAGATGACCACAGTACAGAGGACAAGTGGGATCCAGTGGACACTATGGACGCAACTTGAAGACCTGGACTTCGCCGATGACTTGGCACTGCAGTCTCACAGCCATCAACAGATGCAGGACAAGACGACAGAACTGGCAGCTGTCTCCTTACAAATGGGCCTGAACATCCACAAAGGAAAGACCAAGGTCCTCAGGATAAATGCAGCCAGCACTGACCCAGTCACACTGGAGGGGAATGCACTGGAGGAGGTAGAGACCTTCACATACCTCGGCAGTGTCATCAACAAGCGGGGCGGCACAGACGCAGACGTCAGAGCAAGGATAGGCAAGGCAAGAGTGGCATTCCTGCAACTGAAGAACATCTGGAGCTCCAGGGTACTGTCATCACGCACAAAGATCCGGTTGTTCAACTCCAACGTGAAGATGGTCTTGTTGTATGGAGCAGAGACATGGAGGATAACCAACACCACCATCAACAAAGTGCAGACCTTTGTCAACAACTGCCTGAGAAGAATCCTCCAGATCCACTGGTCAGACACCATCAGCAACAGTGAATTGTGGGAAAAGACACAACAACGACCTGTCGAAGAGGAAATCAGAAGAAGAAGATGGGCCTGGATTGGCCACTCGCTCCGAAAACCAGTAACAAGCACCATCAGGCAAGCGCTGACATGGAATCCTCAAGGCAAACGGAGAAGAGGACGACCAAGAAACACGTGGCGACGGGACCTCCAGGCAGACACCAGGAAGATGGGCTACACCTGGAACCAGTTAGAGAGGATGGCCCAGGACAGGGGACTCTGGCGATCTGTTGTCGACGGCCTATGGCCCAAGAGGGGCGATGGGCATAAGTAAGTAAGTAAGTAGGATGGCCTCGTGTGCAACAGATAGATCGATTTTAGTGTGAATTCTTTTTTTTTAAATTACAAAAAAAAGATGGACATTTCATCCAAAAACTTATTTCAAAACGACTGCATTTTCCAACCATATTCTTATAAATATGTCAGTAAAATCATAGTGGTTTATGTAACCTCTAATTTGGACGAAGGAAAATGGCTGTGGCTGAAGGACTTACCGAGTCCCAGATGTCATCACGGCTTTATAGTTTCCGGCGCCACGCATATCTGTGTTACAGGTACAGGCTTACACGTATGTTAAAACTAATTTCCACCGTCTTATTTTCATGACGGATTAAATTTAAAGAGTGACAAAATGTCTGCTGAAAACAGTGAGATGTGCCAATAATATTATATTTATTCATTTATATTTGTGCATGGTTGCGGTGCACGCCTCTGCGTATGTGCGTGTGTGTGGTGTGCGTACGTACGTGTGTGGGTGCGCGCGCGCGCGCTCTCTAAATGCACTAATGTCTTGTTCGTCCATAGGAGGTCTCAACCGAGATAGTGTAGTATTGAACAACGTGTTGAGGCATGAACCAACTTTGGACAAGTGGATCAAGGTGGCAAACATGAACAAGTCCCGTGCTAGACAAGGTGAATCTGCCAGCGATACACGGTGAGTCTGCGAGCGAGACAAGATGAGTTGTTTTTAAAAGTTTTATGTTTTTTTTAAATCCATGGTTCGCAATTTGAAGAAAACGAAGCAACGCGACGAGCGTGAAACGATGAATCTGCGAGCCAGATACGGTGACTCTTGGAGCGTGACACGATGAGTCTACGAGCGAGACACGGGGTGTATGTGAGTGAGACACGGTGAGTATGCGAACGACACGATGTGAATTGTGTCATAAGCTATGTGATCCCTTTGAAAACATGGTTCGTAATTTGCGGAACATTATAGCAACATTACATTTTCATACGACACGTTTGTATAAATACACAGGGACCGCCTTGTGGATTCCCACTTGGCAAACGTCACACAGGAACTCAACATCACGCGACTACATTGCAATACTCTCCGACAGTCACTGTGGTAGGTGAAAGTAAGCAAACGTTTGCAGGAATCGTGTAGAATATCATGTAATATGATGAAGGTTAGTGCTTGTTTCTGAAGGAAACGAGCGCACACCTGTTCACCATACTACAGTTAGGAATTCAAATGACACTAGAACTCCTGTCAGTGTGGTAAGAAGTAAATTTCCTCCATCCTGTACAATTCTTGTATTGTTCCGCTTTTAAGGCGGTGGTAGCGAGGGCGTCGTTGGCCGCGTGACTGTACGTAGGCCTACTCGGTGGTTCGGACGGAGAGAACTTCACCAGCAATGTCGAGCCCTGCACGCCTGCCTTCAACTGTTGGTAGTCTATCAACATTGTTTTTGAACAGAGATATGGCCATATTTGAGGACTACACAACACTTATGTTGTGCCCAGATTAAAATTTCTAATGGCCGACTGTCAACGCATGCGTGTGCCAGTGACTGTAGGATCCCTTGCGCATGAAGACACGATGCAATTGTTTTGGCCGCCATTTGATGGGGAGCATGTTGTGTTTTGACTTTCTGGAGAGAAAAAGTTACACAAGTTGACGAATTTTGTCCAGCGAGTTGATGACATAGTAAATATTAACATACTTGATTTTCGGAACGTGTGTGTGTGTGTGTGTGTGTGTGTGTGTGTGTGTGTGTGTGTGTGTGTGTGTGTGTGTGTGTGTGTGTGTGTGTGTGTGTGGGTGGGTGTGGCGGGTGGTGGGTGGGTGGGTGGGTGGATGGGTGCGTGCGTGCGTGCGTGCGTGCGTGTGTTGTATATGCACACACGCACGCACGCACGCACACACGAACGCACGCACACAGGAATACATTCGCTTTTGCATACATATTTCTGCGCTGGTGTAATTATAGATTAAACATAGGCCACATGCCATGCAAGCATAACATGTAATTATACTTAAGTATGCATACACGTATATCCATAAAACATAGCGTTGTCCTTAATTAATCAGAACGCGTCATTTAAGTGGACACTAGAGGTTCACGACATTCACGAAGCACACAAGTATGACTAGAATGACCGCATGTGCTCGTTAATTTCCTCCGTGTGTGTGTTATTGTACAGTGCAGTGCAGTGTATGTTTGTGGGTTTGTATGCAGTGCTGTGTGCGCGTGCAGTGTGTATGTGTGTGCGTGTGTGTGAGTGTAATGTGTCTGTATGCATGCGTCCGAGTGTGTGTGTGTGTGTTGTGTGTGTGTGTGGGGGGGGGTGTGCGCGCGCGTGTGTGTGTTATTGTACAGTGCAGTGCAGCGCAGTGGAGTGTGTTTGTATGCAGTGCTGTGTGCGTGTGCTTGTACGTGTGTGGAGTTGTTTGTGTTTATATACATCTGAATGTGCATTGTTTATTAATATTGATGTCGATAGAAACCACTGGTAATACGAGGATGTATTTCCCTATCCAGCTTAAATAGGCATAATTATTTTGTTAAACGTCAGGTACTACGATGGTTGGGATGCGGTGGTTAGGGTACTACAATGGTTCGGATGTGGTGTTCGGGGTACTACGACGGTTGCCTGCGGTGTTCTGGATACTACGATGGTTGGACTGCGGTGGTCAGGGGTATTACGATGGTTGGGCTGCACTGGTGATGGTACTACGATAGCTGGGCAGCGGTAGTCAGGGTACTACGATGGTTTGACTGGGGCGATCAGGGTACTACGGTGGTTGGGCTGCGGTGGTGAGGGTACTACGATGGCTGGACTGCAGTGGCGAGGGTACGCAAGAGTGCTCCCATGGGTGGACCGAGATGGCAAGAGTGCTACGTCGGTTGGTCTGAGGTGGCGTTGGTACTACTACGGTTGGGCTAAGCTTTACTGAGATATGCATTTCGTCATTATTAAATGCACATACACACACGCTCTTAGTCACGCACGCACGCACACGTCTGAATGATCCACACTCACCTGCTAGACAATGTCAAGTTGTCCAGTACGAGAACGTGACGCAAGGTCCGCATTCCCGAAGAAACACGTGCAATCAACTTCACTCCTCTGTCGGGTTACGCAGTAACGCTTGGGCACACAAATACCTTGGTCCAAGCTACTCCATCCTTCCAACTCCCAAAGGATGTTGGATGACTTACTGGCTATCTGTGGTAATCGTCGCTCCTCCGCACGTCGCTGAAGATAGTCCGTCGCTGTCTTTATAAATTTTGTTTTCTGCTGCAGTACTTTGTCTCGTCTGCCGTCGGTTTCTCCTTTTTTTGTTCCACCTGAAACCGAGAAGAGGAAGTGACATTTCATAGCAACAGGGTCATGGAGCACAGGTTCTCTCCGTCTCTCCGCCTCTCCGCCTCTCCGCCTATACGCAGTGTGTCCCTCTGTACCATTCTTTCTCTGCCTCTGCCTCTGCCTATGCCTATGCCTATGCCTCTGTCTGTGTCTGTGTCTCTCTCTCTCTCTCTCTCTCTCTCTCTCTCTCTCTCTCTCTCTCTCTCTCTCTCTCTCTCTCCCTCCCTCCCTCCCTCCCTCCCTCCCTCACTCTCTCTCTCTCTCTCTCTCTCTCTCTCTCCCCCTCTCTCTCTCTCTCACTCTCCTCCCATTTCTCTGCTACCCTGTTCCCACAGTGCAAACAAAACGCGATCAACTTTCATGCTGACTTTATGGGACGTAAAGAAGTATCTGAGATTAAACGTTCCAATAGTATTGATATGTAGACTAGCCTTATTTACTGCGCGTTCGTACGAACGTGCGTGTGTGTATGCCTGCGTGCGTGCGTGCGTGCGTTGTAGAGGAAAGTGTCAGTACAGGTTAGACTTGTACCGAAGACGACTGGAAACAAACAGACGCAATTGCAACAGAAGAACATTACTCGTTGTGTCGTACGTATACGTTGTGTCGTACGTATACGTTGTGTCGTACGTATACGTTGTGTCGTACGTGTACGTTGTGTCGTACGTATACGTGTGTGTGGACTCATGAGAGGGGATTTCTTTGGTGAATGATGAGCATCGTTGGACATTTCTTGGAGGTAAGGATATAATTATACCCTTCACTGATCTCGCCAGCTGTCCTATATTATGTGTTCGAGCTTGCAAAAGGACGGGACATTATGAAAAAAGGAAATATATGACAGCAGCATGGAAAAAAGGTAATACTAATTGTATTTTCGTATTACGTTTTAACCACAAGAATACCAAGAACCCCCTGCAACAGCCTTGTACTTGGTGACACACATATAATTGTCAGCATATCAATTCAGTTACTCTGCGACCCCACGGTCGGGTTGTCTGTTTAAATGTTTTTTTCGAAATTCACCCGCTATTACCCTTTCTACGAACAATGGAATTACCCTTTGGATTCATTGCGTACAGCTGACGACCACGCTACGCGAAAAATTACGTACAATAGTTCACAACGCCATGCGTCTTTTCTTTGATTATCCAAGGTTACGTCATACAAGGCAAGGTGTCGCTACGCGTTACTATAACTATCAGTATTACGTCGTAAATTCAGGAAGCCATCACCATATTGACTGGCAACACCATGTAACAAGGCATTGATGGATATTTATGCTATAAAGTTGTGTATCTTGACATGTTGCAGTCACGTACGAACTACCAAGTTATCGCGTCCGGAGGATGGGCATTTTTGCAAGTTTCAATAATGTTGAATGCCAGGTACGTTTCCCATGTGGGACGTCTTAGGCCATACCAAGATAACCTTTAAACCAGCTAACGTAGATCAGCATACAGGTTCGTTCGTAGTCTTACGGATTTATGTTACCAGTCTGGCATGTGCGTAGTGTGCACTACTCAGAGTTGGCACGTATGTGGGGAGCGGTGGTCTAATTGTTAGAGCACCCGCCTGTCGAGAATTACCAGAAATGGCAGGAATGCTCAATTGCGCATGCTGACTCCAGCGACTAATGGAATTTGTATGACGCGCCCATGACAAACTTCCCGGGCAGGCGGAGGAGAGCCACTACGTCATTTGTTGACATATTGCGAGTTGAAACATATTCTAAGGCAGTTCCTGTAAAAATTCTAGCTAAATCGGTCAAAATGTTTCTACTTCCATGTTAGAAATGAAAATTCACGGCCTTTTCGCGAGCATTACAAGGAAAATAAAGGCTAGTTGCTAAATGTAAGTGAAATGAAGAGCTGTTAGCTCAAAAACCGAAGCACCCAGATTAGTTGCCGTCATCTACAATAGATGGCAGCACTATACGGTACCAATGTAATGCAGTTTCATGGACTTCAAAATATTGTTTTAATAACAGCTTTTGAATCCATTAAGGACTGAGGGTGTTTAGTGAGAGAAAAATCATCAAAATCGTACTAAAATAAATTCATTCATAACATTGCTCGACAGAAAAAACATACAAAATCATTGAATTGGCATTATTAGCATATTTAATAATGCTTTTTAAAAGCACTCAAACATAAGTGTACAAGGCTGATAATACCGTAAGTACTGTGCTGTACCTAGTATTGGTTCATCGGTGTTCATTCACTTTTCACATTTGTGCCATTGGATTTTATCATGTGGGATTATGTCTAGAGAAACTGCAGACTTCAGAGACACTTTGTATTGCATCCGCTTGGATGGGTGATGAAACCTACACAAGCAAGAGGAGGCATTACTCTTATATACTACAGTTGTTGCACCTTGCCAGGAACACTCGCCGTTCAGCTTATTCACAGATTGACACTGGCTGGACATTGACACTGTTCAGACAATTGTCTGGACCTGACTAGAAGCTTTCTTTGACATTGGTTGGGTGAACTTGGTTCACTGGCTGAATGGCTGCGTCTAATAGGCTTATCAAATATAATTCTTTATCCTGACAACAAGCCAGAGGCAGTCACAACCGGATTGAATAAAGTAATATGCTCAATTAAAAATTTAATTGAAAGTTAATTGTATTTTTTTTTATTAAATTTGTAGACGTCGGGGAATGGAAGAAGATTGTATGTCGTCGAATAATACAAATATGTACTTGAGCAGCGGCTTGCTTCTGTCGAGCACCGTTGCCAGGTAGTTCGCTATGAACTATCGCATCAAACATACGACCACCTTGTCACCGTTGTCGAAGCAGCACATTTCGAGGCGCCGACGTCGTCGCGATCGCCGACGTAGAGACACGAGCCCCACTCGTCCTCGGCGTGTTTCAACAGTTACCTACAAACCCAGCGGGAGATTATCGCGACGCCGCCCTGGTGATAGACAGGGTTGGCGGCCTTTTGGAATTAGAGAACCACAGTGTCGTAGTCTCTCCCTCTCCCTCTCACTCTCCCTTTGTGATTTTTGCATTGGGAGATATCTCTAATGGAGAGGAACTCCAATGTAAGTAGAAGACGGAGAAGGGAAACATATTCGTTGCACATTTTTGTTTCATAAATAGATTCACGCGTATTTCTATTGACAGCAAAAATGGCTTTGTTGGGAAGTAGTGTTCAACATCACGACACACTCTCTACCGTGAATTACTTTATTTCTGAAAATTACCTATTTATTTTGTTGAAAGTGATAAAACTTGTGGTTGTGTTGTGGTAATATTAACAGTGTCACAGTGGCAATGACAGCAGTGGCAATAATGGCACTGGCAATGACGGCAGTAGTGATGAAAACAGTGGCAATGACAGCTGTGACAAATGTTGGCACTGACAATTTAACGGTAGCAATGCTACAGTGAAAGTGACAGCTGTGACTATGGCAGCAGTGGCAACGATGGCAACAATAGTTGCGGAAATACAACAATGACAATGATAATAGTGGCAATGCCACATTAGCAACGGCGACTGTATCAATGACAGCAGCGCAATGCAACCGCGGCAATGACAGCAGTAGTGTTGACAGATGTGACAATGATGACAGTGCCAATGCTCCAATAACAATAGCAACAGTGGCAATGGTAGCAGTGGCAATGACAGTTGTATGTGGTGTATACGTTAAAGGTTCCTCCCCAATTCAATTGTATGCACATATAATTTCATAATCATTTCATGAAGAATTGAACCGATTTAGTATCCACTACAACATGCTACCTGAAGATCTGCTTTAAGAACACCACATTGATGTAGGGCTTCCACTTTGATGTAGTGCATCGATGTGTTGTTGCATGCACTACGAGGACTGACGATCTAAAGATCCTCTTCAAGGACACCACGTTCAATGCTGAGGACATGAATACCTACATCATTAACCTGCTCAACAAATTTGAGATGGCTCTCATTTGGAACAGCCAGAACCATCTCATCCCTTCCCTCCTTCCCACGGAGGTGGACGTGAGACGGGAACAGCCGCTCTGACGTCAGGGTCAATTTTAATCCATTATATTTTCCCTTAGTGTAAACAAAGAGTGTAGGAAATAAAGAGGCTCCACTCATTCATGTTTTGCGACTAAAAGTGAAACTAAGCAGTTAACAGCAGCATTAAACAATAAGATAGGTCTGCACTGAGTTCATGTTGTCAAGTGGCATTTGTAAGAGAAATTGTCACTATTTATTTATATTAGTTTGTTGTTATTGCATAAAATGCTCTTTTCTTAAGATATACTATCCCTTGCTACGCCGAGCCACAGTTTCTGAGTTGAAATAATTACTGAGTCTCCACATTTCAAATGTGACACATTTCAATCAGCACCTAAAGTGTATAATGGGTTACTTCATAGCCACATTATTACCCAGTGTTTTTGTAAAAGGTGAGACAGCAGGGTGTAGAGACACTGTACCCAAATTGCAATAATAGCAGTATATAATATTTTTTGGTTCAAACAGTGTATGTGTAACACATACTGAAGTTATTTCAACATTCACTGGCATGTAACATTTTATTAAGATACGCGTGTCTGCTGTATTTCACACGTTTCGTCACATGCCCGTATCCGGCAGTTCTGTTTGTTCACAAAGCCACCTAAATGGAATTGTTTCTTCGGGAAATCGCTAACAGCATCCACCAGAGTGAGAAATTGATTGGCGGCGAACTGCAATCGTCTAGCAGGGTCACTGCATGGGCTTTAAATCTTGCACAAGCTAGTAATTTGTAGGTCTTGTCAAAATGCGTTGTAAGGAAGATTTCGAAATTCCAAGTTCTTGGGCGAGACGTCTCACCAACTTTTGAGGACTGTGTTATTGGCATCCGCACAGCCGCCATTCTTTCTGGTGTGCGGATTGTACCCGAACATCCTGTTCGTGGCGGTTTATCTGAAACACTTCCACATGCACAAAAACTGTCAACACTCCTTCTTATAATGCGCATTGGCAGGGGTAAAGAAACAACTAACTTTCATCTGTAGACTCGCTGCAATGGAATTTCCATTAAATTTATAAAGTACAGTTCAAGAACTGCGTCATGTTCTAGATCAACCCATCTATTCGTGGTAAATCTCCAGGTTTAGCTCTATAGGAGGTCAATGTGGAAAAATATCACATTGTTAAGCGTTAGCGTTTACAAAATATATAAATCACTACGTACACTACTTTTGGGACACAGTGTTTTACTGGATTAGCACTAACAGACAAATACTGAAATGTGTGGACAACAGTAATGTGTTTCAAAACTGTGGCAGCTGACTACGTATATAATGATATGTCACTCAGTAATCATTTAGTGTTGCTTATTGAAATATGACAATTACTTGGTTTCTTAGACAAATGATGAATACCAAGTCAGTTAGCTAGGAAAAGCGCTACGATTGTACGACGTGTAGGTTCACAATCGTCTTGGTGACGAACTGATCAAATCGTCATGCGAGTCAGACAGTTGAACGAGTGTAAATCGGCCAATGCATTTATGATACTGAACAATTTTTATGTTGTGTCTACCACCGCCCAGTAGTGACAGGCTTCACTAGCGGATTATTGTCGGCGGTGTAGATTAATTAAGTAGTCGCGTCTTTCACCATCGGCGATCGGCACAGCGGAGGTAGCGCTTCACGTTGGCCAGTCAAATATTTGCCAATATACAGTATACACATGCATTCAATGTATACAGCAATATGTTGAATGCAGCTAGGGAAAGTGGTTATTCATTCTAATGTTGATGTCTATAATGTATTCGGCTTAAAGGGACTGCAGGCCTACGACGACTTGGTAAACTGATACGCGCAGCTACCCTTATGAAAATATACCATGGTACACCATGGCGTTTTGAAACAGGTAAGCCATGGTAAATCGTGGTAAACCATGCATATATGGTACAATACCATTATAATCCATGGCCGGTGCTTTTAAACAGGGAAGCCATGGCAATTAAAAATACCATGATGTTTTGAAATACGTACCACAGTTTACCGCGTAATGTCATATGGTATATTTATATATGTACATATATATAGTTGGGATTTAGTATAATTAAACTGCCAATTCTAGCTCTAATTACTATTATTTTACTTATCAAAGTACATATACATTAACTTCTTGTTTTAATCTTAAAAATAGTTTATTTACCGTATTTATAAACGGAATTTGACGGACTAATGTAATGAAGCATTTTTAATCCGATTATGTTTCACCTTCGAAACAGAAGATTTATTGGTCGGTCCAGTAATTATATGCCATAATGCGGTGTTTATGTAAACTAGTTTATCCTTCTATTTTCTCTAGCAGTTTTATGAACCTCCCATTATAAGTTTCGATTTGCTACTGTAACAGGTTATAGATCATGAGTGCTCAAAATCCGCGGCTAATTCAATATTGAGAGGAAAACAACACTATACGCAATCTCGAGTCTAGGACTAAGTACAGCACATTAAATAGGTCAGGTCAGTACTTGACACAGATACGTGATCAAGCCCGATTTTCTTTAAAATTGCAGCCATCCGCTAAATTCTAGGCAGCAATGCAACGCATTATTCTGTCCATTTATTGTTGCATTTTCCGGAGACTATGCCTGCCTAAAATGCAAGCGTCGTTGATAAATATCGAGGGGGTGACAATCACGTGCGCAGAAGCTGGCACTCCATTGGCCCCAATAACCGAGTAAACGTTTGACATTGTTGAGCTGTCAATCATCCAGGAAGCGACCTTTCACGACGCCATTTTCCGAGGTTTGCTGCAGTGTAATAAGGGTAGTATCCAGCGATATCTGCAAAATGAAGTTCCTGATCGTCGCTATTCTGCTGCAAGCAGTACTACTTGCATCAGCTCAAGAGAGTGAGTGTTTCGTTTAATTGTGTGCTACATATAAGAACCATAACTGCTGTTTTAGTGCCAATTGTACCTGGTAAATAACACGGGATAACTTCGATAAGGCAACAACCTTGGAAGTTGGTATCCGGCGTAAGACATACCGTCCAAAATCTGTATTTGTACCATATGGCAAATTTGTCCCCACCTTTGATGCAACTAGTGATGCATTTCATAGTTTATCGAGAATACTTTAGTGTTAAAAATAAATAATAACTATGGTTGCTTTCAGAAGAAACAGATGTTACATAATTATCTTGCATTCGCCGATTCGGTGACCTAAAATAAGGCTACAGGTATAAACTTGTGCATGCACATGTGGTTGGGATGCCCATAAAATATGTATTTTAGTTTGATAATACAATTTATTATTTAAATATTTATTTTTGGCTGTAAAACAAAGCAACGATAGCTTACTTTTATTTTCTTTAGAATAAACCATGTAACATACATAATGCTAGAACTAGTGAAATGCAGGGTGTATTTATTAGAAATAGTCATGTATTAGTAGTTAAGATGTCCGTTATTTCACGTATTGTCAATTTATAATGTAGTTTATTCATGGCTTGGCTAACTTGGGTGATCTAACAGTAGGAAGTGAAAACTGCTACATTGCACTGTAGTTACACTGAATGTGATTTTTGTAGGCATCAATCCACATCTGGGTGTCAACGTCTTCTACAATGCTGGACTGGCACTGACTGTGTGCTTCGTGATCCTGGGAACATGCACCGTCGGAGTCAACATCATCCACAACAAGTGTGTGAAGCATCAACACTAAGATGACCACCTTCACCCAGCTGGTTGGCACACAGGACTGGCTTACGCTACCAGGAAATTTACAGTCATCATATCCCAAGAGCAAACTGAATCATCCTGTCCAGACAGTGGACAGATTTATCCTGTCCATGAGACAGAGACTGTCACTCATCCTGTGCCAGCTGCGTGGCTGGATCACATTGCTTAGGCAGCGGGGAATCATTGCTGCACATGTCATGCCAAGATCCTGAAAACCAAGTTGATGGTTTTAAAACGAATGTTCTATCAATATCATCCTTGCAATATGATTGAATGCACATTCAACATTACAACTGATAACCAATCTCAGCTTTGGAAAATATAGCACTTGCTTGATTTAATATAGCAGTACACCAATTTGCATATATTTCATCAAGCTTATTAATTTTAGTATTAATAGGCCCTTGCATTCATTAGTCAGTTTGCTGTGAAATATGTCTAGATATTCTGAATAAATGTGCTTTATTGAGTGGTTTAACTATACAAAATATAAAATCGGTGTCTGTGTCTGTACGACTGGTAGCAGCAGTGACAGCAGTGAAGTGATGGGACCCAAGTCTGACTGAAATAGTCTCGTTAGGAGATCCGAGAAGGCAGTTGTGACTACTATGTCCTCACAGAGTTGCATATAGTTTGCTGCCATATATCATCAGTGAGTTCGAGGTAGCTGTGGCAGCATTCATCTCGAAGATTGTGTCCGACACAAATCTTGTGTACATCAAATTGTAGGAAACAGGTCATGTTGAGGAAGAGACTGTACATACCAGTATGCTTCCAGTGTTTATGGTTGCACAACACTAACCTCAAGGAATGTTTGGAAACATGTAGTTATATGCTTGTCACTAAAGTTGCTCAAAATGTGTTTAACGAATGTAAATATATAAAAGCATTTCATCAGTTCTCCAGCAACAATGTCGGTGTAGAATTTAGTAATTTACCAGTAGTTTTGAGCTTTTTATTATCAAATGTGTAGAATTAAAAACTGTATAGGTGTGAAATAGTGGTCTTGCCTTTTGTTGTTAACTCTTCACAGTGTGTTACATTCCATGTAAATAGCTAGTCTACATGATTATTAGTAACCAGGGCAGACAGTATGACATCAAAGCATTTATGCAATTGTTCTGGGCAAAACAATGAGCTAAAATATGCTTCAAATATTTTCTCATTTAAATTATTTGGTGAAGCGGTATGGTGATATTCAATAATGCAACTCAGTTGTATTGTCTTAATAAAAGGTTGGAACTGCTTTATTGACGAAAGCGCTTAATTAGAGCCACCCAAGATGTTACCATCTCATGATGCAATATAATCACGGCTTGTCTTGTATTCCACTGTAAAATCTATAGGTCCATGTGGTAACCCTCTCCCCAAAACAAAACCAATTATATAAAACATGACCATTTCTACAACATTGGCATACTAGTCAAAGACTGGACTTAGCTTTTACTAAGTTTCAGAGCACACTATACTAGCCTTCATACAGATTCAGAGACAGAACTTGCTATTCATGGACAGTCTGCATGAAACTATCAGTTATAAGCATGTTATGCTGGGGTTTGCATTTCAGAATACAAATATAGAGATTTCAATTATTGTAATGTATTGTCTAGTAAACTGAACCACTAACCTGCATTCACCATAACGCTTCAACTGGTCCATGATGTCTGTAAATTAATCAAGCATAATTAAGCATAAGAATAACACTTCAAATTACCTAAAATTATGAAATGACAGAAAACTTCTATGGTAGTTTATTTCTGAAACAGTGAAATTCGGATAAAAAAGGTACTGAAGGCAATAAGACTAAACATACATCAGTACTAGTCATAGACTGCATTGTCTTTGTGTTGCCAAAATAGCTTTTGTAATGCTTGCCATCTGCAGCTTTCTCATAATACATAATTATTTTGCCGAAACCTAGCAAATTGGTAAATTCCACCAGCTGAAAGGTTGGCATTAATTGATTGTACTGTACTAGCATAAGTTGAAAAAAATTGGCTTATTAAATTATTGTTCAAGCTCAATAATTATATTAGTTCTATTCTTGCAAAATAAATGGGAAAAAATGCTGATTTTGGGCAAAATAACTCGTCAAAGCTGAAAGTCCACATTATGAACATAAAAGAATGAACAGTACCATTAATTTATTAATAAAACATTGCCACTGTTTGAGGTTAATTAACCTTCAACAAATGTTAATTAAATGACAGTGTACTGGACAAATTATATATAAACGCCTCAATTCATTTAGCACACTATGAATCAGGTTAGCTGATGTTCAAATCTGTGGATAGTCCAAGTATTATGCACAATCAGTTTAATAAGAGTATTATACTTAAATTATAAATCTAAATGTTATAATATCTAGAGCCAGTTTCATATAGAATATGGACTCCATGGAATATGTACCCCAGGGTATGAAGTTTATATAGAATATGTACTCCGGGGTATAGAATATGTACCCCCGTATGGAATATATACCCCCCTGAGTTCACTACACAAGCATTTTTGTGTTTATACTGTTTTATTGTAACATTATTTCAGGATGTATGTATATTATGTATCTACCATTTATGTAGACACAGAACAAGACATTAATTAACTAAGATTAACGAATTACTAGAACATGAACTAATTATCAGTGATCATAGTTTGTAATACATCAAATGAAAGTTGAGGAGCTTGGCAATCACTGCATATCAAGGCTCGAAATTCGACAAATTATCTACTTGTCCAACGGACAAGTAGAATCAATAATTCACATGTCCATACAGCAATTAACTTGTGCCATGGAAAACTAACAGAACCTACAAAGTAGCAAACTTTAAAAAACTGTCATCAATGAACAAATTAGATGTATTAGTGATTTTTAGCTATCTGTGCTATAAATGGCTCGGTTGTCCCACGGAACAGAGTCCAACGGGTGTTTCACTTGTCCCGGACTGTAATAATTACAGTGAATGAAATAATACTGATTACTATAAAATAGGCAGTTCTATTTAGACAACTACAGAATACCTAAGAAACTCATAAATATATTAAAATATATTAAATATATAAAGTTATATAATCATGTAATATAACCAAACATCAAGCATTCACCATCCTATTAAGTTCATGTTTAAGTCGAAGTGTTGCTGCTAGCACGACAGTGTGTAATATGTTGGTAAAATAAGAAAAAAGCCGAACCAGTATTCCTAGTGAAGACAAGTGCCACATTCAATCAATCTTCAGAAAACAACAATCACATTAAATGATCAGCTTTGTCCCTATACCGGTAATCACACAATGTCACCAAACATTAAGCATTCACCATCCTATTAAGTGCAAATTTAAGTCGAAGTGCCCTAAACATCGTAGACAGGACCACAGTGCTGGCACTGGTTTGTGATGTACACCTTCTTTGAGGAGAGGCTGAGGGCTGTTGCTGCTGGAAAAGGTGTGTATATAGCCATTTGTAGGTGTCGGTGTTATCTGAAGAGAATACCACAATGGGAGTGACAAGTAGGGTGCTGACCGCAACGATTTTGACCACAGTTGCCCACTGACCTAATTTTTGCATGTTGCTGTTCGCTGCGTAACCAGGGCACATCGCAAGATCACTGAACTCTTTGTCACTGGAGTCCATGAACTGTACAACATAGTTCCTAAGGAACTTGTGATCTGACTGAGCTCCTGTAAGTAGTTGGCTGATTGCTCTAAAAAAGCAATTTCCATCTCCATGGACTGCAGTCTTTTCTGTGGGTAGCTCTACGGCTGTGACAGATTTCACCTTCTTGGTTGGCACTGGTACTTGAACTTTGAGTCCCAGTGCTGACGTTTGTGACTTCTGCCAGTCTTGGTCGACTGGCGCAAATTCCATGGTTTCAGCTGCTTTATGTCCAGTGACTTGGCACTCATCATCCTCTGTGGCAGGTGCTGCCATCTTTGGAGGGACCCTGTAGGGATTGATCTCATTGGTCAACGTCATTTTCCCTTCCAACTTAAACGTTCCTTTTTTTCGTGAATTTCCTAAATACGTGGCGTGAGCTTATACCCCTTGCATTGTGTGCGTTGTTTATTTTGTTATGTTTGTTGGTAGATGGGGGACTGATGCTTGACGTCAAAGTATTTCTTGTGCTGTTGCCATGCTGTTTGGATGTTGGCTTGAGCATCCTTCTGGATGTTGATGAGTGGGGCAAGGATGACATTGCACTGGCTGAGGGCGTCTTCCTCATCTACAAGCTCTGGTGTCGCTCCAACGGGAAACTGCCGTTTCACAGGAAGGACTGTTTTTTCCAAAGGTCAAGAAGGGTGTTGTTTTTGTCGATTTCTGTGTCGAAGCACGGTAGGCCATTAGGCAAGGATCGATGTAGCCGTCCCAGTCTTCCTGCTTCTCGTCAGTGTATTTCACAATACACCATTCTGGTTGTATCACTCGGTCGACCCGTTTGATTGTGGATGGTACGCCGTTGTCCTCCTGTGATGAACACGTAGCCTTTTGCACATCTCATCTGTCAGCTGATTACAGGCCCTTGGTCAAATGATCAGTAAGTTAAAGTATGATTATGTACTTGTTGCCACGTGGGGTGCAGTTACAAGGACCGACCCACAAGATCCATACCAAACTGGACAAAGCTTGTATCCGGAGCAGAAACTTGATTGGTGCACTGGCACTGATAACACTGAAAAAGACAAAGTTGCAGTTAATTACCCAAGTACAGTGTGTTTACCAGGTAATAAAGTTACATGTTTCCCTTTCATACTGAGAGATCAGGTGTACAAGTAGTATTATAGTAATTATTTGTTTGTATATACTTCCCCATAGTATGCCAGATGAGAAAGAAAGAAATGATTTATATATATATATATATATATATATATATATATATATATATATATATATATATATATATATATATATGACTCAGTACCAAAAGGTGTGCACAAAGAGGGTGATGTTGTTTGACTGTAATAAAATCTGTTCCAAACACATTTTTTCTTGTGGTTTTTGGAGTGTGTTCATAATTACTTCAAGATACAGTGGAGACAATATAAGTTACACAAGTTCAGTGGAGACAATATAAGTTACACAAGATACAGTGGAGACAATATAAGTTACACAAGATACAGTGGAGACAATATAAGTTACACAAGTTCAGCAGCTCATTCAATATTTTATGTGAAAATGTGATTTGAACAGAAAAGATCGACCACCAAAAACTCAGAGCAGGTGCTTTCAGTGCTCCGAGTCACACAAAGGGAACAGATAAACGTTACCAATGTCACTAAATTGTACAAAGGAAACATTTCTTTACACAATGCAGGTAAATCTAACTCTAAAATTTTTTATTTTTAGTAGTTTCCCAATGTTGGATGTTACTTGTGTTGTAATGCTTTATTAAAAAGTTATTACCATAAACACATGGAAACCAGACTTCCAATTCATCGGACGTTTAGCTCGGTTGTTGTGGTCCGAAATTACATCACACAGCTATGTTCGATTTTGTTGCCGAACGTGTGTTTGCTTTTTTAAATTAACTTTGTCTGCCTCTGCAACTTTGTTGTAAAAAAGCAATCCAACATTGTAATGAATAAATAATTGCAATTTAAACAGAAAGTTTTCCTACCTATTCACTACATAGAGAGTCACGTGACACAACCATGTCGTATCTGTTCAATATGCATTTTTATAAATCTTAAGGGTATAAAGTTAAATTTGTGAAGTTTTCAGTCAATCTGTTTGTCCGAGTTAAGACTAGGCGTGAAAAGCACACTTTCAATGTGCTGTTGACCTGGATTGTGCTTTCACAACTTCGTAAATTCGAGTATCAGATTTTCATTTCAACACAAGAGCATGTTGTAAATATGTCCAACTACTGAAAAACAGCGTGGTATGAATTCCAAGCAAAATCTGTTGTCTTTTTTATTCGTACTTTAAGTAAATTACTTCGTTTAGACATCACGATTTCATCGTCAAGTAACTAGAATGATTGTTGATGATGAGACGATTTCATGGGCTGCATCTCAGGCCAAAAACAAGTGTTGAACGTTGCATTTACAACACTGGAGCTGTAGAAGTAGTGATGTTTCACATAAGGAAGGTGATGACATCTTGGTTTTTCTGGCCTCTTCAAACTTGTGCATTTTTCTATTTTAAGTACTATGGTTATCTTTGATCTTGATTAATTGATTTTTAGTTGCTTTTTTAGATTTAGTTGTGACTTTTTTGTTTTTAGGCACTCTCGTCAATATGACCCAGAAACCCACTGAGCGTATTCCAAGAGTCTTGAGACCAGTCCAAGAAAATTGAAGAAGACGACTACAAATGCAGAGTTGTTGTTTTGACTTGCGTGAATAGATGTATGTAGTGGATAGATAGACATGTGTAACGATGTGATGTGTGAAAAGCCCTGAGATGGCCTTCACGGTTGGCTGAGTTATAAATAATAAATCTGAATCATAACATTTTTTAAAGTTCTCAATGAAAATCTTGTCACTAAATTTTGGTTAGTTTTGCTTCGTTTTTTTTTTACTATTTTCACGGGGATAGGATGCAGCAATTTTATCAAGGTTTTTTTTATTTTGCTTGTGATTCTTGATTTTTCATGGATTTGTTGACTCACTTGAGGGTTTTGTATTGTATTAGCAATGAATTACTTTAAAGAAGACACTGTTAATTAAATGTTGAACTTATTACATTCAGCATCTATTTAGCAAAGCCCGAGATGGCCTTTGCAGTCGGCTGGGCTGTAAATACTAATTCTGATCTACTTAGCACAAATTTAGTCCACAAGGATAACAAGTTATCATTACTGTTAAGTGTGTTTTGTAACTGACTAGAGCTTGACAGTATAAGACTTGAATTAAATGATCATTTATTCAAGAAATAGGCAAATTTGTACACTTTGTTGAAATAGCTATGTTCAACATAATTTGTTGTCTTTGTTTGTTTTAACTAAAAATATACTTGCATGGACATCAAAAATTATAACACATTTTGCTTATGTTATTTGTTTTCAATAAATAATAGCTTTCTGATTTAAAGTGTTATTTGTACAAAAATTCAAGATGTTGAGCATCACCCATTACAACAAACAATGCTTAGTATGCCTTTTTTATGGGACACAGAAGGAAAATATTAACAGGGAAATAGTTATGGAGATCACAACTTTCAAGTCGAGTTGTTTTTTTAGCAGTTCAGTGCATTACAGTGGAGTATCCTTGTTGTAATGGGTGATGTCCAACATACTGGCAAATTTGTTTTCCATTTTAATATTTCTCAAAAGCTAAATGAAGTATTGTCTCCTCCTTTCACACTTTAAAATTGCATTCCTTCCCCTGTTATCATCAACCTTAATTTTCAACACCATTGTCCTCTTTTCATGCACACCTTTTGGCACTGCGTCATATATAATCCTTTATCAAAATCTCTGCCTTGAGGATGTGAATGTAAAAGAAATATATATATACCCATACACACACACACATAAACATTTATGTATGTGTGTGGGCATATATTTATTTTACATTCACATCCACAAGGCAGAGATTTTGATAAAGTAATATATGCATTTGTTAATGACAGCTATATGACTATACAGAAAAAATGTATCTTACCAATATAATACTACGTCTTTGTACATGGCCAGCCGGCCTGCCTGCTCTGTTATCTTCGTCATCATATTAATATCAAAATGGTCAGCTGTTGGAGCCTTGTGACACGCATGGAGGAACTGTTCCTTCTTGGAGCTCTTGATAACATGAAGTTGCCCATGCTTGGAGTGTGTAAAGTGCAGTGTTCCACTGACCAGGGAGAATTTCACAGATTTTTTCCTGAATTAGCTTTTCTGGTCTTTTGTATTGAAACCACTGTTTAGAAAGTGTGTAAGGTCCTTGTAGTCCTTTTCATCCATGCTGATATGCAAAGTTTCTATACACAATACTAACAGAAATATCTTAACAGTATTATAGTACAATTTAAGCACAACTACCACACACAATGTATCTGATAGATGCCTTGAAATTTAGCAGATTGTCAACATTCTATTCCTAAATGTAGCACATGTATGCAGATTGGCACATAAAGGAAGTATATCAGAATTGTGGGAAATATGCAAGCACTTATGTAGTCTCACGTAGTGATAACTGCAATTACTAAATTAATAAGCTGTAAAATACAGGCTACACTCTGAAACTGGCATTAGAATGTTCAGTATCACTATATCCCATTTCAAACTCAATGTCATCATGAAGTGACATCTTGGAGTTACAGAGTGACAACTTTTGTAATTAAATTTATAAAATAATTCTAAAATAAAATAATACAAATGGAAGATACATATTGATTGCCAGCTCAGACTTCATGGGATATATTACACACTATGGTCACTTAAAATTGTTTCATCTTGTTCTGTTAATTAATTAATTTTGGTTAATTAATTTCATGTTATGTCTACACAAATGGTAATATATATATATATATATATTACAACTGAGATAAGTTCAGTGATCATAATGTGTAATATATCAATTAAAAGCTGAGGAGCTTTGAAATCAATGTATATCTACCTTTTGTGTATGCAGAACAGGAAATTAATAAATAAATTAATTAACCAAAACTGATTAATTAAAAGAACAAGATGAAATTATTTTCAGTGATCATAGTGTGTAATATATCAAATGAAAGCTGTGGAGCTTGGCAATCTTATATATAGTTTTCATTTGATATACTACACACTATGATCACTGAAAATAATTTCATCTTGTTCTTTTAATTAATCAGTTTTCGTTAATTAATTTCTTGCATACACAAAAGGTATTTCAAAGCTCCTCAGCTTTCAATTGATATATTACACATTATGGTCACTGAACTTGATTTCATATTGTTGTATTAATTAATTTATTAATTGTTCTGTCTACAGAAATGGTATATATATATATTGTCAAGCTCCTCAGCCTCCATTTGATACATTATACACTAACTGCAAAATATTTCACTTTCTATTAATTTTTTATATTAATTAAGTTTTAATTAAAATATACACATATTATAAAGACAAATGTCCTGAAATTATATTATAGTTAAACTGATACATAACAAATGCAAATGTATTAAAATTAAGGGGGTATATTCTGTTATAGAATACATACCTTGGGGCACATATTTCATGGAGGTATGAATTCTATCTGATACTGGCCTGCTTTTGATTGGATCTGGTCAAATAATTAATTTAATAGTTTGTCCGATGATTCTATCAAAACAAAATAACACATTGCACAAATGAGCTGGCACTTTTTTGGTATGTCTGACTTTTTGCACAATTATTCTAAGGCATATGTAAAAAAATTATTTAGTAAGGACCTTTGTCAACAATAGCAACCAAAAAAATTATACATGGCTGCAACCAAACGGCGGCCAATAACCAGTGCTTCTGCAGTCGGGCCAGTTGTGTCCATCAAGTTGCCAGCCCATTTGGTCTGTGGCTCACCTTATCATGATTTTGATCACTTTTTTTTCAATAAATATCATCCAATGGAACAACTGAACCACTCTGTTGATGACAACGTTGGTGATATTTTTGTTCTAGGTTTTTTATCACGGCTAGTGTAATATTGGTCCAGCTGGTAGATTTTGAAAGTTACCAACCGTATTGTACTGGTGGACAAATATGTTAGTTTTCACCATCTTGTTTTATAACTAGATGTAATTTTAAAATGAAGAAATATAAAGTCATTTTTGGCATTCAATTTGAACATGCAAACTTTTAGATTCAATACTCACCGGTCTGTGACAGATGATGTGTTAAATATTGACTATAACTGCGATCGTGACAACTCTGTAGCATATTATGCACAACCATAAACAAATGTAATGTAATCTTTGGAATTCCAATTGAAGTTATAAACTTTCAGTCGTCCCTGGACATTCTGCTTCGACACACACTGTGTAAAATATTAACTATAATTACAATCGAGATAAGAATTCCATAGCAGATGCACAGTGCTATCCCAACATGCTTCAGAGTGTCTAGTCGTTTATGGACACTAATACCTGCAAGAAGACAATGACGTATGTTAGGACAAAAGGCAACACACATAATTACATGACTATGCGTGAGTGCAGGTGTGCGTGCAGACACAAGCGCACACCCATTGTCTTACATATGTGACTGTGTCAATGACAATAATACATATTTTGTTGAAACTTTGCAAATTGTAATTGAACTGGTTGAACTGAACATGTTTGAGTGTTTTACATACGTACACCAATACAAAGCACTACCCAGTCAAGTTTTGGTAGGGTAATCCCATGGCAATGACAATTCATGCCCCAAAACTCATGTCCAAATGCCCATTTCACAAAGCATTCGTCTGTGGACATTTTCAGGTATAACGATGCTAACAATTGTACATACTATTATTCTCAGGTAATTTCCACTGATCTACATTGTTATAGAGGTCAGTGGTCTTTTATAAACCTGCACTATGGACAGCATTACAATGTTACTATAATGTAGCAAGTTTTTCTATTTAAATCAGCTTCTCTGAATAGATAGCAATGTTACAATAATGTAGTGTGTGGGGTTTGTACGGGTGGTTTCTGGGCCCCACATTTATTACGCTTAGCTAGTAAATTTTTGGCAATCCCCATCGACCGATATGTTCAACTCTTTGTTACTAGGATAGGGGAATTGCTTTTTATATCTAGTTAGGTCGTCGGCAATGCCCACTGTCATGCATATCACTGTTTTACTTTATGTAATTAAAGGGCATTGCCATTTTACCAACCATATTTGTTTTGTTTTCTCTTGCTACATAAACTTAGCAATGCGCAGCAGGCCCCACCAATACACACCTAATCCAACAATGGCACTTTATGACATACGGTACAGTGAGTAAAATGTAGTTAGTGTTTGCATTACTATGTATCAATACTTTCTATCCATAAACACCTGTACAGACAAACTCTAATAACTTGAAAAGTACTCAAAATTTCTGCATACACTCAGTGGCAGATGTATAGGCATAATTATTATCTTTACGATGACACAGAAAACTAAGTAATTCCATGGTTGTAACTTTCGCAGCCTTTTTGAAATTTTGTCACCCACCCCAGGGCCAGGGGCCCCGTGGGAATGTTTCCACATCCAATCCCCCATGACATGTCCGTCAGAAGGGCCTCCTGGGTCACCTTGCAAACTTTCGTTCGGATCAGCCCACAAATGCGGCCGTGCATAAGACACAACAGACAAACAGACACTTTGTCAGGGTTGAAAAAAAATATTTCTTTTTATTTAAATCGGATATTTTTTTTAATCTGGTATATAGACATTTATATATATTTATATATATATAAACTCTTTCAAACGTGTTCTATTCAAATTGATTTGGGTACTTGTCTTAACAGAGAGTACATGATTTTTGCTTATATAAAGACATTAGACAATGTCCACAAGGCCTCACCCCCTGTAGTTGCATAATCTGTCTTGGAAAGGAAAGCATGCTGTGTGTCTGTGGCTGTAGCAGTGATAATTATTGTTTGCTGAGAGGGTGGATTAGCCCGTCCAGGGCTCTGTGTACTCTAAGGGTCTCCAACCAGACTGCAAACTGGTACAGTATTAAACAATTGTAGCCCAGACTGTCTCACTTTAGTCAACATACTGAATTGGTAACAACTAGCACAAGCTCTAAGTGGACATTAACTTACGGCTTCTGACTTGAAGATAAGTTTGTGTGTCTTCACTGCATTCACTAAGGTAAAAACTCAAACATACACAATGTCATAAAATATTTGACTATCAGGCTATCTGGTGACAATACAACTACACAAGTGTGCGCACTTTTTGCTTTTGTATTAAAAAACATACAAAACTTTGTTGATCTCGATGCTTGTAAACAATTATTTGTGTTAAATTCATATAAATCAGCGATTAAAAACATCGGAAGTAAAAAACAATCACAAATCAATGATTTTTTGAAGCGATTTAAATCAAATGATTTAAATCAAACAACCCTGCACTTTGTCTTTGATTTATATATTAGATGTTAGGAATTATCTGATCAGTTCAGCTTGTGTGTGTGTGCACGATTGATTTCCAGGCCACTATGGTTGGCCACATTACGTGAGAAAATATAAATCATCTAAAGGCTAAAAATAAAATGCTAGTCTTGCTTATCCAACTCTCATTCGCCTTAGTGAACTTGCCAAGAAGAAAGTCTGGCCTCAGAGACATGGTCTCGTTGTTACCCACTGTCACCACTCCATTTTGTGTAGCATTTTGCACCAGCAGCCAATCAGCGTCATTATCGAGATTTTACACCAAACATTTGTTTCGCCTGATTTAACTTTTCAGTCTGACAGTTGTGTCAATATAATCAAAGGGTAAAGTTAATTCGAATGGCATTGTATAAACTGGGTCATTCCGTGTCAAATCAACCAATTTTCAGGAAATTAAAAGTTTTGAAACTCAGAATTTGCTTAAATTTTAACCAATGAATAAGTAGCTGTACCTGAGCACTTCTACAAACAAACTAATCATTACATACAAATTGTGTCTGTAGTGCCCCATAATGTGAATGGGGATAAGCGTCCAAAAGCACACCCATTATTTTATGTTTTTCAGGTGCTTCTAACTTGAGAAGTTTACAAGCTACAGAACATATATAATGACAGTACACTATAATATATATATATATAATGTGTGTGTGCGTGCGTGCGTGCGTATAGTGTACAGGGTTTGAAATTAACGTCGGTCCCTTGGTCCGTGGCCAATTTATTTGACGACTAAAAATGAAGTTACTGTTCCTGCAGTCTGATTATTCGCACGGGTCATTCGTTGAGATAATATGGTATTATTGCTGCACGCATCGCACAAGTACGAAACTGCCGAAAGGCTGCGCCTGAATGAGAGGCGGAAATTTTCACAAGTACGGTGTCATTGATACGCGTGGTCAAGATTTGCAGAGATCACGCATCCTGGCGGTGTGTCTTACACGAATCTCCTCCTGGTCAGCCATGTTGATATTTCTGTGAAACACAAACTTACTCAAATAATTTTTCCGGATAATTTTGTAGATTTGTTAATGTAAATACACTTAGGTGACATACAGATTAACTGTAAATAAATAGCAACCATCCATAGCGTTCTACAGTAAAGTCTACCATGTCCTTGTCAAAGTTTGGCTTTACAGGATGCCAGCTGCCACCCCTTAAAAAGTGGAAAACAGACAAGAGAAGGGTGAAGTTTTTGATTCTGATTCTCACTTTTCACCTATATCTGATGTTGTGGACCTTCTAAATTTTTTATTTGTGCTGATATTAAGAGACTGAGTTTGCATGTTGACTAAATCTTTCAACTGTCATCTATGATACTGAGTAAAACTGAGGATCCTGTGCTGATCTAGACTGCCGATGTTCAGTAAAACTTTCAACTGTCAGTCTGCCATTTTATGTTTACCTGTGACTGAAAGATGTGATATTGAGAGGGAAATAAATTACTAATGCCATTGAATTGTCTCATTTCCTCCATAAATGACATATTAATTAAAATGTACAATTTTATGAAATATAACACAAATTAATCAAAATGAATAATTTTATTAAATATTACAAACTTAAAAAAAATCAACCTCGACCCAACATTCCCAGGACCAGCTTTTCAGGAGGACCAGCAACTTTTTGAACTTGCTGGTCCTATGGGCCAGGAACATATTTTCATTAGAGGCAAACCCTGATGGTGTACTGTCTCATTTAATTTATATTGCAGCTGAAAGTTACTGTTCTGCCCAATGGAGTTTTCTCCTAAATTTCTCACACATTTTTTGGCCAAAAAACCCCAAAATAAATATGGCAGAACACCATCCTGAAATTATAATATGTTGTTTACCTAATAAAGAACTATGCAGTGATCATATAGATTTGTCCCACATTCTCATTTTGGGTGCTGAAAATCATAAAATATAGTAAGTCAAAGTTTACAGCTGAATTATTCTGAAAGTATAGCAACTAGAAACCTACTGAACTAATGTTACTGCATCAAAATTCCACTTTTGTTCGTCTGCTGTAAAGAATATGTTATTTACTGCCTACTTCAGTAATATTAAGCATAATTACCTCTCAAGAAACTTAGTGTTCGCTCTGTATATTTCAACTGCATCCCGCAGTCTTCTTCAGCAGACTGAAGTACTTCAGTAATGTTTATACTTGCGCCTTATGTGTGAATTATAGAAAAGCAATTTTCAGCATTTCATGTGGCAAGGGTGAGATTTAGCAAGTCATGGAAGGTAGCCAGTCGGGCTACCAACCAACCCAATTAATTCACCAAAAGGGCTCTGCGCACCATGTGGATATATATATATATATATATATAAAAAGTGGCGCCACACGGCACCAAGACTATCAACATGACAGGTTATTATTTCAGTGTAGAAAGACCGTTCAGTTATATGTTGAGCGTCGATGTGGTTCATTAAAAATACAATGAACGCTCCCTATTGATATCACTTCGGCTACGGTTTGGCAACATTTCTTGCAATGTCAAACATGTTACAAACACACGATTTATGGTTAACATAAATGTGATATAGCAAGGACAACACTTCTGAGATGTTTATTAACATTCCGTTTATTTTTGCTGCATCTAAAATATTGCAGCTCCGTAAATATTTCGAATCACCATGCGAGCCACTGTAGTCACAAATTGAAGTCGCCCAAAGTAATTTTTTGTGTCGTTGGCGACTGGGTGACCACTAAATCTCACCCCTGTAGTGGCATATAACAACTCATACAGGATTTTAAATAGGCTGCTTATGAGATGTTTGCTAAGGCCAATGTCAACTCTTGTAAGTGTGTCACCAGAAAGGCTATTTAATTATAGTTTAATGACTAGGTTTGACAAGCCATGTGCATTGAATCCAATTGTTCAGGCCATTGCAATTTGCGACACCTGTTGTACGTCGAAATTGAGAATTCACTGGATATCTTTGTATAATTTCTAAATATACTGTTTTTTATATATTTATTCTATATAAACAAACTGCTGATTGTGTGAAACAAAAACCTTATTATATATATATATATATATATATATAACTATATATATTATACCTTTATTGCACATGTGTGTACATTTCTACATTTTTATTTAACATAATTTTTACATGTATTTTTTATGCTCAACATGTGTGTTTACATATACCTATATTTGTCTACCTGTATTTTATGTATATCTATGGACTTTTGTCTGAATAATTTTTTTATTATTATTGGCAGAATCCCCGACAATAGATATAGTGGAAATTTGAACATTGTTGCACTGTTGAAATCCTTCTCGAAAAAAAATTATTTTCCATTTTCGTGCACCCAGTATCCCCATTGTCCTTTTATTCTTGAATTTTGCACAAATAATCTGTACCAATATGTCTACATATTCAGCAAATTTCAGATATGTAGCTTGTAAACTTCTCAAATTAGAAGCACCTGAAAACAGATAAAAATAACGGGGTACGTTGCTGGATGCTTACCCCATGTTCTCAGAATAGGGCGTTTTCAGACACAGTTTGCATCAAATTCTGAATCATCAACTTTTTGACCATTGCCATTGGTTGATTTGACACGGAATGACCCAACTGATAAAAGTTCACTGTTGTTTTGAGAATTAGCTAAATGCCCAGATGACATTGTAATTAGTTAATTATGCATCCATATTCTGGGTGTATACATAATTTCCGTCACAATGGTAAGTACACTTTGCGTCCAGGCGATGATGTGTGCGACAAACGGTAACGACAAAGCACCGAGCCTGGATAATCGAGGCTACTATTACTAAACCGCATGATATGACATGACCATGTCCACGAGGCATGACTCATGACTGACGATTACCAGTTACAACCTTTAATGTTTCACTGGGATAATCGCTGTACTATACAAATACAACATCACAGTAGTCTTCATTTAGTTACTAGATCATGTGAGCTGCAAATCAAATATTTGCATCGTCTGCTGGTAAAGAAATAGTGTATCGGCCACGCGCGTCTCTAACATTAACATTACAAGCTCATATTTAACTCATTTAATGAATTCTACTTAATGAAGAAACTATACGTTCTAGATGTTAAGTTTATATGCTTACTTGACTGCATCAATGCCACTTGCCATTCATGTGCAAAAAGAAGCACACTGAAAAACAATGTTACGCAAATCATCGTTCTCCAACAATTCGCGCCACTCGCAAATAAAATGGAAGGTTCGAAATATTCGCCCCCTGCTGGCAAATCTGAACAGTTCTCTGTACTGAGTGGCAAACGTGATTATCATTATTATATATCAATAGCTTAATTTAGCATGAGACCATTGTAATTTTTTTAACTGGTTGATATGACCTTGTTAACAATAACTGTTAACATAACGTGGCCCTAATTGTCACAGAGTGCTGACTTTGGTGATAAGCAAAGCCAAAACATTGGCATTGCCCTATCCAGATATGCGTATCATGCTTCGTATGGCAATTTAAACGTTTTGGTGCAAAGGTCACCGACGTTGAACGTTATAACCTTGATATACCAAAAATGAGTAAGCCTCGAGTTTTATCAAATTTGATCTTTAGCAATTTAAAGTTTCTGACAAAATATAATGGTCCCAAGGCCAGTTCTTGGGATACTGGTACAACAATTTGGAGTTAATTAGCAGAACTGCTCATAGATTAGGTTTTGAAAGTGTCAAATTACTGTATCTTAATAACTTATATTTCGACCATTATACTATTTTGTTTGACACTTGTTGATACAATGACCTTTTTATTGCCAATTTTGTTTAATCGGGGTTTCCTCATTTTGTGT
This sequence comes from Lamellibrachia satsuma, assembly GCA_033239005.1. Classification (NCBI taxonomy): domain Eukaryota; kingdom Metazoa; phylum Annelida; class Polychaeta; order Sabellida; family Siboglinidae; genus Lamellibrachia; species Lamellibrachia satsuma. Next base: position 11,459,007 of record BSQZ01000007.1, on the reverse strand, counting down.
ATAACAGGTCCAAGTCAAGGTCAGTGACCTTCACGACAAAATTGCCATGTGATGCATATAATTATACATGAATAGGACGATGTATTAGCTTAATTTTAAGACCAATATCAGTATATCCTTCAGCAGCATTAGGGCCAGTTATGTCTACATATGTGTTAAGGGGTAACACAATCGTTTTTGTAATTTTTATCGTTAATATGCAATAACTCTTAAACCATTTCACTCACAAGCCTGATATTTTATATACGTAAATTTCGTTAAAACTTGGGGAGGGGCAAGAATGTTGTTGGTTGATTTCATATCAATGTATTAAATTAACACATACTGTACGTGCATATACAACTACTGTATACGCATGAACCAAAGTATCACACTCATGTCAGTTTTCATAATCCAACTTTATTCTCCTTCAAAGAGTGTCCGTATACAATGAAGTTTTTTTTTACTTCACACTTCTGAAGAAGTATGTACCCGTTTTCAAGATTGTACTCACTGAGAAGTGCAACAGACACAGGAAACAACAAGGCAATCTAGACAGTCCGCTGCAATAACCAAGGGATTTCTCTAACAAAAGCAAGTTCACTCCTGCACACCACACACTTATGGTATTGCTGCACACACACGATTAGATTAGTATGTAAAGAGGTCATAAAGAAGACCTACTCTGTCAATGTTGATGTAGGCTCAAGTGCGAGAAATCTGCCTAAACTGCAAACTTTAAAAGGGCAAATTCAATTAAATATAATTAAATAACATTTGTAAGTCTAGCAATCAGTCTAACAATGTGATTTGTTTGAATACTGCAAAGGGTGGATTTTGACAGTTCAAAATACCACAACATTTACGGAAATTGAATTAGCTAAACATACATTCCGCACTTAATAGTACAGACTACATACATGACAGTGTTCACATGCACTGACTGTCTGCAACACAGTGTCTGCATGCATAGACTAATGATATAACTAAAGTTTTTTGCCTGTATTGTCGACAGTTATTTTCTAGGCCAGATTTTTGCTAAGCCTAAGCACCTTTAAGTTTGAATACCTGGTATATAACTATCTATTTGAGATCAATCATCAACCCAGATTCCTAGTGGAGCTTGCCAACTGAACGCCACTGACTGGTGTTCCAATGCCTGAATGCCAAGGTAGTTGTTGCATTATAAAACTAAACATTACGCAAACATAAAATCATTCATCAGTTGACAGATGTTCTTTAGAGTGGAATGTAAATTTTGCAGCACATATATAATCTATATCTTTAATGACATTAATAAAAAATTACTCTGACATCATGAAGATGGAACACCAATATTTACATTTCAAATCGCACAATACACTTACATGTTTACACTTGCATGCACTCACACAGAAACACAATGCAACACACACACATCATACCTGCAAGCTTAGTGCAAACGCACAAGAATCAATAAATGTACACGACCACAACAATGAAAGAAATATCATTCAACATTACATCAGAGTTCAACAGTTGAACGTGAGAGGACGGCTTGCTGCTGCTTGGAACATTACACGAATGTCATGTTTGAATATACAAACTTGAATATGTTTACAAAGGTTGAGTTGTCTGAATGAAATCACAGAGTGCAAAAGATTATCAGATGATCCTCCTACGTCAGCTGTAGTTTGTACGCCCGAATCTCCATCGGTGGAACGTCTACTAATTGTGAGGAACCAGAAAGTTCAGTTCCATCATCAGTGAGTGTCAGTGAAGTAGATGAAGCCTTCTGTACTTTCACGGCACTGAACAGCCTTCCCAGGTTCACCTGTGGAAGAGATTTGCATTGTGGGTCAAGAGTATTGCATTGTAGGTATGCATATACCAAAGTGGGTTGAGCAACTGGTAATGGAGGTTGTTGACGTTCACAAACTAGGACGCCACAGTGCATATACATTCTACTATGTAGTTTATGTCTTTGTTTGTATTTCAGCAAGTACTTGGTCACTGGCAACTTCAGGATCTCTGGATAAAACATTGACCCATGTCTCCTTATATAAAATAACAAATAAAAAATCAACCAAGGTAATAAATGTTTGCGTGTGCAGGCGCATGTGTGCATGTAATGCATGTATGCTTGTGCATTTCGCATGTGTATCAACATTGGTTGCCATATAAATAAAAACAAGGCAAGATAACTCCAAATTAAAAACGGTATCTTGAAATGTTGTCCTTGACAACTTGGAAAATACTTGTCCAAAGTTTTTATTTGATAGACTCACATGAAAAATGAAAGCGCAAAAAATTGTTTGCATGTTTAACTGGGCCTAATTACTAATAATAATCTTTATTTACATAGCACATTTAAATACAACATTGAAAAAAGTAAATTATAGTAAAATTAAAGTAAAGTATTTTATTATACTTATGAATTTTATTATAATAATTAACTTTTTTCAATACTGTATTTCAATGCCTATTATATATCATATTATATCAAGATATATACGGCACTGTATATACCAAATGCGTTATACTGTCTAAGTATAATAGAATATTTAGACAGTATAATGAGTTTGACTCACCTTTCCACTGCTGCACTGACAGGTGACGCCGTAGGTGGGGAAGCCACAGTCGAGGCCATGTCTGTGCAGGATAAGAGCGGCCTGTGTCGACTGCGAAGTAGACTTCAGGGTGCGCAGGTTGAGCAGGTGAATATCGCAGGGGAGTTGTGTCGCTAGACCGGTGTGGTTGTGTCGTAGTCTGGCTGATGGACCTGCCAGCTGTGCTGGCAGTACATGTATATGATGAACCAGCTCCTGTGATGCTAGATGAGACAACAGAGACGGAAAACCCACGGTGCCGGTGGATCCCGCCTGAAAGAACCACCCATGGGTAATGTTAGGAAACAGACATTTAACAAGACTGCTACCCATTGCAATACAATTTAACAAGATTTAACAAGACTGCTACCCAATGCAATACAATTTAACAAGTTTTAACAAGACTGCCACCCAATGGCAATGTAACACAATTTAACAAGATTTAACAAGACTGCTACCCAATGCAATACCATTTAACAAGTTTTAACAAGACTGCCACCCAATGGCAATGTAACACAATTTAACAAGATTTCACAAGACTGCCACCCAATGCAATACAATTTAACAAGATTTAACAAGACTGCTAACCAATGCAATACAATTTAACAAGTTTTAACAAGACTGCCACCCAATGGCAATGTAACACAATTTAACAAGATTTAACAAGACTGCTACCCAATGCAATACAATTTAACAAGATTTAACAAGACTGCTACCCAATAGCAACGCAATGCAATTTAACAAGATTTAACAAGACTGCCACCCAATGCAATACAATTTAACAAGATTTAACAAGACTGCCACGCAATGCAATACAATTTAACAAGATTTAACAAGACTGCCACGCAATTCAATACAATTTAACAAGATTTACCAAGACTGCCACGCAATGCAATACAATTTAACAAGATTTAACAAGACTGCCACGCAATGCAATACAATTTAACAAGATTTAACAAGACTGCCACGCAATGCAATACAATTTAACAAGATTTAACAAGACTGCCACGCAATGCAATACAATTTAACAAGATTTAACAAGACTGCCAACCAATGCAATACAATTTAACAAGATTTAACAAGACTGCCACCCAATGCAATACAATTTAACAAGATTGTCATCCAAGCAAAAGACCCAGATGGCAAGTGGACAACATGATGTAGATAATATGTTCTGTGGAACATATCATCTACATCATGTAGTGTCCTCTGTGCTTTCTGATATCCAACCTATACTGATCCTTTATTAATGTGTCTTCTCGTTCTACTATCTTAATTGAGAAAAAAATGTCTACCAATATTATTTTTATTATTTTCATACTTACTCATAAGCTCCAGATAGCAAATGGACTATGATGCCACTGGCTTATCAAGAGTCCAATGTTGTTTAGGTGTTGCCTTCCTTTATCAGATATCTGTCAATTTTAATTTTAATAATATTCACACTGCTTGTAGCAGGGAAAGAAAACCAAAAACTCCAGTGGAGCTCAGTTACATTTGACATCCATTAAACTAGTCTGCAAGCCGATCATTGCACGTTGACAGTCATAGAAAATTAGACACAACAGATATGCATGCATGCGAACCCTGATGAAATTAATTGATTTTACTCACCGTGCTAGATTCTCTTCGTTTCTCTACAAGTATGCTGAACTTATTAGGAGTGCGTTTGTTATCATTAACGCCCTGCCCCAGGCCCCGGTTGTCGTCATGTGACAAACGCCTATCTTGCATAACTTCAAGCCAACCTACAGTGCACACGTCATAATAGTAATAGCTTATTGCCTACGCCACAGGCAATACAACATAATACAACACAACCCACAAAACACAGGTCATAACCTACAGTACAAAGTCATCACCTAGAGCATACAACACTTATAAATACAGAATGCAGTTTATGACTTACAATATATCAGTAATAACCTACACAACATGACCTACAACATACAACACATTTACTGTACTATTTTTGTATGTTTACTTACTGAAGCCAGTGAAGAAAACTCTGTGTGTAGCCAACTATCACAACAATATGAATATGGCTTAATTTTCTTGCTAAAGACTCTTTTTTGTTACTAAAGACTCTTTATTACAATACAATTACCTATAGTATGATGCAAGCTTACTTATATAAGGAGAAATCTAGCATCCGCACTATCAGACTAACTCAGGATGAAGTCAGCGACACACCTGTTTGTAAGCTGGCTACCCCCAGTGACTGAGCACTGAGTATACTCATGCGTATCTTGTCGGATTCTAGGAAAGCCATTGCCGGCATGGGGTAAAAGTTTGCCTGGATGGGCAACTTCGATAACGTCTTGCGCTTCTGAATCTAAAATCAAAGCCACATAGCAATGAGTGAATTGCTGCCACTGTAAGATGCATACGTACTTCAGACTCAGCAAAGCTATATTTAGTGGAGGGGAGGAATACTTCAACATTGGTTTTATAATTCATTAGGCATACCTGGAATCCATTGAGGTCTGTGTAGAATTCACCATTGGGATTCTTGATGTCGGTCTGTACACGCATTGCCAGCTCAATGTCATTTTCATTACGAATGTCAACTGTGTTTGACACATGAATTTCCAGTCCATCGACGCCTAAGAAACAAAAAAAAAAGTGGAAGAATATGTGAGTTGGCACATGGATGTGTGATCAGACTGGTCTTGCTTGGACATCAAGTGATTTCTATATAGAGCAATCACACAGGTCTTGTTTGAACAGAAACAAATGACATCTACTGAATGATTGGTGATGTCCGCTTGGATGGAATATAAATATTTGTCAATATACTTATGGAAAATTTAAAACATTCCATCCATATACTGCAATAGATCGTCGAGTCAGCTACTGCATTGGTGTCGTACACACTGCCTGCTGCATGTTTCTCACGTGCACGACCGGGGAGTTCATGTATAAGTACATTAGTATTGCGTCTCACCTGGCGAATTGTGTAGGTTGATGACATGTTGAACACCAGGTAGCAGCACATGTACTTCAGAAAAAATTTCTCCACTGACAACTCGCACCACTGGATGACTATAGGCTAGTGGCTACAAAGATAAACACAAGGTAACAGTCGACTAGTGGTTGTAATGATAAACACAAGATAATAGTAGGCAAGTGGTCATAAAGATGAACACAAAATAGTAGGCTAGTGGCTACAAAGATAAAAACAGTATAACAGTATGCAAGTGGCTACAAAGATAAACATAATATAACAGTAGGCTAGTGGTTACAAAGATAAAGATGAGATAACTGTAGGCTAGTAGCTACAAAATAAATACAAGATAACAGTAGGCTAATGTGTCCAATTACAAACAGTGGCTATAATAACATGACATAAAGCAAACTAGTGGCTGCAACAAAAACATTTGATAAAACATGGTAGAGGCAAACAGAACATGTGTATCTATCGAGTAGCGAGTGGTAAAACCACTATGTTATGCTGGAGCTTACCTTGGCTGCCCCGTCTGGCAGGAAGAGGTAGGCACCACTACGCTCCTTGCCAACTCGAGCACCATATTTGACAAACTGCATGCGAGCAGACACATGGTCTCCGGATGACTTGAGGTGAATTGTCTGCAGCAAGAAACACAATTGAAGACAGTGTCAACTTGAAACATATCCTTGCAACAGTAACAAACAAAAGATCCAAGTTATTTTAATACTACAGAACTGTAGAAGTCCTCAGAGCAGCTGTACAGCAAGGACTGGACTATGACAAATTCTAGAGGCAATGACAGTAACAGCAGTAACAGAAGACACTGCTGGAGCACTATGGAATGTGACTCACATCCATGAGAGCTGTGTCTGGTGAGAAGAGAACTTTAAGATGACTGTTCTCCAACGTGACACTGTTGTCCATGCCCACCTTCCTCGTCACCGTGAACACACCACTGAAACAACACACATCACCTGTGACATCCTTACTATACAAGCCGATCATACCTGCATCCTTCCTGTCTACACCAGCTGCTCTTGGGTGAAATACAGTCGAACCTCGCTTTACGGGCACCATGGTAATACAGCAACCACGGTATAATGATTAGCTGGGGCAGCCCCAAATCATTTCCATAACATAAGTACAGGACATTAGTCCCGTTAATACGGTCACCTTGCTATTCAGATCACTTTGGCCGAGTTCCTAGGGTGACTTTAATAGTGAGGTTCCACTGTACTAGTTAACTTTGGTACACAACGACCAGCCCACTTACTATGTGACTATGCAGAGGCATGAAATGATGTGTTTCACTAGTACCGTGCCCATGTCAGAGAAGATATGCACAAACAGAGGAGGGTGCATCAAATGTGCTGAATCTATTTACATGTGTTCAGTTACTTTGGAGGGATACAGCTCGGTATGAAATGACAGCGTGTAGTAATTACTCTGTGTCTAAGTGTGGTGTGTGTAGTAATTACTCTGTGTCTAAGTGTGGTGTGTGCAGTAATTACTCTGTGTCTAAGTGTGGTGTGTGTAGTAATTAATCTGTGTCTAAGTGTGGTGTGTGCAGTAATTACTGTGTCTAAGTGAGTGTAGAGTGTAGTACTTACTCTGTGTCTATGTGTGGTGTGTGTAGTACTTACTATGTGTCTAAGTGTGGTGTGTGTAGTACTTACTCTGTGTCTAAGTGTGGTGTGTGTAGTAATTACTCTGTGTCTAAGTGTGGTGTGTGTAGTACTTACTATGTGTCTAAGTGTGGTGTGTGTAGTACTTACTCTGTGTCTAAGTGTGGTGTGTGTAGTACTTACTCTGTGTCTAAGTGTGGTGTGTGTAGTAATTATTATGTGTCTAAGTGTGGTGTGTGTAGTAATTATTCTGTCTAAGTGTGGTGTGTGTAGTAATTATTCTGTATCTAAGTGTGGTGTGTATGTAGTACTTACTCCGTGTTTAAGTGTGGTGTGTGTAATACTTACTCTGTGTCTAAGTGTGGTGTGTGTAGTACTTACTGTGTCTAAGTGTGGTGTGTCTAGTACTTACTCTGCCTCCAAGTGTGGGGAGTGTAGTACTTTGTGTCTAAGTGTGGTGTGTCTAGTACTTACTCTGTGTCTAAGTGTAGACCGCTGTGTGCAGAATTATATATTTGTACGTTGGCAAAGATGTTGTGTCGACGTTCCCCTACAGCCTGTCCATGCAGTGTGTAAGAGCTGAGTCCAAGGGCAGGCACCTCAGCTATGAAGACCAGCTGAAGCGCAAACAGATGAAACACAAACGTAGACCAGATGAAGCACAAACACAGACTAGATAAAACACAAACATAAACCAGATGAAGCACAAATAGACCAGATGAAGCATAAACATAAACCAGATGAAACGCAAACATAGACCAACTGAAGCACAAACATAGACCAGATGAAACACAAACATAGACCAACTGAAACACAAACATAGACCAACTGAAACGCAAACATAGACCAACTGAAGCACAAACATAGACCAGATGAAACACAAACATAGACCAGATGAAACACAAACATAGACCAACTGAAACGCAAACATAGACCAACTGAAGCACAAACATAGACCAGATGAAACACAAACATAAACCAGATGAAACACAATCACAAACCAGATGAAACACAAACATAGACCATATGAAAGACAAACACAGACCAGATGAAAGACAAACATAGACCAGATGAAACACAAACATAGACCAGATAAAAGACAAACATAGGCCAGATGAAACACAAACATAGACCAGATGAAAGACAAACATAAACCAGATGAAACACAAACATAGACCAGATGAAACACAAACATAGACCAGATGAAACACAAACACAGACCAGCTGAAGCACAAACATAAACCTAATGAAACACAAACATAAACCAGATGAAACCGAAACACAGACCAGATGAAACACAAACATAGACTAGATGAAGCACAAACATAGACTAGATGAAACACAAACATAGACCAGATGAAATGACAGCCACAAAACAAACCTGCATAAAAACAACATAAACCATGCTTTAAGTTTTCCGGAATCACCGGGAGAATCCCAGAAATCTATCAAATCTCCAGGTCTACTGCACGGGAGAACAAATCTCCTGGATTTCTAATGAAACAAAAAATATTTTTGTGTGGCCTCAGTTAACAAAATATCGTCAATCCCTCCTTTTAGTCACGCCCACAACATCAGCAAGGGTTATTTTAATTACGTTTTGTGCACACTGCGAAGGGTTGGCTAAACAGTATCCTTGTGCCTTGCATGTTTCATTGTTCATAATATAAACGATTTCTCATCGATGTACAATCTGTTAAATATCCATTTATATAATGCCCATCAATACATCTCCACTTTATACGAGTTCTATTTAATTTATATATGTTTCCCAATTGTCACAATCAGAGTATTTTATGAACGAAAAACCATATTTAAAAAATAGGTTTCACAAATAAAAAATTCCTCCATTACGTAGAGTCTCAAATGCCTTCATCACCCAGGATCACAAACTTTGAAGAAAAGAAAAAGCTTCAGTTCTAGCCCTGCCACTAAATATTATGTTAGTTGCATGTGTATAAAAATATGTAGGCCACTACCAGTCAGGTAAGAGATTTTTGTTGTACAGAAATATATTTTAGGAGAACAAATTGTTTAATTCCTAGACCATCTGAGTAGTAAACATGTTACTTTATAATTACTAGTCCACAAGGAAATGTTGTATTGCCACAATGTTTATATTAACATGTCTTACTTAATTACTTACTTACTTAATCCTCTTTGGCCCCTTCAGGAGCATAGGGCGTCAACCATGTTTCTCCACTTCACTCTCTTCTGGGCTAGAGCTTTGGCCTCTTGCCAGGTGACCCCCATTTTATCAATATCTTGTAGTCTGGAGCGTCTCCAGTTGATTTTTGGCCTTCCTTGTCTTCTCTTTCCTTGTGGGTTATAGTCCAGTGCTTGTTTGGTTGTATTTGTTGGATCTTTTCTGAGTGTGTGGCCAATCCAGCTCCGTTTTCTCATCTTGATTGTAGTGCTTATTTCTTCCTGTTTGGTTTTCTTCCAGAGCTCTTTATTTGATATTTTGTTAGGCCACCATACCTTAAGGATGTATCGGAGGCGACTGTTGATGAAGACTTGGAGTTTGTTGTTGAGAGACTGAGTACTTTTCCACGTTTCACAGCCATAGAGAACTGGTTTAACGTTGGTGTTGAAAATGTGGATCTTAGTGTTTATGGATAGTTGGGAAGAGAACCACACTGGGAGTTAGGTTCTGAAGGCATGACGAGCTTTACTGATGTGTAGTTCCACATCTTTGTCAGCTCTACCATTTGTACTGATGTTGCTTCCGAGGTAGATGAAGTCTTGTACTTCCTCAACAGTACCACTTTCTAGTGAGATGGGTTCAGAGGATTGACTTTCATCACCTTTGTCTTTCCTACATTGATCTCAAGACCCAGTTGGCTGCTTTTATCTTGAAGCCTTTCTGTTTTTTGTTGCATGTGTTTATGGGTTTCTGAGTGTAGTGCTATTAACATGTCAGTGTACCATTTAATAGTACATGTGCAATGTATTGGGAACTAAAGCTGATCTAGTGTAATTTTTATGTGTGGAGAGGATAATAATAATAAAATACAATATTTATATAGTGTCATAACCACATAGTGCTCTATGGCGCTTTACAATATGAAAACCTGGATGTGAAATACTCCAATTTACAAACAATTTTCTTATACCCTGAGACCCTCCAGTCTTACAATTCAATTAGAGACCCTCCAATTTACGCATAAATCTCCTGCATGTGCATTTCTTAAACTTAACATGTATGCTAAAACACAGCCACAGAAACCAGCTGAAAAAACCACAAATAACAGATGAAACACAGGCACAAAGACCATGAGGACACACCTTGAAGACAGTGCTTGAAACTGCTTCGTCACCAGTCCAAAATGGCTCCACCTGACAGGCCACGACGTTGTTGAGAGAATCTTTCAGTTGTATGTAGGGGGTTGACACATAGAGCCTCACTGCAGTCTGTCTGGCATGGCCCAGCGAATTATAGAGAGCCACAGACCTGCGACAGAAACCAGGAAACACAGCCATGAAAGGAATCTTGATGCTGTAGTGACATGTCAGATGTCTAAGCAACAAACTGTAAAGAGAACAAGTTGTTGAGATTCTACTCACCGACTCTGTCCCACACTAACTTCTAACACAGTCCTCACAGGCAGTGAGTCATGACTGGCTTGAGTCTCATCCTGCAACATATTCATGGGTCACAATGGTGCATCATAGGTTACATCACACAGGCATGATTCAAAATGGTGTACCATAGGTTGTATCACACATGCATGGGTCACTTATGATTACTCAATAGTGTATCACAGGTTGTATCACACATGATTAGGTCTGATTGTGTATCATAGGTTGCATCACAGTCATCATCATTAGTTGCATCATGTAACACACACACACACACACACACACACACACATATATATATATATATATATATATATATATATATATCACTCACAATATGCTAAATTACCTTTCTTTGTTTTCTTCAAACTGAATGAAAATAAGTGCTACCAACAATTGCGTAGATGAAATGAGATACCATGTCCTGTGGAAGTGACTCACCACATCAAAGAATGAGTCTGTGCTGTAGGTGTAGTGCGTGGGATCAGCTGTCAGCAGCAGCTCAGCCGAGTGTTGCATCACTGTCTTCATGCCCTGGATGGCAGCCAGCAGTCTGTTACGAGTGAGTTAAATGTTACTCAACTAGCGGTATTCAACAAATGTTATGTACTTCAAGTAAAAGTACAAAGTCTGATTGTTTTCATTGTGCAATCATATCATAGAGTGTAAACTACATATGTTTTAGTATCCTGACAGCCCAAATGTGTTTTAATGAACCACAATTTGTTAATGTAATTTGACCATTATCTACTTGAATGATTCCACTCTAATATCATGTTTCCATTGAATGCTGAACGACAAGGCCGATATTAAAAAAAACAGTCAAATTATACTAAAACAGAAAGCATGTTCACAAGAACCCGCCTGAGGACTTACTTCTGGCCATAATCTGCCACAACATGTACTCGGGCTGTGCCTGTGATGCCGTCATGGTGCTGGAAGAGAGCCAGACTGCGTCTCGCAGCCACCAATGTCTTCATGAGGTCGCTCGCAAACAGACTTGCTGAACTGCGACTGGCGACTACAACGGCCTGGGCGAACAGCAACTCAGCTCCTCTACAACAATGTACCATTAATAATAATAATAAACTGCTATAACGCCTAAAGGTGCAACAGACCAGTATTGTTAAGCATGTTATCATGAACATGGATGCGCAATTTACCATCAGAGAGAGGAAGTGCTGAGGACGTAGGGTGGAGATGTAATTTTTAATAAATGTCTTAATATTGTTTAATGATTTTTAAAGTGATGCATACAACACGCAATACAACATGCGTGCGTGCCTGCATGCGTGCATGCGTGTGTGGTTGTGTGCATGTTTTCATCTCCAAGTGGGTATTTCCTGGAGACAGCTTGTTGCTGAGTCTCTTACAGAAAGGTTCTTAAAAGATGAGCTTCCATTACCCTGCTGAGGCTCTTATACAAGGGTTCATACCTGAGATGTGCTTCCATCACCCTGCTGAGGACCTTATAGAAGGGTTCTTACCTAAGATGAGCTTCCATCACCTTGCTGAGGCTCTTATAGAAGGGTTCTTACCTGACACGTGCTTCCATCACCCTGCTGAGGCTCTTATAGAAGGGTTCTTACCTGAGATGTGCTTCCATCACCCTGCTAAGTCTCTTATAGAAGGGTTCTTACCTAAGATGAGCTTCCATCACCCTGTTGAGGCTCTTATAGAAGGGTTCTTACCTGAGATGAGCTTCCATCACCCTGCTGAGTCTCTTATAGAAGGGTTCTTACCTGTGATGAGCTTCCATCACCCTGCTGAGTCTCTTATAGAAGGGTTCTTACCTGTGATTTGCTTCCATCACCCTGCTAAGTCTCTTATAGAAGGGTTCTTACCTGAGATGTGCTTCCATCACCCTGCTAAGTCTCTTATAGAAGGGTTCTTACCTGAGATGTGCTTCCATCACCCTGCTGAGGCTCTTATAGATGGGTTCATACCTGAGATGTGCCTCCATCACCCTGTTGAGTCGTTTGTAGAAGGGTCTGGACGTGAAGTAGCCACTCCAGTAGTGGTCATCCCGGTCAGCATATGTGTAGAAGTCTCCACTAAGCACTGGGTAGCCAGTTGGCAACTGATCTGGCTTTGACCCTGCACGTTCTCGTAGGGCATCAAAGTAATCAGAGAGCGTGCCAAACTTAGCCTGCAAACACGACACAACACAGTCACGCTACTGACGCTCGCATTAGGCAGATCTAGAAACATAACAACCAACTTTTGTTCTATCGATTTTTCTTCATCCAAGCTATAGAATATTATATGCACAATACCTTCTCCTCCGGTAGCATCGTTGGTAATAAACCTTTTGTATTTATTTCATGTAATCAATAGTGGACCATTGTTTTTCAAATCCACAACTAGAACACTGCCCCTGGATCCTACTCAAATTGTGACCTAATGGATAGCACCCTTGCACCATTTTTACTGCACTGACCTTGTCCAACAGTGTACAGGGTAACACAGAAACACGAGTAAAACACCCCCACCCTTAAGTAGCACAATAAAACTTCTATAGCGCCTAAATCACCAGGAAACCAAGCTGAGGTGCACAACAAACCATAATTGCTAAGCATGATGCCATGAACAGGGATGTGCAAAAGTCATCATCAGAGAGTGGGACCGCAGAGAATTTAGGGTGTTTTAAATGACCCGTGCTGCTACAAAGTGTTGGTGTTGAGGCGCCTACCTCGACTGCCCACTCAGTCTGGCTGTTCATGTAGTCGAAGAGACGCTGGTAGTTGGTGAACTGTTTGTCCCACTCAGCATCGGACTCGTAGCGGAAGTCATCACCCAGTGGCACAAACACCACGTCATTGTGGTAGAGGGTCGACTTCTGACGGTACTGCTCTAGTAGTGTCTGTGCCCTGCATAAAGGCATTGGATGTGTGGCACAAGTGTTGTATGAGTGGTACAAGTGATGGATGGGTGGTACAAGTCTTGTATCCATGGGTGCTGCAAGGGTTGGACGAGTGGTACAAGTGTTGGATGAATTGTACAAGCGTTGGACGAATGGTACAAGTGTTACATGAATGGCACAAGTGTTGGATGAGTAGTACAAGTGTTGGATGGGTACTATAAGTGTTGGATGAGTGTCACAAGTGTTGGATGAGTGGTACAAGTCTTGTATCCATGCATGGTGCAAATATTGGATGAGTGGTACAAGTGTTGGATAAATTGTACAAGTGTTGGATGAGTGGTACAAGTTTTGGTTGAATTGTACAAATGTTAGAAGAATGGTACACGTGTTATTTGGATAAATTGTACGTGTTGGATGAGTGGTACAAGTATTATATGGATGGCACAAGTATTGGATGAATTGTACATGTGTTGGATGAGTTGTACAAGTGTTATATGGATGGCACAAATGTTGGGTGAGTGGTACAAGTGTTGGATGAATGGTACAAGTGTTACATGGATGGCACAAGTGTTGGATGTATTGTATATTTGTTGGACGAGTGGGACAAGCGTTTGAGGGCTAGTACAAGTGTTTCAGGGGTTGTACCAGCATCGAAGGGGCAGATCAATGTTGGAGGGATAAATTCTGATATTCATTCTGACAGACTGATATCTGTAACATTCACAATGAACCAGACTAACTCTGGCCACTCGTAACGGTCAAAACACTAACCTCTCATGGATGTTGGCATCTGTGATAACTTGTGGGGGGACTTTCCATGGACAGCTCACCCCTCCCCCTGGCAGGCGCTTGAAGTCAAACTGACAGCAGACTCTGGGGTCTGGGCCGCAAGTGTGAGGCACATCGTAGCTGTAGAAGGGCATCATATGGCACAAGATGTCCGTGGAGCCACTATGGTCTGACAACAGATGCACCTGACTGTTGTCTCAACTGTATCATATAATGTCATTTACTATGCAATAAAACAACACACAAATATATGCATAGCTGCCACCCTTTAGAAAACCAAAAACAGACTATTTGGTGGGGGTGGGTTCAGGAAGGGGTTGCAAGCCCCCCTCTCCAGAAAAGCAGGGGTCAGGGTGCACAAGTCCCATAAGCTGAAGGAAAATGCCATTTACACTCAAGATTCAATTTCCTGATGCCTTTTACTAACTCAAAGTACAATTCAAATGAATATTCAATAAAACAGTCTTTTGACAGGCTAAAACAGGATACTTTCTCAGCAAATTCACAACGGTGATTTTCCAAGCAGGTCCGCAGGTACAAGTAATACAGTACCAGTTCAAGTACAACAGTACCAGTTCAAGTACAAGTACTACAATACCAGTGCAAGTACAAGTACTACAGTACCAGTGCAAGTACAAGTAATACAGTACCAGTACAAGTACTACAGTACCAGTGCAAGTACAAGTATTACAGTACCAGTGCAAATACAAGTACTACAGTACCAGTGCAAATACTACAGTACCAGTGCAAGTACAAGTATTACAGTACCAGTGCAAGTACAAGTACTACAGTACCAGTACAAGTACTACAGTACCAGTGCAAGTACAAGTAATACAGTACCAGTGCAAGTACAAGTACTACAGTACCAGTACAAGTACTACAGTACCAGTGCAAATACAAGTACTACAGTACCAGTGCAAGTACAAGTACTACAGTACCAGTGCAAATACAAGTAATACAGTACCAGTGCAAATACTACAGTACCAGTGCAAATACTACAGTACCAGTGCAAGTACAAGTATTACAGTACCAGTGCAAGTACAAGTACTACAGTACCAGTACAAGTACTACAGTACCAGTGCAAGTACAAGTAATACAGTACCAGTGCAAATACAAGTAATACAGTACCAGTGCAAATACTACAGTACCAGTGCAAGTACAAGTATTACAGTACCAGTGCAAGTACAAGTACTACAGTACCAGTGCAAGTACAAGTACTACAGTACCAGTGCAAGTACAAGTAATACAGTTTACGCAAGCACTGAAACTACTAAGAATGTCCAGGCTCTCAATCTCATCATTCTTTAACTTTAAAGAATCATGTTAATTCTACATACATACATACATACATACATACATACATACATACATACATACATACATACATACATACATACATACATACATACATACATACATACATACATACATACATACATACATACATACATACATACATACATACATACATACATACATACATACATACATACATACATACATACATACATACATACATACATACATACATACATACATACATACATACATACATACATACATACATACATACATACATACATACATACATACATACATACATACATACATACATACATACATACATACATACATACATACATACATACATACATACATACATACATACATACATACATACATACATACATACATACATACATACATACATACATACATACATACATACATACATACATACATACATACATACATACATACATACATACATACATACATACATACATACATACATACATACATACATACATACATACATACATACATACATACATACATACATACATACATACATACATACATACATACATACATACATACATACATACATACATACATACATACATACATACATACATACATACATACATACATACATACATACATACATACATACATACATACATACATACATACATACATACATACATACATACATACATACATACATACATACATACATACATACATACATACATACATACATACATACATACATACATACATACATACATACATACATACATACATACATACATACATACATACATACATACATACATACATACATACATACATACACACACATGCTTTCAGTTTTCAGTGTTCAACAACCCATTAGCTGGGCACTTGAGCTGCCTTGCACCGGTGGCATGCGGCCTGGAAAATGAGGACGGACATTTTTTCCCTCGAGATGCGGTCGTATGCATCCTGTAGCCGACATCAACGCCGTCTGGAAACTGCAGTCGAGTGATTTTTTTCTAAATCCCATACCAGAAAAATGGCTGGAGTGCGATTCTTGGAATAAAGTGCTTCGCTGGTCGTTCTGAGTCGGACTCGTTGGTGTCCGCCCACATCGGAACATCGAATGAAGCTCCCAAATGGCGTTTCCACCACGCACAAGCATCGGGGACATGATGTGAAAAATTGATGACACGTTGACATCTTGCCTATACATACAGGTCACCTGCTCGTGCTATATATGTGGATAGTAGTTGGTTGTTGGCCAGTTGGCACAAAAGTCGTAACTTCTGTTCTCTCCCATGTTCCCACGTGGGGACCGTTGCCGATTCATGGCTGGGGTGGTGACCTCTCATTCGGTAGGTACACTCGGCGAAATGGGTATCTTTCTGAGGAACAGTCTCGTGGAGTGCATCGGACGTGCGAATCGTGATATCGACCTGAAGGTCTTGTTGGATGAGTGGTACAACCAACCTGAACAGTGTCATGAGAAGAGGACATTGACACAACACAGTTTTACCAGCCAACAAGTCACTGTGACAATAACATTGGCTCACCAGGCTAGATTTGACAGTGGTCTTGTGAAGTTTGACCTCCGGATGGAGGACTCGAGTGGTACTTGGCATAGCGTTCGGCTTATCGACCGTGCGAGTACGGCAGCAACAACTGGACACAATCTAACACTATATGCTTGTCTAAGAGTCTCACAAATTATTTAACGGGATTTATCAGAAAACGGAAAATGATCGGTACATACAGATTTCCGTACTCGGACTTAGAAAACACAAAAAACAAAACAGGGTTAATCGTATTCTCTAATTGAGTCCACATTTGCAAATCTTAATTATGATTTGTGTATAATTAATATCAATGGCATTGCTAATGTAATCACAAGACCTGATTACTTTTATGATTGCATTAAAAATTAATTACTAGAACTAGTTCTAGCAATTAATTTTGAAATGTATATAGTTTAGTAACATTACTAATACAATCACCCCATGTCTAATAGATTAACTACAATGGATATAATACTTAATTAGTATTATTAATAATTACCATATTACAATAATTATCAATAAATATAAATAACAGTGAAATGCAACATATAGCACGGTATCCAGTCTGCAGAACTGTTCAGAATGCTTTACACGTCACCCCTGGCAGGCCTGTTCATTCCAATGCCAACTCAACTTCTCTGGGAAGCATTCAGCCATGCTGCAATTACTGCACAAAGACTATTTGTTCACATATCCACCACCATCTACAGCCAGGTACGTGGAATGAATGAAATTGCCCAAGCTTTGAAACAGCAGTAAATATTCGAAACCTGGTTCTCTTTATTGAGAAGCTGATGTTCTGACCACTACGCCCCACATTCAACTTTTAAGTAGATTGTAAACAGGTTAATAAACATGACATTTCTGTATCGCATTTATATGTGTGCAAAACACACCGTGAAACAACTAGCAACAGATTAATGGCATGTGCTTGTGGCGGTGTAGTTACCCCAGCTCTGCCGCCAGACAAACTCAAGTTGTGTGTTCCTCGCGAGGTGTTTCTTCATGGAGTAATGTACCCGTTGTATGAGCATGTTCTGGAAGCCCATCTTGCCCAGCAGGTAAGCCATGGTTGGCGAGTGACCAAACGGGTCAATGGCCCAGCCTGACCGAGCTTTCACACCTACAAGGAACAAAGGTGATCTGCAGCTCAGACACTACAACACAGTGTTGCCATGGCTACAAAGTCTTCAGTATTTCTGAAATTGTTACAAGTTGTATTTGACTCAACTTTATTTGGTGCAGAAGTACTGAAGTATAAATAAAAGAACAAAGAACAGTTGGTCACCTACATATGTAAATCTATAGATAAAATGACACGTATACATTGTGTGTGCATGCGTGCGTGCGTGCGTGCGTGCATGTGTATATATTACCACAGGTGAAAGAGAAAAGTACCTGGTCACTGTCTGCTATAGAAATAATCAAAAGTTTAAAAGGTAATTCAGCACTACATTGTAACCAAACGTGTTAATGGCAGTGTCTGTGACTCCTGGACTGTCCATCGGTTGTTGACTCACCAAGCTCCTTCAGCAGCCACTGGTTGCCTTCTATCATCTGATCCAGCATGGCAAAGTAGTGAGCATTTGCCTCGTCATTCATGACCCAGCCCCCAGTAACTATTTCCAGTCGCTTCTCCGTCAGCAACCTTAACAGTGTGACAAGAAGATGACATTGAGACTACACAGTCTTACCAGCCAACAAGTCACTGTGACAATAACGTTGACTCACCAGGCTAAATTTGACAGCGGAACAGTGTGTGAGGATGTAGTAACTGCCTTTCCCACTAACATTTTACTTTTTGGTATTCTACTCTGTTTTTCCCTGATTTAATTTTGGATTACTTGTTTGTATTTAACATTCACTGTGTGTCTCTTGGCAGTCGCTATTACAAAACTAGTGGTTTAACTAGGCGTTTCGTACAATTTAGAATCTACTCAAGATGAGTGACAAACTAACTTTTTCACACGCTCGCGTTTGTCGGAGCTGATTTCGTCCCAGAACATGGAGAAGAAAGACATCTCAGCGTAGATGAACCTCATCTGTGGGTGTCTCTCCAGCGCGTCTATCATTGTATTCAGTATCTTCCGGGTCTGGTCACTGTAATATTTCTCAAAAGTCTTCAACCATCCTGCAAATACAACCATCATATCTGTGTGTGTGCTTGCGTGCGTGCGTGCGTGCGTGCGTGCTTTTATGACACAGTAATCACAAACATTATCAGCTGTGCTACAGATACAGTTGTTTTTTTAAAGTTTTCTTGGACTGAATCCTCTCACAGCTTACACCTGTTGAGAGGGATTGGGTACACTGCCTGGACATGTCTGCCTGGTCCAGTAGGTCATCAGTAAGAAAGTAAAAGGAAAAAGAAACGAAAAGAAAGTAACATATTTTGCTAGGAAAAAACAGGCACTTATTGGTAATGTGGAATATTTTATTTAATTACTGATTTGTAGGGTAGGCAAGATAATAAACTCATTCTGTTCACAATTATGGAAGCCACTGGAATCATTGTTGGAGCACACACCAGAGAAGTTAACATCACCTTGAGCACAATGATGTCATTATAAGCCCACTGCAGTTAGATGTCATTCTGTTAATTAATTATTTTGACCATGAAAGCCCTTTAGATTTTTGTACATCATTTTGGTCAGTAAATGTACACACATTGTACATATTATTTTAAAACCCACAATATAGGAACACAAAAGTACTTTCATACTGTATAAAATAATAGTAATAAAAATAACTCGTTACTTTTCGTCCGTTATTTTATTTCCTGTAACTTTTTTCCATTACTTTATTCCTGTTACTTTCTTTCCTACGTTCGCTGAACCTACCTGGGTCGTTGTGTGAGTGCGGCACAACGAACACCTTAAGTTTCTGCTTCGTCCATTTGTCTTTGTTGTACGAGATGGGGAAGCCCTGCTTCCACGCCCCACCATCTGGGTTGTCAAATGCCAGCCTGTCATAAATGTCCAATACCTACAACAGGTACAACTGTATGTGTCTAACATCACACTGTATACGTCACGCTTACCAATCACCACCATACCAATGTCACGTGATTAATTAAAGTGGACTAGTTTCACTTCAAACTTAGAGAGTACAGTAGCTATAATGGGAATAAAAAGTAGCTATATCTGGAAGACTCTGCTGAAATATTTAAATTTCACTCCATGATTCCAAGTACAACTGCTGAAATATTTCACTATTTTATATATATTTTTGAACAAGGCCAAATGAAGGTAATCTCTTAGTGTATGAATATTACAAATACTAGCATATAGTGAAAAATACAATTCTAGTTTACATACTAAATGCTTTTTCAACAGAATGTGAGCACGTTTTTAAAATATTCATGGATTTATATGTTGACACCTGTATTGATAGTCAAACAATGCTCACATGTATGTCAGCTTTGGAAGATCCGAGCTTTGTCAGTTGACACGTGTCGTCAGGTAGTGACACGTCACCGGCGTGTGTCTTGAATGAGTACTGCGCTGGGGGTAATGTGGTGCCTGTCATCTGCAGAACCTTCTGTAGTTTCTTCAGACTCTCGTGGTCCCCGTTGGCCAAGTCCTGCACAGTTTCCCTGATCAGATTCATCATCTTTTGATTCTCGCTCAACATCATTTCTATTTGCTGAATCCTGGCATCGATGCTGCTTAGACCATTCTGAAAGACATCTCTCATTTATTAGATGGTTTCAGCCATTTTGTTAGCTTTTAACAATTTGAATGAACAAAACAGATTTATATTTTTATTGAGCAATGATAATGTTATAAGAAAAACAGCCTGCACCCTACAAAAAATATTACTTTTATTTGTTTGTACATACAGTCATATATTTGTATTAATTAATTAATTTATGTATTTATTTGTACACAGTCAGATTCCATATTGTGTCAGTCTGATCGATATACGTGTGTATTATGAGCTCCAAATTTTTTTTTATTTTGCCCGGTTTTACATGGGCGATCGAAAGATGATTGACCTGTGCACAGAGGAATAACTGAACCTTCACTTCAGTGAAAGAACTAGCAGATTCTACTGCCAAACACGTGAAAAACATGTATTTATTTCAGACACTGTGCTACTTACTGGAAATATCTTCCATCTGGACAGTACAGTGTGGGAAAATCTATCCCCGCTGACACAAAGTCATTGATTCACCTCGACGCACTGACAAGGAACAATAGCCACTGAAGTGGTATTAACTCAAGGGTGTTAACTGTAACGCCATTGTTCTGTCTAAGATAAAGGATACTATCCGAAGTATGGAGTATACATTTCAAATCATTGCAATATCAGAAACTTGGCTTAATGAAAACAATTGGGATGGAAATGAAGTAACCTGCAATGAAGTCGCATTTTCAGGTTACAAACTGAACTGTAATTCCAGAAAAAAACATGCAAGGTGGTGGTGTTGCCACATGTGTGTGAATCTCTGCTTAACAATTGTCAGTCTTCTGATATTTGTCTAAGGAACATTTCATATAGATCTGCGAAGAGTGAGCTGAAAAAAATATTTCCTTGATCAAATGTTTAGCTCTCGGTTATATCCCTTGATCACCAGGCCAACACGAATAACAGGCACGAGTGCTACTATAATAGATAAAATTTTCTGTTCTGAGCTGTGTAGAAACAAAGTGTGCGGCATTGTTTTAAGCGATGCTACAGACCATATGCCAATTTTCGTTCTGTGTGACAGCAATACTAATGTGGTTAATCATGAAGATCCAACAGTGAAATATAAAAGAAAATTAGGTGAAGATTCGTTAAACAGACTTGAGCACGACCTAAATGATATAAACTGGGAAATTGTGATGAACGAGTCAAACCCTAACTTAGCGTTCTCGCGCTTTATGCAAGTACACTGTACTAAGTAATACTTACAGCGATGCCTGTCCTGTCAAAATAACCACATATACAGGAAAAACAAAACGGAATGATAAACCTTGGTTAACAAGAGGGCTAAAAAATGCCTGCATAAAGAAAAATAACCTGTACTTAGCATTTCTAAAAGATAGGTCAGAATTAACAGAAAGTCGCTACAAAAAGTACAAAAACAAGTTAACAAAACTCTTACGTCTAGAATAGAAGAACTATTACAGAAAAAACTCAAAGATTGTAAAACTAATACAAGAGAGACTTGGACAATTCTTAACAACATAATAGGTAAAAAAAATCTGAAACAAAATATTCCAATTCCATAATACTAGAAAGTAAAGAAATAGCTATCCATTTCAACAAATTCTTTGTTGACATAGGTACAAATTTATCAAGCCTTATAGAACCCTGCCCGGGAACAAAGCCCACTGACTTCGTAAAAAGTAATGTATCACAGTCAATGTACATACACCCAGTTACTGACCAAGAAGTACTTGACACTGTGTCTGGGTGCAAAAGTAAAACTTCATACAGACACGATGAGATCAGCATGAAAACAGTTAAGCATATAATAAAGCAAATTGTAAAACCACTAACCCACATTTTTAACAGATCATTGATCTGCGGATCATTTCCAAATGATATGAAATTGGCTAAAATCATTCCTGCATTTAAGTCAGGAGATCTTTTAAAATTTTCTAATTATAGATCCATATCTCTTTTATCCCAATTTTCAAAACTATTTTTAAAAATATTTAACAAAAGGCTAACATCTTTCATTGAAGCACAACACATACTGTCAGATGGGCAGTATGGCTTCAGAAGTAATCATTCAACCTCACTAGCTCTAACTGAATTTGTCGAAAAGGTTACTTCTGCAATGGATAAATCCCAAACTACGATTGGTGTCTTTATCGATCTAAAAAACGCTTTCGACACCGTTGACCACAACATATTGCTAAGTAAATTGCAATGCTATGGAGTAAGGGGTTTAGCTCTGGAATGGATAAGAAGTTATTTATCCAACCGTAGACAATATGTATGCTACAATAGTAGTAACTCAGTATTCAAGGAAATCAAGTGTGGAGTCCCACAAGGATCAATCCTTGGCCCATTACTGTTTATCTTGTACAAAAATGACATGTGCAATGTTTCCAAACTACTTCATATTATTCTATTTGCAGATGATACTAACATTGTTTACTCGGCCAGTAATATTGGTGATGTAACCAATGTAGTTAACAACGAACTAAAACAACTAGGCCTATGGTTCAGAGCGAACAAATTATCGCTCAATGTGAACAAAACAAATTTTATAATGTTTAAAAATCAATATTTTCATACCTATTCAATATCATAAAAGTAAAAGCTTCAATTTGATCTCCTCTTAACCTCCTTGTCTCTAGGGTTGTAAAACCACATTCTTTTAGGCACTCTTCATAGATTAGATAAGGTCTCCCAGTTATGGAATCATTTGAGTTGCTCTCCTTTGTATTCATTCAAGCATATCTAATATCTATATTGTTCTTACAATTGTATACAGTATTCTAAATGAGGCCTAATTATTGTTTTATACAAAGGTATAGTTAGCGTTTTCCTTGTATGTTATATTTTTCCTAATCAACCCAAGAATTTGATCACCCTTTGAAGCTGCAATACCACACTGCTCTGAAACTTTCAAATCAGCACTTATTGTTACTCCTAAATCCTTTTCTCTTACAGTAGTACCTAGAACAGTATCTCCCATTTTATAGTTTACATCCAAGTTCCCGTGTCCTGTGGGTAGGCATTTACATTTCCCAAAATTTAATAACATCTGCCATTTTCAGGCTATTTAACTAATTTGTCTAGATCATTTTGTAAATGTTGTTTATCACCATCATTGTTAACATTTAAAAAAAAATTTGTGTCATCCGAAAATGCCAGTATGTTGCTTGGTATAAATAAAATTCAATTCTATTCAATTATCGTCGAAATCATTGATATATATTAAGAATAATAAAGGTCCTAATACTGATCCTTGTGGTGGTACCTCACTCAAAACTGATTTCCAGTTTCCAACCTCCCCATCTACTACAACATGCTGTCTTCTGTCAGTCAGCCATTTTCTATCCAGCTGTTATAAGGTTGCAACATACGAAGTACAAGGGAAAAAGATATGTAAGTACAGGATGCACAATGGGGGTTAGATATACAATGTACAGAACACAATGTACAATGTAGAGTGCACAATGGGGGTTAGGTATACAATGTACAGAGCACAATGTACAATGTAGAGTGCACAATGGGGGTTAGGTATACAATGTACAGAACACAATGTACAATGTAGAGTGCACAATGGGGGTTAGATATACAATGTACAGAACACAATGTACAATGTAGAGTGCACAATGGGGGTTAGGTATACAATGTACAGAGCACAATGTACAATGTAGAGTGCACAATGGGGGTTAGATATACAATGTACAGAACACAATGTACAATGTAGAGTGCACAATGGGGGTTAGGTATACAATGTACAGAGCACAATGTAAAATGTAGAGTGCACAATGGGGGTTAGGTATACAATGTACAGAGTGCACAATACGGGTTAGGTATACAATATACAATGTACAGAGCACACAATGAGGGGGTTAGGTATACAATGTACAGAACACAATGTACAATGTAGAGTGCACAATGGGGGTTAGGTATACTCTGCATGCGTTCACACATGGTATGTGGTTGCGTGCACGTGTAGCTAAACAAATGACAGCTCAGTGAAATAAATAGCCATTGACACAACCTGCCAGTAAATGAATGTAAACTGATATGTTATGAGACTGTAATAGATTGTCAGGTGGCTTTAAATCACGATTTATGTTCTCAATGAAATTCAGTAAGAATATAAATATATATATCGGATGGCTGGACCTTTGCAGCAATAACAAACTGACACAGATCTATGTGTTTAAACTGCTACTGTCAATGGCACTTCATTAAGTTTATAGGTGAAAGCTTTTTATTCTATGCTGATTTTATGTTTACCTATATCAGTTATGACTTACTTTTTCAGCAGTAGGAGAGGGAACGATTTGATTTTAACAATTTATCATCAGGGCTAGGAGTCTGCTAATGTGTCACTGGTAAAGATCACCAGACTAGTAAACCTAAAAACTAACTAACCCGTCTTTCATGAAACATTTCCAATAATTGGCAACGTCCTCTCTAACCAGGAAGTGCAATCTTAGGCTAGTGCCTTGCTCTTGGACCTGATGCCAAAAATATGTCACAGTCGCCTGCCCCGAGGTCTAACGAAGGAATGCAAATCCCCCTTTTTCATGCCCCTAGACAATAGTGGGATTGATCCCAGTTTTACATTAACTGGGATCAGGCGTAGATGGCAATGTCAGCATAGTTTAATTTTATTGATAATTTATACTGCAACACTGGAGATACTAGAACTAAAATCAACCACAATATGTCTGCTTCGAATATGTTGTGTTGGCTGGACTGACATTGTTGCCTCTATGTATGAATCCAAGCAGCCATCTGTGGCTAGAAACAGTACATTCATTCACTTCACAACACGATCACCTACAATAGCACTGAACTGAATGTAGGACATATTGATCATGACCACACAACCCCAGATGTTTTGGTCATGCGGACTGATCAGGGTCGATGCTTTAGTTACAACTTGTAAATATGTACATGTATTAAGGTTATTTTTTATGTGATTGGTGCAACAAGGAGAAAACATGACAGCATGGTTTGTAACTAATCTACAGCACTTGTACAAAAGCAGAACTGCCTGTTGTGTGTGCAGAATTGATTAAATTGTTGCTGATCTAGCAATAATTCAGTAAGATTTGATGATTTATTATTTTAAATATGATGCATATATGAAAGTGACATCTGTAGATTGACCATGATAAAAAATCTGATTTTTTAAATTTAAATTGGATTTTTTTATTGTTTTGATTTATTTGATTTTTTTAATCTGGTATATAGACATTTATATAGATGTTTATATTTAAAAACTTTTTCAAACGTGTTCTGTTCAAATCGATGTGGTACTTGTTTTAACAGAGGGTACATGATTTTTGCTTATATAAAGACATTAGACAATGTCCACAATGCCACAACATTGTGGTAATTCTTACAAAATCATACTAGAATCACCTAGAATCATATCCCACTGTCTCCCGAAACTGACCGTGCCAAGACATCTGGGGTTGGTTGGTCAGATGGTTAGACTTGCGGGGGCGGGAGTTTAAAGAAAAGACATAAACCCTTGCCCCTGGTATCATCTATGGTGAAAAAAAATCAAATTGCAGTTGATATCGACCCATGATTTATGAAAAATCATGAGAAACACAATTACTGCACGTGTTAAATACTTTTAATATTGTGAAGTGTACAGTGGACCAAGTTGGTCAGATACTTGATGACAATGACTGATCAGTCATCATCATCATCACAACTAACCAGCACCAACAGAATCCTGTTCTTCCTTGTAATTCACTTTAATGGGGTGAGACTAATTAGTTCTTTTTTTTATTTTTTCCTTCTGCTTATTAATTCTTTTTCTGTTCTTTTTGCACCTCAACGATTGTGACAACAAGAGCAGCGCCAACTACACTTGTTGATGGACTGAAGTTGTGAAAAGTCTGTGTACTTGAAATGTACTTGATATTTGTGAACCTTTATATTTCATCAAGTACAAGTACAGGTCATTTCAAAACCTAAAGTACATGTTCTGAAATACTGCAATGAAACAATGCACCCTTCAATTGCATAATACACCCCAGACCCCCTGGCAATGTACATCATGTCCATAAAATAATGGTGCAGTATTACATCCAATTCCAACTTTGTTGGGTCACAAATACATACGAGGTGTGCATCAAGGTCTGGTGCATATTTTAGTTGCAAAACAATTAGAATGATGCCAATCAGCAACTTAATTAACTCTAATTCTGTTAATAAATACAATGAAAACATTTATTCACTTATTCTCAAACAAAGGTGTACATCAAGGAACCTATGTCTGATGCGCATTGCCCGGGGGTATGTCATGCAATTGACAGGTGCACAAGCTTAAGTACAAGTAGACTTTACAGTTGACACCACACCAACCCTGCGGCTGCACGCAACGACGGGCCAACGACAACGTGACACACACGTCACAGATAGTATGAACCATCTTCTGACTCTCTACACTGTACACACAATTTTGCTATGTGGCTATGTTCTTTTAAAAATAGTGTGCATTTATCACTTGCGACAAACGATTTAGTACCACAAAGTCGAAGACCAACAGTACGTACCTCCCCCACCTCAACCGCCCTCATCGAAACACTTCCCGGTGTCGTTTCCATCATCAGATACAGGGAACAGCACACGACAAAAAACATCGCGCCGCTCCAAAATACCATGTACTTTTTCATTTTGACAGGTGTAATACTATCCACACTTATTGAAAACGTTCTCTGTTAATACACGATATTGATATGTGAATAATTAACTGTTATAAAAACTACAACAACAACAACACACGCAACTCAAGTTTCGTGGTGTGTGTGCGTGTGTGTGTGTGTGGGATATGCGCACACATGTTTTGATGACGTAGTACGCAGTGCTCGTGAAAACATCGCCATAAGCGACGGAGACATCGTGAAAACATCGCCATAAGCGACGGAGACGCGAAGTTAAATTCCTCATGGATAATAACTGACAACTACCTGGTGTCGTGCTATTGTTCCGATGAACCATTGCTCCGGTCCGTGGCCTGTTTGTGGTAAAATTACTAATAAAATAAAAACAGCAGTCCAGGTGATTGGCATGGCTTAATTAATCAAGTTGATACCAAGCCAAGGCAATGGCAATGATGGATAACCATGACCACGAATCAATCATTGTCATTAACATTCTCATTGATTATTTTGCGAATTACATAATGTAAGCAAACCACGGGCACCAGAGGCAGAGCCTGAGGCAGAGGAGCGAATTTAAAAAATGGGAAAGTCCTGTCGAGTGCAGTTTAGTATTATACTATTGGAATAATAACTAAAATCACATATGACTACGTTAACATTGGCATTGTCTTTTCCATGCGAACCCTTCATAACTTTGCAAATGTTGAAATGTCTTAAGAAACTCCCTGAATGTTAGAGAATCTATTTACATAAAAAAAATTATCAAATAGGGGGTACATGTTGATTTTTATTATGCTATTTTCAGGATTACAACAAATTCTTAATGTACAATATAATGTATTATATTAAAGGTCCTGGAGTGTTCATAGGCACATAACCAAAACAAAAAAATAATTGCAGGTACTGGTATTTATTAAAAAACAAGTGAACAATTAATGTTATTAGGCAGGAGGTTGTTGAAAGACACGGAAGCATTACATAAACTCACCACAGCTCCAGTCACTGCCATATCTTGACACTTGGTTTATTTAATGTGTTGGCTCCTAGACCCAGAACCAACTCAACTTGTGTCAGTTTGATTCATGAATCTTTCCAAACCAGATCCCTGCCTTGTACCCTTGCCTGCCACCTACAACCTTGGTGGCTTCCACAAATCGTTGCCCTTACCACATTAAGCAAGTCCACCCCAGCTCATTGCCCTGCTTATCATCACCAATTTTGTGGAGTTAAACAACTTCACCAGATCCTTCCCCACCAACCACCTCCAACCTTTAGGGTTCAAACATGTTTCCTGGTCATCCCTGTCAATCCTCTATCACCTACAAACTTTAGTGTTCAAACATGCGTACCTATCATCCCTGCTCTACCTATCACCTACAACGTTTAGAGTTCAAACATGCGTATCTATCATCCCTGCTCAACCTATCACCAGCAACCTTTACAGTTTAAACACATCTACCAATCATCCCTGCCATACCTATCACCAACCTTTAGAGTTTAGACACATCTACCTATCAACCTTGCCCTACCTACAACCTTACAACCTTTAGGGTTTAAGCACGCCTACTCATGATCCCAGCCCTATCTAGTATCTACCACATATAATTTCTAATGTTTAGATAGATGACCCATTTGTCACACCTGAAAGGTTTAAACAGATCCTTCTACCAACCACGTACCACCTCAGTCTTTAAGTGTTAAACAGATTCACCAAAGATTCTTGCCCTATAAGCCACTTATGATACAATGGTGATTAGCACAGTGCATTGTAATAATGTTGTCAAAATATGTTGTCATTGACAAGTTGTATTGTACATTTGCCACAAAAATAGAATATGCCTCTCAAATAGTGGATACCAGATAATTATTTGTGAAAATGTTCTTCAAGTTGGTATACATATGTATTAAAATTTTCTTCAACCACAACAATAACTCCCTACCCTTCTTGGACACACTTATGATACAAAAGGAAGATGGAACAGTGAAACTCCTAGTGTATCGGAAGAAGACACATACAGACCAAATCCCTTGTAAGAGCTGAATCCACACGTATATCGGCGAAACAGGGAGAACATTTGGAACAAGACTCATAGAACACAAGAAGGAGGTTGAAAACATCACAACCAGACAATTTACCAGAGAACAAAAGAGAGTCAACAGCGATAGAGCATCAATCTGTAATAACAGACCATGCAGACAGGAACAGTTGATGTGATAGAGAGAGCATAACTGATTATATAAGGCATGCCGATAGCAGTTAAAACGTTGAGTAAGTAATCAAAATAGTTGTGGTTGAAGAAAATTGTTCAGATAATTATTTGCAAGGTTTATATCAAAGTGGAAAATAATTTATATAGATTATATTTATTCTATATCAATAAGTTCTAAGTCATGCTGGAATAATGATAAAATATGGTATTTGTTTACAGCATTAATTTTAGCATCACATGGTGTTTTGAACAAATACTTGACCACCTGGCATGGACTACGTGAAGTCGACTGTTGTGATTGGCCAATATTAGGGCCACCTGGTGACCAAATAATAATTGAATTGAATAAGACTAAAGCGGTCTTTTGAGATTTTATATTGTTTGCTAGCTACAGAAGTTGACAACAGAGGTTGACTACAGAAGTTGACAACAGATTGAACTCAGAAGTTGACAACAGATCTTTGCTTTATGTTTCAGAAGAACACTCGGCAAAGTAAAACATCATGAGTGAAAATGATTTGCTCTCATACCTGCGTCATACGAAGGGCATTCTGGTAGGAGGACAAGTTTGCATAAGTTCATTATTTGTAGTACTGTATGCTGTATCAATGCTGTCAGTGTTTCTCTGCATCGACGCTGTCTGTGTTGTTTTGCATCGACGCTGTCTGTGTTGTTTTGCATCGATGCTGTCTGTGTTGCACTGCATTGATGCTGTCTATTGCTCTGCATCTATGCTGTCTGTGTTCTGCATCGATGCTGTCTGTGTTCTGCATCGATGCTGTCTGTGTTGCTCTGCATTGATGCTGTCTGTGTTGTTCTGCATCGACGCTGTCTGTGTTGTTCTGCATCGACGCTGTCTGTGTTGTTCTGCATCGATGTTATCTGTGTTGTTCTGCACCAACGCTTCACTTGCTCGGCTGCATATTTGTTTCAGTAGATATATTGGATGTTTGTTTTTGCATTTCAGAAATCACTGTCAAGCATAAGTCAAGTACACGTTGTATGTGGAAATGAGGCCTGTGACCTAGACTCAGCCGTGTGTGCCATAGTGTATGCCTTCTACCTGCACAAGGTGAGTCTTTTATTTAATGTCTACAGTTAGTGATCAGCTCAACAGTTACTTTGTTGCATTTATTCAGCTAAATTAATGTATGTTGTGATGGATGTTACTTTTAATTTATTTGAGTATTTTTACACTACAGTTTGTATTAAAAGTTTTATATTGTTTTGCATAATAATATTACATGTGGAGAGTTTGGGGGATTTGGAGGGGAGATGAGAATGAGAGCGAGGGATGGGGAGTGGAGATGGGTGGTGGAGGCGGCAATGAAGTGGGACCAGTAACGGTAGAAGAAGCAAAAACCAAATCGACGACCAACTCACGAAGAAAGTTCATCAATGCCAGCCTCGCCAACGACTTCAGGGAAAAAAGAGGAGAGCGATAACATTACTATTTTATTTTTATATGTTGTACAGCGCACAAATCCACCAAGTGGGAATTAACACTATATAATTTGTGTATTATTATTGCTATTCAACAATAAAAACAAATGCATAGTTAACTTGAGGAGAATTGTCCCTCATCTTGTAATCTTACTTTGATGAATATACGAGTGTATACAATATGTATATGTATATGTATTTGTGCTCCAATGTAGGCACAAGCTGAATCGTCAAAGGTAACTTACATCCCAGTGCTGAACATCGTGCAAACTGCCTATGCCCTTCACACTGAGGTCACCTATGCCCTGCAAGAGAGCGGCATCACAGAAGACCTGCTCATCTTCCGTGATCAGATCAACCTGACAGATCTCCATGGCAACCAACAGCTGGTACTCACCCTTGTCGATCACCACACAATGTCACCTGGTGAATGCTTACTAGAGGGAGCTGTGTGTGAAGTTATCGACCACCGCGATCAGGTGAAAGAGTTCCATCCCAGGTAGGATGTAATCTCTGTTATAAACGGTTCTGAATATTCACATCCATGTAGTTACCTTGTAACACTTCCATACCTGGGAGTTACTGTTATATACCACAGCTATGTCTTGTCTAGCATCATGCACAGCAGCGTTTCTCTTGCAGTCAATACAAATACCAGAAAATATATTTTAGACTCTTTATAATTTAGTTTAGTGTGTTTTGGGTTTATATTTCATCATCAGTTTTATATATTTTTGCAGACCACCAGGAAATAAATTCACATAAAAATGCAATTTGTTTACTGGACATACAGTCAGACCTGTTTTAAAATGAAACAAAAGTCATGGTTTTCAGCCTATGCACCTGTAGAAGTTACTAAAGCATAACCATTTGTAACTGCAATTAAGAATATCACGCCAGTGGTTTACTAGGAAAATCTTGTTAAACATACAACATCTTAATTGAGCTATGAGCCATCAACTCAGTTTTTTCAATATTTGTCTTTAACCCAGTTTTCGCACACCAGAGTTGTGGATATTAGATTTGTTAGAATGTTTTTGTCAAAAAATCTAGTTTAGGAGGGACCTTTAAAAGACGACCTGTGCCAACACATACCATTTTTCTCACAAAAGACAATGGCGTTTTTCGTGCTGTTGAAGCCCAGCATCATATTGGACAAGGGTCACCTCTCAGGCTCTGGAACATTCACTGCATAAACTTTAATACTGCCTAACAATTTCGAGATTGACTAATCTTTGTTGTGCTTTTTAGATTGGTTTCTGAAAATTTAAGCAGTTTTAAGAAGATTTCTTATTAAAGTATTGCTGTAACTCAAAACCTGTGCTTTTTCAGTGGTATTTACTGGAATGCTATGATGTAATATTTCCTAAAAGAATTACATATTGCTTTATAGAAAACTTTCCCTGATTTGTGAAACATTTTATGATAAGATAAAGATTAACAGTTTTTAATTTATCCAAAGAATGACAAGGATTAATGGTAATTCTTATTTTCCAAACATTGTTATTTCAAACCATTTTGGCCTTAATGTTTAATTACATTTCACCATTTAATTACATTTCACATTACAACAGTTATACAATACAAAAAATTAATTGATATTCAGCATAAGTTACATAAAAGTGTAAAAATGAAGAAAGTTAGTAGAACTACAGGACATGAGGTAACATTAGTAAAGAATCAGTGTAAAATCGTAGATTGAATATCAGGAAGTACTCGATCTTCTCACAGAGGACAGTGATTGGAATTGATTGGAACAAATTATCTACAGATTATTTGATTTGCATACACATTTTCTTATACTGGCCAGTAGGATATGGCCATGCTATTTGCATCCAACTTATGTAACATATGTTGACCTTTGTTAACTAAATTAGTCCTGTTTCTGGCAAAATAACATGTTCGTTTGAGACTTTGCATTAGTTCTGTCACTTCTGTATATGCAGGCCTCCCTTAATATGCCCCCTGTAGTCAAGGTTTCTGTATATGCAGGCCTCCCTTAATATGCCCCCTGTAGTCAAGGTTTCTGTATATGCAGGCCTCCCTTAATATGCCCCCTGTAGTCAAGGTTTCTGCAATTTCATAGAACTGTGCCATGCGCTTATTGGTCGCACAGATTAACGTGTCAGCCCTCAGTTATTTGAAGAAATGACCAGAATCTCCCACTTTTAGAACACATTCTGTGTAAACCATTGGCGTAATATTCTTGATTTTAGTTGCACATGGCTAGTTTTTATTATCTCTTAGGTGCACATCCCCAAAACCATGACTTTCATTTCCTTTAAGTGACCGCTCAATGGATGGTCAAAAAATGACCATTTTAATAAAGGTGGTCTCTTAATACCGGTTGTATATTAATACAGGTGGTCTCTTAATACAGGTTATATCTTGATACAGGTGGTCTCTTAATACAGGTTATATCTTGATACAAGTGGTCTCTTAATGCAGGTTGTATCTTAATACAGGTGGTCTCTCAATAGAGGTGGTACTTCAGAAGCATTTGACTGTGGTCATTAATGACAGGTGGTCTCTTAATGCTAGTGGTCGCTTGAGCAGGTTTGACTGCAGTTCGACTGCTGCATCAGTTGTATGTAAATTACTCGAAACATTAATTAGAGACCACATGGTGGAATTCCTTGTGAAATAAATTAATAAATACATCTCAACATGGGTTCCTGAAAGCAAGGTCATGTCTAACCAGTCTCTTATGTTTTTTTGAAGAAACTATAAAGTGGGTAGATGATGGGTCACCAGTGGATGTTGTCTACTTAGATTTTCAGAAAGCTTTCGATAAAGTGCCACATCAAAGATTGTTACTTATACTAAAAGCCCATGGTATAGGTAATGATGTAATCAACTGGATAAAAAAGTGGCTTACACACAGAAGACAGAGAGTAATGGTAGATGGTGAGATTTCAAACTGGAAATAAGTTTTGAGTGGGGTACCACAGGGATCAGTATTAGGCCCAATACTGTTTTTAATATATATAAATGATTTGGAAGATGACATATTTAGCAAAGTACCAAAATTTGCAGATGACACAAAAGTATTCAGAAAGGTTACTAATGATACAGATAAACAAAGTTTACAGGATGATCTAGATAAATTAGTTAAATGGTCAGAAAAATGGCAAATGTTAATAAATTTTGGGAAGTGTAAATGTATACACATAGGACATCGAAACATGGACAAAGAATATAAAATGGGGGATGCTGTACTAGGGAGAACCACACAAGAAAAGGACTTAGGAGTAACATTTAGTGTTGACATGAAAGTTTCAGAGCAATGTGGGATTGCTGCTTCGAAAGAAATCAAATTCTAGGGTTAATTAGGAGAACTATCATGTATAAGGGGAAACAGCTAATTGTACCCCTGTACAAAGCAATAGTTAGACCACATTTGGAATATTGTATTCAAGCATGGAGACTGTATCGTAAAAAGGACATAGACAAGCTAGAAAGAATACAACGAAGAGCAACTAAAATGATTCCAGAATTGAGAGACCTTAGTTACGAAAGTCGCTTATTACAATGTGGTTTGACAACAGTAGAGATCAGGAGACTAAGAGTAGACCAAATAGAAGTGTTTAAAATAGTGAACTGTTATGAGGATGTTGATAGGAATATGTTCTTCAAACTTAAAGAAGGCAGTAGAACAAGAGGACACAAAGCAGCATTAGTTAAGGAGCAGTGTAGGTAGGACATGAGAAAGTACTCTTTCTCACAGAGGGTGATAAATGAATGGAACAAACTGCCAAACAATTGTGTTAGTGCTAGTAGTGTGAATATGTTTAAAAATAGAATTGACAGATATCTGATAAGGACGGGCTACACATAGATGAGAAAATTGTTGGACTCTCGATAAGTCAATGGCTTCCTTGTCCACGTGCCATCTGGAACTTGTTGTTTGGGATGGCAGTCTTGTTAAATCTTGTTAAATCTTGTTGACTGTATATAGTTTTTATCCCAATGTTTCACCAATCAAATCGCTTCACCATAGTTGACTTGTTCTTTCTCCACAAACCAACTCCATCACCCTATGGATCATTCATGTGAATGTATCATTGAATCAGACAGGTCCTCCAATTTCAACCACCAAGGACCTGGTAGAGAACCTTGAGGAGCACGCACACGCATGTCATGGAATTGCATAACTATAACTAATTTTTTATAACTTGTTACATGTGTTTCATTGTAGCGTTGACTTCACACTGGAGTTAGTTGGCTCGTGCTGCACCCTAGTGGCTGAGAAACTGCTGAATGATGTGACGTTTGACTTAGATCCACTGGTTGCACATCTACTGCTAGGTATGTCACATCATGTAACATCATGTGACATGTCACAGAGTACTGCTAGAACACACTGCGTATTTAGTCTTTGACATGTTATGGTATTGTCCCTCTGTCATCATTGATCTCCATAGTGTCTGCATTATACCCCTCTGTATTATGCTGACCATATCATTCACTTGTTTCACTGTCAGCATCATATTTTGTGCTGATGTCACTGTCAATGGGGCATGGTGCAGGGGGTTACTGCCATACCAAAGCGGTGGGGGTGTGCCGCCAGAGCCCCATGGAGCACATGGAGAGAGAGAGAAATAAAGAAATTTATGGTCACTAAGAGAGAATTATTGAACAATTTATCTAATATCTATAAGTGTAAGGTAAGCCCGGACAGAACGTTTTCATTCGGAAATTTCCTTTTCGATGAAAGAGAGAATTATCAGGTTTAATTGGGGCACAAAGAGAGAAAATTTACATTTTTTCTGTGGACAGAGAGAGAAAAATGACCAAAAACAGAGGTCGAGTGGTAGAGCATCATACTTTCGGTCGAGGGGACCGGGGTTCAAAACCACCCGTGTTAAAACCACCTCTGCCATTTCGAGGCTTGGGCAACTTCGTTTACCTCACTTTGCCTTTGTCTTTGGGAAGAGACAGTAAAAGCCGTTGGTCCCTTCTATCTGGTGCCTCTGCCATGGGAAGTAAAATACCCCACACAGGGAAATTGAAAGTACCTGCTGTGGACTCACTAATTCTAGAGAAGGAAAACTCTGAAAATAAACCACTCCTACATAATCTCAAGACAGGGCTGTTTGGAGTTAAATGTCATAAGTCATCTGTCACTGTCATGTCTTTATCATAGGCTACTGGTTTTTGCTAGTCTCCCTGTTGTGTGTCTTCTCTCATTGGCTATTATTGTCATGTGTCACTATCAGGATCACAGATTTGACACTAATATTTCTGTTATGCTGATGGGTTGGATTACTACTGTCAAATGTAATCAATAACCTATTAACAACTTTCACAGTTATAATTTTTTATGAAATCAAAATTGTTTATTCAGACTAATCAAACAAATAAATTAAATATACAAAGCTTATAAACAACTATAAAAGGAGTAACATTGAAGTAAAAAATATTTATAATGCCATGTTATTTGTTGTAATAGTTGAAAGCAGCTTTCTACATAATATTGATTTCATAAATGTTTCCAACATATAGTAATAATAATATAACATAAATCAGATGTTCTAGTACATTATTATGAAACTATATATGTCGTCATTACATCTGCTTACAATAACTTTCTAACAAATAATAATACATAAATTATATGTTTTAGTACATTATTATAAAACTATACGTCATCATTACATCGGCTTACAATAACTTTCTAACAACTGTTTGCTATATGCTTTAAACAAGTTGATTAATTGAATATTAGTCATACTTAATGAATTCCAAAGTTGTTCAGCCTATGTTGGTTGACACAGGTACAATTCTGCTGGACACAGTGTGTCTGTCGGAGGCTGCAGGCAAGACGACCAGGAAGGACGTCTGTCTGGTGGAGAAACTGGAGGCTCTGCTGCCAGACCACTCACGTCACGAGAGATACAGTGCACTACTGAATGCACAGCAGCAGATCTCTGGTAACTGATGCTTTGTATTTGCTCACTCATTCTAGGGTAATTCTAGCAATTTGGAGATCATTCCAATGTGAACTCTCGAGTCATTCCAATATCGAACCATTCCAGCTATTGTTAATATTTTCAGCCACCATGGTATTGCTCTGATTTCAGGGCTCTATGTACTGGGTGTTCTCTGGTTTCAGGGCTCTCTGCACTGGACGTCCTCCGCAAAGACTTGAAAGTCATCTCTAGTGACAAAATGAAGATTGCAGTCAGCTCTGTGCCATGTCTCATAGAAGTGAGTTTACAGATGCCCATTTAAAAGCCGCATTCTAGACCACAGTTAAATATCTCAGGCATATATTTAGTTTTGCTGATACATGACACACACTTCTCTTCAGTGGAATGATCATATCTTACAAATGTTCTATTCAACTATCTCTTTATTCCATGCACCTTAGTGCTGTAATAATTTAAGAACTAGAAAGACTAGTAAAATCTCATGATAAACCATGCAGTAGAGTTCAGTGGCTGTGGTCTTTGACCTGTCTTATATATACTTGGGGCAGGTTTTCCTTGCCAGGGAGGATGCTGGGTCAGCGTTTGAAGACTTCACACGTCTGCACCATGTGGATGTGGTCATTGTAATGGCCATAGACATTGCACAGAGTGGTCAAGTCCACAGACAACTTGCCGTCCACTCAGTCAGTCCGTCACACTGTGACCAGGTGAGACCTCGCAGCTACAAACACACTTGTAACACACTTGCACACTTGTAACACACCTGTGCACATGTAATAATGGAGCACAAGTTATGATGGTAACAAATGATCAGAAGTCAGTCTCATGATACATGGTATGTTTGGCACTACTATGACCTGTTTGGCACTACTATGACCTGTTTGGCACTACTATGACCTGTTTGGCACTATTATGACCTGTTTGGCACTACTATGACCTGTTTGGCACATTTATGAAGTCTATATAAATTGGAACAATAAGAGAAAACACGAAGGTAATTGTGAAAAATCAAAGCATTCAGGTATCTGGGGCATCTAATGTGTCAGTTGAATTTTTTTTCATAACATAGTAGGAAATATTGAACTGAACATCAACGCCACAAATAATCACCTGGCACTAACGTCATATTTCGCCAGTCCATCTTTAAAAAAACAGTCCTTTTGGAAATCCCCCTGATTTCTTAGAACCGCTGACGATTTTTCCATAGTAACGACCGCATGTGCTACGATGTACGAACCAGCTATATTCGCTTACAGTGAAAGCGAAACATATTGTTTGGTTACTTTGATTCCAGTACACATCAGTATTATATCATATAACGTAGTTTATTTTGCCTTTGAACCTATAATTTATAATAACTGAAATGGCCTATGAGCCCGACCTGATGAGCATGCCAGATAACAGGCCAATCAAAATAACTGTAAACAAGCCCTGCCATGTGTTTCTCAGATGGCTGGCATAACCTGATATCGTAGACGACAACACATTACAAATACAGATTCATTGTGACAGGAAATTAAGTTGACATGTCAATATTACAAATGGCCATTATGTTTTGTCAACAATACGTAAAACGCCAGTGAAAATCATCACATTTCAAGCATGATACGCATATCTATCAACATTTCTGTTATCACTAACAATCAGAAAACGTTACCTAATTAAAGTTTTTAGAACAATTACAACACTTACAACGCTGCAATTTGGCATATGAACACGTCTTACATGTAAACAACTTTACGCGATTTGGAATAATGATTGGTGAAGGGTTTGTATAAAAAATACACTACCACTTTAAGCTGTGGTGTAGCAGACGGTGGCGTAGCAGACGCTGGCGTAGCAGACGGTGGCGTAGCAGACGGTGGCGTAGCAGACGGTGGCGTAGCAGACGGTGGCGTAGCAGACGGTGGCGTAGCAGACGGTGGCGTAGCAGACGGTGGTGTAGCAGACGTAATTTGTTTATGTTAACCAAAATCAACCTTACAAGTACCTTATATAAGTGACACTGATACTTATATGTATGTCATTTATTTCTTTGGGATTTTCCCAAAATGATATAATTTAGCATTTTGTGGCCATTTTTTCACACGTACAAAAATATTTTTAAATCTTGTAACATAACCAAATAAATGAAAAACTAAAAATTTATTAATCTGGAATATTATATAGTATTTCAACTACAAGAAATTGTTAATTTACCTTAAAAACTTCTACTGAAACTACTCGAGACAAGCATATAATAGCCATCCCAGCTACCTTCATAGGATGATTTTTTTTAATCTTCATGAATGAAGCATTAAAAGTGAATAACATTGTAGAAAGAATAATTTTTTTATTAATATACTCACATGTTGTGCAGTAAAAGTACATGTAAAACAAGTTAAGAATAAAAATTATAAATATACACATGTCATGCATTAAAAGTATAGAATTGACCAATCCAATATTTAATCAGTAGATTTCTTTAATAAATAAAAGTGTGAAAATAATTCACAAAAAGTAGATTATCGGACCTTTCTAATTGGCTAAATATTGACGAGCAAATGCGTTCGTTAAAAGATTTCACATAATTTGTGGTGAACATGTAACTTACACTACAATGGGGATGACAAGTTGTGTAAAATTCTAAAACTGTTTTGTTTATGCAACAGTAATACCTTTCACGCTGTTTTTTTAT
The DNA here is from genome assembly GCA_033239005.1 of Lamellibrachia satsuma. Lineage (NCBI taxonomy): Eukaryota > Metazoa > Annelida > Polychaeta > Sabellida > Siboglinidae > Lamellibrachia > Lamellibrachia satsuma. The sequence goes on along the minus strand of BSQZ01000007.1, from coordinate 11,419,194 downwards.
TACACCAAAGACTGAAGGTGTACATTACACCACAGTATGAATTAAGTAAAGTTTTAATGGTGCTGCTGCATAAGTGAAATGTTCTGGCGTATGTATTTTATTGTATTTTCTGCCTGGCAATATCATCATCATCATCAGTAAGGTTATTATTGGTAATATGGCCAAGGTATTTACATTTCTTAGTCTGAGGTAATATGTGGTTATTGATAGCAACAGGGTGAGTATTTTTCTTGTCCTGAGGTTTGTTATCAATAACAGTACAGTAAGATTTGTTAGCATTGTAAGCTATGTCAAACATATTGCCGTACTCGGCACAGCGATCAGTGAGTTTTCTCAGCCCAGAAACACTAGGTGAAAAAATACAAAGATATTCAGCATACATCATATGGTTCGCTGTGGTTTGTTGTTTGTTTAGATTTACACTTAAATTATCCATGTACACATTAAAAAGATGGGGAGAAAGGATTCCACCCAGTATAATATCATTTGAAACAGTCAAAAATTCAGAGAAGCATCCAACATGAGCATTTCAATTGAGTGATGCTTTTTAAATCCAAATTGGTTAACACATGTAGTTAAAAAAGTGGAAATCCTAGATAACATCAAAGATTCAAATAATTTACTAGCAATTGTGGCGAGAGCAATGGGTCGGTAATTGTTGTTATCAGACGGGTCACCAGCCTTATTTTTAATTATGGGGGCTAAGATTGTAATCATGATGGCTTCCAGTAAAAAACTGTATTAACAGTGACATGAGAACATGAAATTTTTCATTCGCATATTTAAAATGTTCGTTACTTACACTATCATAACCTGGGGCTTTGCTTATAGGCATCACATGTATTACATCTCGAATTTCATTAACATTTGACTCTTCAACAGCGATATGAAGACTTGACACTAACCCCAAGGGATGATGATTACTACACCACTGGTATGTTGCAGGTTATTGATGCACTGATGTCTTCAGGCCCAGTCTTGGCAGTTGGAAAGCCTATAAGGACTCGTTTTGAACACATTCATGCCTTTGAGCAAGACAATGGCCAGGCATCTCGTAAGAAACTACTTCCATTTATTGAGAAGTTCCTGAGGGACGGACAGTCGCCAGAGACAGCTCAGGATTCTACTACTCCTGAGACACTTGGGGAAACTGGCTCGGTGCCTGTGGATGACATGGCTCTCCCTGTGGAACAGCGGGATGCTAGTATGGGTCCAGTGGAGGAGGCAGCCAGTGGTGAGGCAGTAGGAGTTTGGAGCAGTGATGTGACACATGATGTTGTCATGCGTCCAGCGCTGGTGTCCTGCCATGGTGTAATGAACAAATTCACAGGCAATGTTGTCGCTATGAGGATTGCATCAGACATGGAAAGGCTGAAGGCTCAAGAGTCGCCGATGGTGACCACGACGGACTGCTCACTGAATGTCATGGCTGAAAATGTAGTTGCAAAGAGGATTGCTGCAGACATGGAGAGGCTGAAGGCTCACGAGTCGCAGATGGTGACCAAGACAGACTGTTCGCTGAATGTGATGGCTGAAAATGTGGTTGCAAAGAGGGTTGCTGCAGAGATGTGCCAGCCGCAGGAGGAGAGGGGTGACAGTCATCTGGGCGAAGTGCTAGAGAGGTCAGACAGAGTTACCCCAGGTAGGATTGTTGACCGTGGGGACTTTGTACCAGGTTCTGAGGCTGTCATGCCATGCCACCCTGCTGGTGTGCTTGCAGACAGAGGCACAGACAGCAAGAAGAAGACGGGGAGGAGTGTGCGATACAGTGACGTGGACACGAGAGAGTCGGTCTCTTGTAAGGATGGCATGCTTCCTCAGGACAAAGTCCTGGCTGCAGCTGAGCAGTTGGTCACCACTGCCGTCACTTCTGCTGTTGATCTCTACTTGGACTCGTCCGCTCAGGTTAGTTGTGAGGTACACTCAGCTTTCATTTATGCAAAAAGAGAAAATATAAAGATTTGTGACATTTCATGAGAAAATCCAGCTTGAGTCGGAATTATAAGAAATTGAGATTTCAGTACTTTCTAAAAATGTATTAATTTCTGTATAACATACAAAAACAGAAATTAATTAACTGAAACAGTTTTGCTTTTACGTCCATTTGAACTTCCACTTTGGTGGGAAATAAACCAAACTGAAGTTACGAAAAATGCTGATATCTCAGTTTGTGATTTTCCTACTTAAGCTTGCAGTGTCACATATTTCAATTTTCAGTGTTTCTAAATAGAAAACTAAATGAGGCTTTCATCATCAAAGTAGATACCCAAGCCAAAATACTAAATCATTTACGTCATATTTATGAAAGTCAGCAAAGTTTAGAAAACAGTGCCAAATGTTTGTACAGTTCTTGTTCACACAGTACGGAAAGATTATGTGCAAAACCGTGAATTCCAGCAAGATTTTGAACACAAGCAAATTCAAGCAGGTGGCTAATTCTGCTAAGTTTACTACATTGGTAAAAGTTCTGTTCCATGTTAAAAACGAATCTGTGCTGTATTGAAACATGTTGTGTTGCCACTGCAGTCTTTTATAACATACCCAGATTAGATTACCCAGCCAACGGTTTTGAGACTAAAAAGCTGAATCATAAATGCATACCTATTTAAATAGGTGATATTTAAATATGTAATATTTCATTTATGGATGGTCAGCCTTTGTAGATGGACATATCTCATCTACATATATTAATATACTTTCTTTGGGAGCAGTCTGGCAGTATCTTCTCCTGGGCACTAGCGTCCGCTCACTGTATTCCTTCACCTCCTTGCACCACTGGTCTCTTATATACCCATTGTCCACTCACTGTATTCCTTCACCTCCTTGCACCACTGGTCTCTAATATACCCATTGTCCACTCACTGTATTCCTTCACCTCCTTGCACCACTGGTCTCTTATATACCCATTGGTGATGTATTAAAAAAACACAAAGGTAGTTATTTAGAGTTATCTATTGACGTGTCTGATGCTTGCCTGGTATAATTTTCTACTCGTTGGAGAAAGATGGAAATGTTGGGCGAATTGAGTAGTGAGCCACTCCCCAGGGGGCATCAGTGTGGCTTCTTTACCATAAAATATTAATTTTGTTGTGTGTCGATCAAGCATCAGGTAATTAATTCTGTGCTTCATTTGTTGCCCCACTTACAGGTGTAAGCAAGTCAAGAACAACATGGACAGGTGTAAGCTAGTCAAGAACAACATGGACAGGTGTAAGCTAGTCAAGAACAACATGGACAGGTGTATGCTAGTTAGTCAAGAACAACGTGGACAGGTGTAAACTAGTCAAGAACAACATTAACAAGTGTATGCTAGTCAAGAACAACATGGACAAGCGTATGCTAGTCAAGAACAACATTAACAAGTGTATGCTAGTCAAGAACAACATGGACAGGTGTTAGCTAGTCAAGAACAACATTAACAGGTGTTAACTAGTCAAGAACAACATTAACAAGTGAAGCTAGTCAAGAACAACATGGACAGGTGTTAACTAGTCAAGAACAACATTAACAAGTGTAAGCTAGTCAAGAACAACATGGACAGGTGTAAGCTACTCAAGAACAACATTAACAGGTGTTAGCTAGTCAAGAACAACATTAACAAGTGTAAGCTAGACAAGAACAACATTAACAAGTGTAAGCTAGTCAAGAACAACATTAACAAGTGTAAGCTAGTCAAGAACAACATTAACAAGTGTAAGCTAGTCAAGAACAACATTAACAAGTGTAAGCTAGTCAAGAACAACATGGACAGGTGTAAGCTAGTCAAGAACAACACGGACAGGTGTAAGCTAGTCAAGAACAACACGGACAGGTGTAAGCTAGTCAAGAACAACATTAACAAGTGTAAGCTAGTCAAGAACAACATGGACAAGTGTAAGCTAGTCAAGAACAACATTAACAGGTGTTAGCTAGTCAAGAACAACATTAACAAGTGTAAGCTAGTCAAGAACAACATTAACAAGTGTAAGCTAGTCAAGAACAACATGGACAGGTGTAAGCTAGTCAAGAACAACATTAACAAGTGTTAGCTAGTCAAGAACAACATTAACAGGTGTTAACTAGTCAAGAACAACATTAACAAGTGTAAGCTAGTCAAGAACAACATGGACAGGTGTTAGCTAGTCAAGAACAACATTAACAAGTGTAAGCTAGTCAAGAACAACATGGACAGGTGTAAGCTAGTCAAGAACAACATTAACAAGTGTTAGCTAGTCAAGAACAACATTAACAAGTGTAAGCTAGTCAAGAACAACATGGACGGGTGTTAGCTAGTCAAGAACAACATTAACAAGTGTAAGCTAGTCAAGAACAACATGGACAGGTGTAAGCTAGTCAAGAACAACATTAACAGGTGTTAGCTAGTCAAGAACAACATTAACAAGTGTAAGCTAGTCAAGAACAACATGGACAAGTGTAAGCTAGTTAAGAACAACATGGACAGGTGTAAGCTAGTCAAGAACAACATGGTCAAATATAAGCTAGTCAGGAACAACATAGACAAGTGTAAGCTAGTCAAGAACAACATGGTCAAATATAAGCTAGTCAGGAACAACATAGACAAGTGTAAGCTAGTTAAGAACAACATGGACAGGTGTAAGCTAGTCAAGAACAACATGGTCAAGTATAAGCTAGTCAGGAACAACATAGACAAGTGTAAGCTAGTTAAGAACAACATGGACAGGTGTAAGCTAGTCAAGAACAACATGGTCAAGTATAAGCTAGTCAGGAACAACATAGAGAAGTGTAAGCTAGTTAAGAACAACATGGACAGGTGTAAGCTAGTAGTTAATAATTTATTAGCATGCACATGTTCAAGGTTATTCCTAAATGAACAGCTGTGTTATGAGAGCGTAATACTTTCAAGTAATTAGCTACTGTCATCTATGAACTAGTTGACTAAAATAGCTGGGGTTTTATACAAATCACTTGGACTAGCCAACTTCATATTTATTAATCTTGCTTACTATTAATGCACTCATGACAATTTTTATTGCATTACCCAAGAAGACTACAATTAACGGATGTTGCGATCTTGTGTATATAATAAATCTACTAGTACATAACATTTTAATTGGACTTGATTACATCATGATATTCATAATATGTGATGAATGTTTTTTTAAATGCATTTTGATGGTAAACAAATCGTTTCATTGTTATTGCTAGTGTTAGTGATTTATAAACAATACTTGGTAGATTGTGATCACAGTTACACCTTTAAAATATAATTGTGATTTTAAAGTGATTTTATTTTACCAAATTCATAATGATTTAAATCATAACATGGCCCCTCTCAGTGTGGCAGTACATACCCATGGGAGCTGATATAGTAACTGGAAAATGTTTGTAGCTCTGTAGTCCCCTAATCTGACAGCTGGCATAGTCATAAGATTGTTATCTATGGACTATTGTAGTAGGCTTCTGTCAGATAGGCTACATTCAAAGGCAGATGACTATGTACTTGTTGTTGGCTTCTATGAGATACTTGTAATGTGCTTCTATAAGACCTGTCACACACACTGTACAGATGACTATATAATTACAGTGGGTTTCTTATAGTGGGCTTGTATAAGATACTTATAGTGGGCTTATATAAGATACTTGTAGTGGGATTCCGTAAGATACTTGTAGCTGGTTTATGTAAGACCTGTTACACACAGTGGGCAGATGACCATAGAATAACAGTGGGCATCTATAAGTTACTTGTTGTGGGTTCCTATAACATACTTGTAGTGGGCATATGTAGGACCGGTTACACTCACTAGGCAGATGACTGATGTTAATAGATTTTTGGTGGGCTTCAATAAAGTGTTTGTAATGGGCTTCTATAAGACATTTGTAGTGGGCTTCTATAAGACACTTGTATTGGCTCCTTTATAACACTTGTGGCGGGCTTTTATGATAAAACTTGTTACCGTCACTAGCACCTAACATTGTCATAGCCATGCAGCTAGACCTAATTTTTGACAGTGCAGCATGCCACCATTGCTATGGCAACCTGCACTGGTTCAGCCTGTATTGATTGCATGCATGCTGATGTTGCTGCCTGGGTTGATGCTGATAGACAGAGCTGAGAACACTGCAGTTCATTCAGTCGAGTGTTTCAAGCCTCACCCTGAATGTTGCTGGCAGGTCTACGTGCCCTGGTCATGTGAGCAGGTGCAATTAACATTTGCCTCATTGATGCACAATTTTTGAGTCTATCGAGTGGTGTGTCTTTAGTATGAAAGGAGCAGAGGAATTGATCGAGCCGTCTCTTGCACCAAAGGTAATCAACAGGGCTACTGCCATTTATGCCATAGCATGCATCAATTTGGCTATAGCAGATCTCTACAATGTTTCTATTGCAGCCATATTACTGTTGATCCATGCACCATTGACTAGAAGGTGTCCATGGTAGGATATTGTCAGCTAGAGTTGACAATATCCCACAGCGTGTGAGCTATAGACCTAGATGTAAACCTACACCTGATGTCACCTTGTTAGTCACATGATGTCACCTTGTTAGTCACATGATAAACTGAGGCAGCTTGAGTTACAGGCACAACAGAGTGGCAATTGTGGCCTGAGTGAGTGGCAGTTGTGGCCTGAAAGAGTGACACTTGTGGCCCAAGGGAGTGGTAGTCATGGCCTGAGAGAGTAGCACTTGTTGCCTGAGGGCGTGGCAGTTAAAGTCAGGTGTTAGTCTTCTGCATCACCTCAGTAGTCTATAACTTTTCTAATACGTTTACTGTCAGCTTTATTGTCACCTTTTGTCTGTATGAATGTTGCGACTTGTCTCACTGTCGTGATATCAGATGACTTGTCTGGCTGTGCACGTCACATCAACTTGTTTCACAGCAGGAATATGCACATCCAGAACCAGCGATGAGAGGAAACGAGAAAGGGACAGGGCATGGGAACTGCCAGAAAGGGAATGAACCCAACATAAAGATGGGGGTGAACCCTACAGAGCAAGAAGATGACCATGAGGGTCAGCTGATGGACAGAACACCAGGAGTGGGAGAGGAAATGAAAGGTGAGTACGTGGGTCATCTCGGGTTGCATGTGAGTGGGACACAGAAACACAAACATATGAAGTAGCCTGCGTAAATCTGTTTATGATACAGAAATGGGTGGGGTTGTGATATTGTGTGGGAGTCGGTGACACTGGGGACTTTGGACGTATCATAAACATGATGTGAACACATGTAAATGTTAACAGATGGTTAATGGCACATTTGATATATGAATGGTAGTGAAAATCACATTATGTTGTTTTATGCGTTTTACTCATTTTTAATTTTGCTTTCCTTGCATAATGTCACGATTTTTTGTTACAATGCTACAACAGACTGCCTGGTAAAATTTTACAAAGCATTACAGAAATATATGTTGTCTTAATAATAAAATTATGCTTTCGTGCTATGAAAAATAGTGATTGGAAAAGTAAGTTGTTATTGCACAAATACTTGCAATTGCAGAATGTTAAGGCTGAAACTCCATGTTGGCTGTGAGTAAATAATGTCATTCAAATTTACCAATTATATATTTCCATTTCTATATTACATTGGCATAAATATCAAACATTGAGATTCTGGAAAAAATGGGAGTTCAACATAACTATGTAAAGTGGGAGAGAAAGCACTGTGTAAGTTTTGTGTGTAACCTTTGAGCAAACATAAGTGGGGCTGGGATGATGCTACAAGTGCTTGGATGATGGATACTTCAGTTCAGTGTTCACCAGAGAAGGTATTAGTTCATTACCAGTTCCAGATGCTAAATTTCAGGATGCTAAATCTGACTATTTATGGCAGTTAATTGTAACTCTAGAAATGGTAGCCAAAAAAATAAAGGCAATGAAGGATAATAAATCACCTGGAGTTGATGGAATTGTGCCAAAACCACTAATGGAAACAGTAGAACAAATTAGTGTTCAACTTGTCATTAAAAGAGGGAGTGGTTCCCTTTGAATGGAAAGAAGCAAACACCGTACCATTATTTAAAAAAGGTTTGTGAAATAAGTCAGAGAATTACAGACCAGTGAGTTTAACATCAGTGATTTGTAAATTATTAGAAAGGTTAATTAAGGACCATATGGTTGACTTCCTTGTTAGGCATAAATTATTAAATCCACCTCAACATAGATTCCTAAAAGCGAGGTCATGCATAACAAATATGTTGTTTTTTGAAGAAAATTCAAGAAATCACTGTGTGGATAGACGAGGGATTGCCAGTAGACATTGTCTATGTGATTTTCAGAAGGCTTTCGACAAAGTCCCATATTATCAAAAATTACTATTTAAATTAAAAGCCCATGGTATTGGGGACGGCATAATCAACTGTATAGGACAATGGCTGACTGACAGAAGACAGCGTGTTGTAGTAGATGGGGAGGTTTCAAACTGGAAATCAGTTTTGAGTGGGGTACTACAAGGATCAGTATTAGGACATTTATTATTCTTAATTTTTATATCAATGACTTGGACGATAATATAACAAACAAATAATATAACTGAAATTTGCGGATGACACAAAAGTGTTTAGAAAGGTTAAAAATGATGGAGATAAACAACATCTACAAAACGATCTAGACAAATTAGTTAAATGTTCTAAAAAATGACAGATGTTATTCAATTTCGGGAAATGTAAATGCCTACATACAGGACATGAGAACTTTAAACTGTGAAATGGGAGACACTGTTCTAGGTACTACCATAAAAAATTACTTAGGAGTAACAATAAGTGCTGATATGAAAATTTCAGTGTGGTATTGCATCTTCAAGGGTAGGCAAGTTATTGGGTTGGATTAATGAGGAGAAATATAACATATAAGAAAAAAGAGCTAATTATACCTCTGTATAAAGCAATAGTTAGGCTTCGTTTAGAATATTGTATACAAGCCTGGAGATCATATTGTAAAAAAAACCATATAGATACGCTTGAACGAATACAAAGGAGAGCAACTAATATGATTCCAGAAACAACCCTAGAGACAAGGAGGTTAAGAGGAGATAAAATTGAAGTTTCTAAGATATTGAATGGGTATGAAATGGATATCAGGAAGTACTCATTTTCACAGAGGATAATAAATGAATGGAACAAATTATCTACAGATTGTGTAACTGCTAGCAGCGTGAATATGTTTAAAAACATCTCAGGAGGGCGGGTTACACACAGATGAAAAAATGTTGGACTCTCGATAAGCCAATGGCTTCCTTGTCTACTTGCCGTCTGGGCCTCTGCCTTGGAAGGCAATCTTGTTAAATATTGTTAAATGATGCTACATGGGATTGGTTGATTCTATATGAGATTGAATGATACTATGAATTATGAGATTGAATGATGCAACAGGTGCTAGGATGGAATTGTGAATTTGTGACTATGCATCCTCCTGGATGGAATTGTGACTGTTTATCATGGGTGAGATTGTGATTGTGCATCCTCCTGGATGACATTGTGACTGTGCATCCTCCTGAATGGGATTGTGACTGTGCATCTTCTTGGATGAGATTGTGACTGTTTATCATGGGTGAGATTGTGATTGTGCATCCTCTTGGATGACATTGTGACTGTGCATCCTCCTGAATGGGATTGTGACTGTTTATCATGGGTGAGATTGTGATTGTGCATCCTCTTGGATGACATTGTGACTGTGCATCCTCCTGAATGGGATTGTGACTGTGCATCCTCCTGGATGGGATTGTGACTGTGCATCCTCCTGGATGGGATTGTGACTGTTTATCATGGGTGAGATTGTGATTGTGCATCCTCCTGGATGACGTGACTGTGCATCCTCCTGAATGGGATTGTGACTGTGCATCCTTCTGGATGGGATTGTAATTGTGCATCCTCCTGGGTGGGATTGTGACTGTGCATCTTCCTGTTGCAGCGAGGCGACCAACAGACCTAGAGACAACCCCGAAGAAGAAGATAGTCCCGCTAGCAGGTGAGCTGCTGCAGCAAGAGGACATTGATGTGTCTGTGGACAGCTCCAGCAGCAGCGAGGTCGGGCTGTCCATGGAGGGTGTCAAGACACCGGACGATCTCACAACACCGGACATCACCAATGACTCAGTGTTTGGATCACTTGACTGGGAGTGTAAGTGTTAGTTATAACTATTAATTACAACCTACTGTCGTATCAGGGGGGTGATGCAGTGATGCAAGATGGCTTTCTTCTAGACAGCAGCAGTAAGCAGATTTTATGAACTGGCTAAAGTATGTGCAGTGTATGTTGTTCTTGTGAGGTCTTATTTATCTGGCCTGCCTTTCAGAATGTCACACACAAGATGATATTCCATGATGGCATGGATTGTGGTCGCTGCCTGGTGCATGTCATCTGAAAAGATCAACTGACTTTAAAAGTAACCATCTGAGCCATGACGGGATAACCAGTCCCCAATGGAGACAGACATGTTTTTACAGCATGTCCTGCATGGTTCAGGGCTTGAACCCATGACAATCAGCATTTAAAGCGAAACAAAAGTCATGGTTTTGGACCGATGCACTTAAAAGAGTTACTAAAACATAATCAATTTCAACTATAATCAAGAATATCATGCCAATGGTTTACTATGAAAACCTTGTTGAACACACAGTATCTTATTTAGATAACCCTGTGTCATGAGTGCGTGTAGTGCAACATATTTTGTCCTTTATTTACTAAGCTTATCCCATTCTGACTTAGCAGCTCACTTGATTGAGAATTTGTGTTATTTCCGATGGCCCTTCAATTTCAGTCGAAGGCACTTAAACATGTCAACCACCAGGAAAACAGAGATTTGACCAGAATCTCTCGCTTTTAGAACAAATCATGAGAAAACCACTAGCGTGATATTCTTGATTGTAGTTGTAAATGGTTAGTTTTTGTTAACTCTTAAGTGCATTGCCCCAAAACCATGACTTTTGTTTTGCCTTAAAGATGCACTAACTGCTACATTAGTACAGTCCACATTTGCTGTTGCTAAACACTGTTAACATTTAACTGCTAATACCAAACGAAGAAATCATGTCTGCTACAATGATGCACAGATTGCTGTGTTGTGTTCCAAACAATGTCATTATTAGCGACACATTTTTCTGACAGCTGATACAGCAAGCAGTCCCGTTGAGCCTATCCCAGAATACACTGCTGAGGAAGAGTTTGACGACGAGCGGAGTTGGAAGACGGTACAATTTAACAATAAGTGTTACCGTATCGACATGAAGGTGATTGAGCCTTACAAGAAGGTTCTTTCTCATGGAGGTCAGTATCTTCACACTACCTGGTATCTTACAACCAATCACAATATATTATAAGGCATATAGCTGATCCTACATTGTTACTTCACACACGGTGTACTTGGCACTACTTGCACTCATTCTTTCATCACACTTGTTCGGTGGGCCGTTTTCTTCTCAACTGGAGCATGAATTTTGGAAGGTGTATAAACATAGAAAATTGTGAAAATGAACTGTTTGCTGTTGAGGCAGTTGTGATTGTCTCAACAAATGTATTAATATATACATTGTGAAATTGTTGTTCTTACAATATGCATGTCATGTCGGATTTCAATTGGCTACAGAAATGGGTATGTCTGTTACAGGTTATTATGGCGATGGCTTCAATGCTATAGTGGTGCTGACAGCGTGTCACCTACCAGACAAACGCAGACGTGACTACAACTATGTCATGGACAATCTGTTCCTGTAAGTGGCCTCTTCAGGTGACACCATCGTTTATTGTCACACAGTTTCAATTAGATTTGAGTGGGGATAACAGGGATCAGTATTAGGACTTAAATTATTCTTAATATATATAAATGACAGGGTAGAAACTGCAGCCCTTGAGGAGTGATGATGTGTGTAGGTGCTGCCCCTGTGGGAATTAGGATAACTACAACAACTCCCTTGGTAAAGGTCTTGTAGGAAGAACTGGGTGCCAATAAATGTGTAATTTGTTTTTATTTAGATAATGACTTCCTTAAAACAGTTTTTATTATTCGAGTGACATATATAACACATTCACCTCACCTATCCTCTTCGGGCCCAGTGGCCTATAAGGCCGATGAGCTGGCTTTTGAAATTCACTTCTGGTTTCTGTAACATCGTTTGAGCTGGGAGGGTTGTTGGCCCTCCGCAGTAGGTTTATTTTCGGGGTTTTCCTTCCCTTGGCCATAGCCTCGTTAGCCCAGCACAATGTACTGGTTACCAGGGTGCACCATGGAGAGGTGAGGTTGACTTGAGTGTCTTTACGGTTGAGCGCATAAACACCCCTTACACCCCAAAGACATTCAGTTAATATTTAACTATCATGGCCTGTATCTTGGGAATTATTAACAACAACATTCAAACTTGTGGTCAGAATTGCTAATTTCTCCTGATTAATTTTGTGTAGTGGAACTGTTTGTGAACATTGCTGAGTGCTGGAAACAACTAGAACTAGAATGACCCAGCCTGTGATTGCAGGTATGTCTTGAACACCCTAGACCTCCTAGTGGTTGATGACTACATGATTGTATACTTCCACGGGGCTGCGCCGAGTCACAAAATCCCCAGTGTGCGGTGGCTGAAGCGCTGCTATGACCTCATCGACAGGAGGTAGGTTAAATAATGCTAGAACACCCAGCTAGTGTCAGGATATTGTTTCACATTTTTCTGCGACATTGAGGAATTTGTTTGTAACTTTCATCGTTACAGACATTTCTTTAGTAGTGATCAGAACATTATAGATAGTCTTGTTTTATTTTGTGTATTATTTCCTTTCATGTAATTTTGTTTCAATGGGTATCATCTTGTTTTATCTGATGTCATTGTTTGGCAGACTGCGCAAGAATCTCAAGAGACTTGTGGTCGTGCATCCAACCCTGTGGCTCAAGACGGTCGCCCTCATGTCTCGACCTTTCATCAGGTACATGTCTTATCATCATACCTATTCCTTTCATGTTATGTATTCTAAAAATTTTAGTGTTCTTCATCAAATACTTATTTCTATTTGTCTGTAAACAATCATGGCAATGAACAACTACAACTTTTGTATTATGGTAGTTCTCGTCAAAGTCACCCCAGGGTTTCCAGAGAATCTCCGCATTCACACGATAATTTAATATTTTGTTACATTATGCAATATTGTGTATGAGACTGAAATAAAAGTCTATTTATTTATATTATCATCAAACTTCCATACCATACCATAATTCATGAAGAAATATATGTTTCATATTGTCTGTAAATTGTTTAAATTATATAGTGTTTATAATATTGTGTTGTCTTACATCATCATTTGTATAATTTGTTATTTTGTTATCTGTAATGTTATTAACTGCAATAATAGAATAAAACAATTCATTTTATGAACTAAAATATGCAGCCAGATCTTTGACACTTCAATACTCATTCAATACTTCTGCCACTTGCAGCTCAAAGTTCTTATCAAAGTTGAAATATGTGAAGAATCTGGCACAATTGAAAGACATTGTACCAATGGAATACATCCACATCCCTGACGAAGTCAGACAGTAAGTTCTCCTGTTGCACACAGACACTTCTAACCATATATAGCTATATATTACATAATCTGTATATTACACGAATTGTGCCAATTTAGTTAAAAGAAACTTATATGTGCAGACAAATAATAGGACCCAGATGTACAGCCTCGTTTGTCCTCACTACCATTTTCCAGTGATTACTTCACCCAAAATTAAGCATCACAGAGTTCTCAACACACTCAGTTAATGTTAACCTCGTTGAAACTAATTTCCAGCTGGGGGAATTGTTTGAACATTGCTATCTATTCCGCTCGCACTTGAAAGACACGTACAACGGATACAGATGATACTGTAATTACTGTGTTAATGACTGCATTTTTGGTGAAGGAAAATGTAGTCTGGGTGTATGCACTAGCAAGATCATGAGTCCACATTTACAATTCTAGGACATAATCCCTCAGACAATATCCCCCCACTATTTTTCCCCCAGGACAAAATCCCCCAACACAATATTCCCCTTCAGATGTTATCGACTGTTCATAAGCAACAATAATCAACAGTAAAATAAATTTATTCCTTTTTATAACACTTTCTACTCTTTTTACTGTGTGATACACTGGGTCACAGGTAAATTTAAATTACTAAAAATTATTCAGTAACATTTATGTAGATCAGTGCTGATGTAGGTAATTATATATTGATATTGCTAAAGAAAGAAAATGAATGTAGCCAAGTATATTGTAAAACTATGTTATGCAGTAGCATTTATGTAGACAATTATATATTGATAACTATGGGGTTATTGGTCCATGGGGATATTGGTCCATGGGGATATTGTGCAGGGGGATATTGTCCGGGGGGGATATTAGCAGGGGGATTTTGTCCAGGGGGTTTATGTCCTGATACGACACACAACTAATGAACTATTTGTTTTGTTTAGGTTTGATGAGAACAAGTCATCATCGACATCGTCATCTTCGCCAACTTGACAGAATCCAATGCAAAGTATATATCACGTGGCTCATGTGCCGAATGGAAGTGGACAAGTACCTTAACATGGTCTGTCAACACCAGAACAAGTGTTGACATTTGAAACAAATATTGCTCCTTGTGTCAATCGTCAATGCAAAAGGCTGCGTATGGACACTTCGAGCAATGATTGTACATTATGATTATGATGGGTATGGTGACGCTTTCCGATTGTTTGTGATAATGACACTGACAGACTCAAACTCCCCACCAGAGGCGCCATTTCACCACTGCCACAACTTACATTTAATGTGCAGATTCTGCACATCTTTATTTCATTTGGTAAACTCCTGATTTTTGTCAGGAAATCTCCCAATTTCAGTTGCAATCAGTTGTGGATAGTGTTTGCATTGGAAACGTGTCTAGAAACACAATAACGTTCTTTTTTGATTGAAACTATGTTACGTATACTCAAGTGCGCAGGTGCAATGATGTAACAAGTTGTAAACAGCAATGTCGTTGCCATGCCAACCAGACGGTTATACCACTCCACAACTGTCCATTTTGAATTTACAATACAGGTTGTGGCAGTGGTGATAAGCTGAGTGGCGCCACTGGTGGGAGTGTGCGACAGTCTCTGCAGTGTCATACACATTCCCTTCACCGGGTTGTGGTTGGCTGTATTTGTGTAGTTTTACAGTTATTTACATACTTATTGATCATTTCTGTTGGACTAGTGTTTGTGATTTGGAAGTTGCCGTGTTACCTATGCATAATATAAATTACAAATTATGGATGACTCCAAGTTATGAATAATTAACTTTTGCCATCAAGTAACATTCATTTTAATTATTTTAAAACTTTATTTCATTTACAAAGTTGTACATTAGACTGCTATGAGGATTGAGAAAACAACCAACTAAAACTCTGTTGCGTGACTAAATCGTTATAATTATGTATATATTGTATATATTTCTGTTGTTTTTGTTCATGATTATTACATTTCTGCTATTTATCAATCAGCAGGATTTGAGTTGCACAAGAGCATGACTGTTGAAAATCAGCGAACACCGAGTGAAATACAAGAGCAGTTTGACCACTCCGACTACCAGTGTCTTGTTTCTGTTCGCATGGCCTGAGTCCATAGTAGAATTCACAGCCTCCAACGATGGCAGGTTAACTAAGAAGTCATCTCTAATGATGTTACTAATGCAGGATTATTTTCAAAATACTAGCATTAGTATTTGTTGTTCCTATCTTAATTAAGACATGGACATCCATATACTATAGCATAGTACATTCCACATTGTCCTGTGCCATCACAATGTTGTCTCTGATAAACTGGCATAACACATTGCTAGCGTAAATATAACAATAACAGGAACTGAATAGTAAGGACCACAACATCCATGCTAATAATTTAGACAAGTTTCTTCCATACTGAAATGTTTAAAGATATAATGATCAACGAGTTGTTTATCACAAGCCCTAGTACAACTATGGTAGGGAAACGTGTTTGCTAAATCATCAAATTAATCATGTCTTAAATGCATGTTCATTCTACTTAAAATCATGTTCAGCTGTTTTAACATAAAGAAACAATTACAACTATTATGTAAAAAGTTTTCACGTTCCTTAAAATTGTAAGTGTTTTTATGAATTACTTTTGGAGCACTGTATGAAGTGTACAGCTGACATTAGTAATGTGTGCAGATTTTGATTGCATGTATAGCCACATCAAAATATGTAAATTTTTAGTATGCTGATATTTATATGTACAATCGGGCTAGCGTATGTTTGTACATGGTTATGTTCATGTTTTCCTCCTAGATGGCTTGCACCTCAGGCACCAAACTTTCAGGGATTAATCTACAACTCCACAAATGAAACGTAACGCCTTTATTTTTTCGAAATACCCCATATATCAAGGATTCTTAGTGGTTTTTATGGTAACTCAAATGTTCGCTACATAAAACGTTAACTTCCAACAATCACAGAAACCACGCTGGGCCTCTACTAAATTTCTTGGGCCGGGCATGGGCCTACATTTTCCGGGCCTGAAAACATATTAAACACATCAGACTTGGGCCGGGCCTGGTGTGAGCGGGCCAGGCCTGGATCTAATAAAATATTAATACAAAACCCATATATATATTAGTACTACATAGTACATACAGAATACAGATGTTACATATGCATATTTTGGCATGAATGCAGCCTTTTGCATAGATCTAATGGCCCCATAAGTTCACTTGGCTGGAAGTAGCCAGCCCCAAATGTTTACTTTAGACATATTTGCAGACGCAATCAAACCATGATTAACCATCAATGTATCACCCTTTGACCCTACCAGTGGACATTCTTCCCTCCAAATCCTGCCTGCCTGAATGACCGGCCCACTGCCCAGTTGATAGTTGGTGTTTTTCCGATTGTGTGAACTAGTGTCTACTGTTTAGGATATACAATTTCCCCAGCACCGATTCGTGCAACGCCAGTGAGTGACATGGAATTGGAATTTAAATATCAATATAAATGTTTTAGTGTTATTTAATAAAACAATACCAGTACGTATGTATTACAGTTTGCGTTTCGTTTTTATTATAATAGGTTTCTTTTCTAAATTTTGCAGGCCACGGGTTTACCCATATTTGGCCCATGGGTATGGGCCAGGGCTGAAACGTGTGGGCCAGGCCTGGGCCGGGCAAGGGCCTAAATTCTTGTTTGCAGGCCTGGGCTGGGCTGGATGAATTTTTGCAGGCCTAGGCTGCGCCTGGATTCTAACTGCTAATTGCGAGCCAAGCTTGGGCTCAAATTATAGGCCCGTGCAGGGCACTAGTGTGTACATCCCATCCTGGGGACGGGGATTTTTTTTAGTATGTATAATCAAGATAATTAAGCCATTATGTCACAAATCAGAAGCACTGACAAATTTAAGCTGACATGATAGAAGTTATATCCTGAGTGAGAATGGTGGCTATAAGGGCAGTTTCATTATGTAGGGTAACTAAAGGTCATGGAAATAGAAAATGTTATTAACGAACTTAGCAGTCACACACACAAAAACTGACCTTTATACTTTTGCTGTCAATCATGTAAATGTTACACTCAACAAAAACTTACCTGTGAACTTCATACTTTCAATGTAAATGTTGCACACATGAAAAATAATTAATATTTACAGTTATTCTCAGTGAAGAGCTAAATATCATATCACTAAATTTTGATGGCGTTCAGCTAAAACTGTACTGTGACTACTATATATAGCGTAATTTAAGCCTTACAAATGTCATTTTAGTCATATAAGATAATATGAATATCCAGTGCCTAATTATGATCTTTTCTTCATCACTTGTGACCAAAGAAAACATACCTACAATGGCCTGATGTGCTACAAATAGATTGATTTTACTTTAAAAAAAATTTTATTGCACAAAAGAAGGACATTTCTTCCAAAAAGCAGGAAAGCGGGATAAGGGAAACACCGCTTTTTTTCCCGCCTGAAAGCAGTAATATTGACATCTATGACTTTTGATGACCTATGACTTTTGAACACCTATGACTATGACAAGGACGAAGTAGATTCTAAAAACTACATTTATTAAATTCTGTGGAATGTTGTAAAGTAACGTTCAGCTGCAGCATTAACAAATATGTACATGATTTAGAGTGGTGATATATTAGTAATCTTTCACATGCGACATTTTAACTGTCATGCATTAACGTAAATGTTACGAACACAAAAATGTATTACAAAATAAGACACGCAAATATCAAATGTTCATATTGAGTGGACTTGACTTGGATGGCAGGAAGTCTAGTAGTCTGGCATTGGGGTTAAAAGCACCCCAAGTATTTGATCATATGACACTCTCCCATTGGGTCGGATGTTTGCCTCTTGATACAGATTCTTCACTGAAACAGAACATCACACCATCATAAAGGTATGTTCTTATATAATGCGGTATCCAGTCCTTGTTCAAAGCGCTTTACACTTTACCCCCTGGCAGATCAGTTCATTCCAACACCATCTCAACTTCTCTGGAAAGCCATGGAAACAAGAGGTCTGGCAGAAAAATGTACAATATATGTTTACTCTAAGACCCACTCCACAGTTGGGGCTGACAAATTTGCATTAGCTATGCAATTTATATTAAACATAAATCCTATCCAGATATGGTGTTTCATAATCTTTCATGAATATATGGGCATGTAGTAATTTAATTATAGATATTTGTTCAGGTGATGTACATCTTGGATATACATGTGGACATGAAGATCTCATTTCATAAATGTAATTCATGTTTTTTTAATTCCCTGCAACCAAGTTTATCTGCAAGAAAATTTAGACAAACCTCATGAAAGTCATAATGTTTTAAAAGTTTGCAAAGAAATGCTCTTGATTTTTAGGCATGAAAGGTGGGTAAGTGGTGCACAGTAGTCAGAACAAAGTCAATTAGTGTGACCCTCTCTATAGGATTTACATTTTTTATAAACGAGAACACAAGTTACCTTCAGCTTCGGAAATGTTCTCGCCAAAGCGTGTAAGAATGTTGAAGAGTTCTCCAGCGGGTACTGTGCCCTGGCCACCACGGTCGTGAGCACGGAAGGCGGCCGTTACTTCCTGTTGGCATTTCTCTTTCTCTGAGTGTTCGTGCATCACCTCAAGAAATGTTGCGAAGTCGATACTACCATCTAGGGATGCAGGGGGACACTCGTGAAATACATTAATGATTACTGTACGAAAATTACAAACTACTACACTGTTGCATGGTGATACACACACGCACGCACGCACGCACACACGCACGCACGCACGCACGCACACGTACAGAACAAATAAACACATGTACATAACAAACACACACACACACACACGTGTACAGAACAAACAAACACACATGTACATAACACGCACGCACACACACACACATGTACAGAACAAACAAACACATGTACAGTGTTGCAATTTGTAATCTGTTTACTTTATATTAAATTTTGCAATTTATATTATCTGCTCTTAGACTACTGGTTGTTGAGAGTCAGTACATGCCAATATAAAAGGTTCAAAATCCCCTTTGTACTTTTTATCAGACTGCTGGCACCAGATTATACTTATACTGGTGTAGAGCTGCAGGCATTCTGAGTCACCTTACTTCTACAGAGTAAGAATCAGATGGCAGTTCTTAGCAGTTAGCACTGTCAGCTAGTACCCAGTAGCATGGTCTCCTGACTTGCATTAAAGGCATTCCATAGGTAACTGATGGGTTAACTGATGAATGGTGCTTTGTGGACATCCTGGTGGCTTAATTAAACAAACAGGGATTATGGCCTGAACTGGTAGCCTACAATTGTTTGCTTAACTGGGTGTTTCTGACTGATCCAGCCTGTTGCCTTTTTTGGGTATCATAGTCATGGTCATGGGAGAATACCTCCATGGGGGTGTAGGGATGGTGGGGGGTAACCATCTCGGGAGGTAGAGGGACTCTGTGGTATCATAGTCATATTAATCAGAAATAACAAAGTATTAAAAAAATAGTTGAAAATTCAAATACTTCAGGAAAGTTTCATTTTGTTAATTACAAATAAATAAATTTTCACAGCATAAATTGAGAAAGTAGTCAGATACACAGATGTATTCGGAATGTATTTGTATAATTTTAGTACGAGTACATGACCCATAAGTTATACGAGTACAAGTGCGAGTACTTCTAAAATGTACTTGAGTACATGAGTACCGAGTACTTCCACCCCAGGTCTGATGTTCATGACATGCTTAACAATTCCGGGTTGTTGTGCCTCTGAGCTCAGGTTCCTAAGAATTCAGACACTACAAAGGTTTATTATTATAACTACGCGCATAAGATAACAATTACTGAGCAATGAAGAATATTTTGCAGCGTATCAAAGCAGACCATGGCATCATTGTGTTTAACAACATTGCCATCCAAAGCAAAACTACCAATGGCAAGTGGACATGGATTGGAAGTCATTGGCTTATTAATGTTTCATATATCTAACAAGTTAGCCATCCAGAGCAAAACACCCAGATGGCAAGTGGACAAGGAAGCCACCGGCTTATACAAAGTCCAACAATTTATGCATACATGCCATTTACAAATATAACAATATAAACAAAAGAATATGTCTACATATCTATATTTGCTAAAAAAATGGAATAATGTGCTTGCAGATTGTTCATGGACAATGGAGCACTTGCACATGTTAGTGTTGACAATCTATGCAATTTCTAAAAGTTAAACTTTCCAGCTAAAAAAAGTACATACCCTTTTCGTTGTCACTGAAGTATTTGGTGATCTCACGGACAGTGGGACTGAACCCAAGTGACCTCATAACAGTCGTCAACTGCTCTGTGCTCTTGATGCGTTTCTCCCACGCAAACAGGAAAAAACAATCACGGAACTCTGTGGATGGAATACCATATACATTGGTAATTATAACAACAATTTGAATAAGGCAACATTATGGTTAGAACCTAAACAGTAGTTTATCTTGTACAATGTATAATGTTAATAAAGTTATCTAGGCTGATTTACAAAAAAATACCATGCAATAGATTAATAAAATAGTACATGCACGTTATAAACAATATTACATCCCCATGTTGTATACATCAAAACACTTCTCAGAAAAAGTGGCCATCTGTTAGCAGACATATTTTGTGCTTATTATTATACAACATGGCTGTCTGTGTCTGCATGGTCCACCTTTTATTTGGTCCGCCCTTCACTAATAGCCAGCTTTAGACAAGTTTAGTCTGTTCCACATCATTAATGTAATGGGAATAATGTCAGGTACTTAAACAAAAATTAAATGTCATGTCATTGACAATTCATTTACATTAAAGGTAACATCCACAGGAACCCAAAACTGTTTACTTTATTAGCATAACTTTATTAGATCCAAAGATATTACACTTTTAATACAGCAAACATTAGAGAAAAAATTGTATCTCATTTGTATCTTGTATACAGAGAAGATACTCTAATTTTTTTTTAAATGCCATAACTTTTTTTATTTGTACACATTTCAATAATTTGTCCAGGGTTTGAAAACACAATAATTAGGATCATAATTATACATCACCCAGTCATTTATCATTAATAGTAACTCAATGAATGCAATTAATAAGTCAATATTAGCTAATTAGCATGCAAAGTCAACAGATCGACACATGTCAATAAAAGACCATAACTTTCATGATTATGAAGGTAATTTAATTTAATAACTCAATTGATGCAAGTAATAAGTAAATACTGGCTAATTAGCACACAAACTCAACAGACCAACACATTTTAATAAAAGGCTATAACTCCCATGATTATGAAAATATTAATTTTTTTTATTTGTACCTGAGGCTTTCAACACAAATCTTTAACATGGTGGAATCCCTGCCAAATAGTAATATTATATTAAAACAATGCAGAATTTGTTTTCATAAATTCTAACTTCTTTGTTGTCAGAGCCTATTTCCTAAAACTGTTTCAGTATTTACATTCACTGACTGCCTAAAAGAAGGTGTGGGACTGGAGCTGTAGATGTGGGACTGGAGCCGTAGATGTGGCACTGGAGCTGTAGATGTGGCACTGGAGCCGTAGATGTGGGACTGGAGCTGTAGATGTGGGACTGGAGCCATATATGTGGGACTGGAGCCATAGATGTGGGACTGGAGCCGTAGATGTGGGACTGGAGCTGTAGCATTGCAAATGGCAATGAGGGATAAAGGCATCTGAAGACAAATGGTTGGAGTCAACCGAGTTTAACCCCAGTGGCCGACACGATAGAGAGTTCCAATATATTGACGCTGATACGAGTAAACTACATCAATACCGACTTAACCCGTGGTGAAGTATAGGTGTATGTGTGTAGTGTATTATTGGTCACACAAGTCAAGTATGCATTGCCTACAACACTACAATAAGAATCTAAGAAGACAATGGATCCTTTTTATGTTATGACCTGGTGTAGACCATATATAACTGGTAAAGAATGTGTTTCATCCTTGTTACATAGATCATCTTTTGGAGGCCTATATGGACCTATGTATGTGTACTTGAGTCTGAAATAAAATTAAATACTTAATGAATGTTATGAATCGACCCAGTTGTTGGTAATTCAAATTCACATGTAAGTAACAATATCATGAACATGTATGTAAATTATAAGATAAAGTCACTGCCATGTTACATCCTTTTTATATCTCTTTGGGCCTGAAATAAAAATTTGAAACACTTATGAATCGAACCAGTTGTTCACGTTTAAAATTCACAGGTAAGTAAATATTTCATAGGTAGGTAGGTAAGGTAAAGTCATCCCCCAGGCATTACGACTTAGGAAGCCATGAAGGCTTATATGGCCAGTGCTTAAACCTGGTTTCTGTAGTGCGAAGCAAC
This sequence comes from Lamellibrachia satsuma, assembly GCA_033239005.1. NCBI lineage: Eukaryota > Metazoa > Annelida > Polychaeta > Sabellida > Siboglinidae > Lamellibrachia > Lamellibrachia satsuma. The sequence continues at coordinate 11,396,363 of BSQZ01000007.1, read as the reverse complement.
TTAGAGTGCAGTTATACTGACTCTCCTGGATGGGACACTAGTCCATCGCAGGTACCTTCCAAACAGTGTTTGTACTCATTTGCAGCTGAGTAGACTGAGGCAAAGTAGGGTAAATGGAATTGCCTAAGCTTCGAAAACGAACCGTGCCCAGTGTGGGTCTTGAACTCACAACCGTCGAATTTAGAGTCCAACACCTTAACCACTGGGCCACGGCTGCCAAAGTGTATTTCATAAATATGTATGAAAATGTTATAATAACTCATACATGTACTTGCACATTTATTTTAATAATTCTTGGTGATTAAGAATATCGATCGAGCTCTTGCACACATTTATTTTAATCAAAATCATTTAAAAATCACATATTCTATTAGTACAAAAAAATCATCCATATCCTGCATATAAACATTAATAAGATTTGTTTTGCTAACAAATATAAAACAGACTGTATTGGCCTGGTAGTGAATTAAATTCAGAGAAATGTAAATAAGTCATGATTTCATTCTGGAGACTCGCTCTCAGTGTCACAGATCCGTAAAACTTTACAATGTTGCATATCTCTAAAACCACATCTTGTGTTTCCCCACACATCCTATCTTCAACCAATAGAACACATCAGAAACAATCAGGCCTGGGATAATAGTAATATGTAATAGTAATTTAACAAGATTTGCCATCCGAGCCAAAGGCCCAGATGGCAAGTGGACAAGGAAGCCATTGGCTTATCGAGAGTCCAACAATGTTCATCTACTTATAACCTGCCCTCCTGAGATATGTGTCAACCTTGTTTTTACACATATTCACGCTGCTAGCAGTTACACAATCTGTAGACAATTTGTTCCATTCATTTATTGTCCTCTGTGAGAACGAGTGCTTCCTGATGTCCAATCTACATTGATCCTTTACTAATTTTACCTCATGTCCTCTAGTTCTGCTATCCTTCTTGAGTGAGAAAAACATATTTCTATCAATATTTTCATACCCATTCAATATCTTAAAAACTTCAATCTGATCTCCTCTTAACCTCCTTGTCTCTAGAGTTGTTAAACCACATTCTTTCAGGCGTTCTTCAGAACTAAGGTCTCTAAGTTCTGGAATCATTTTAGTTGCTCTCCTTTGTATGCGTTCAAGCGTATCTATATCCTTCTTACGATATGGTCTCCATGCTTGTATACAGTATTCTAAATGAGGTCTAACTATTGCTTTATAAAGAGGTATAATTAACTTTTTTCCCTTGTATGTTATGTTTCTTCTAATCAATCCAAGAATTTGATTGCCCTTTGAATCTGCAATACCACACTACTCTGAAACTTTCATATCAGCGCTTATTGTAACTCCTAAGTCCTTTTCTTTTACAGTAGTACCCAGAACAGTATCTCCCATTTTATAGTTTACATTCAAGTTCCCATGTCCTGTATGTAGGCATTTACATTTCCCAAAATTGAACAGCATCTGCCATTTCTCAGACCATTTCACTAATCTGCCTAGATTGTTTTGTAAATGTTGTTTATCAACATCAGTATTAACCTTTCTAAACAGTTTTGTGTCATCTGCAAATTTCAGTACGTTACTTGTTATACTGTCGTCCAAGTCATTGATATAAATTAAGAATAATATAGGTCCTAATACTGATCCTTGAGGTACCCCACTCAAAACCGATTTCCAATTTGAAACTTCTCCATCTACTACAACTCGTTGTCTTCTGTCAGTCCGCCATTGTTCTATCCAGTCAGTTATGCTATCCCCGATACCATGGGCTTTTAATTTAAGTAGTAATCTTTGATGTGGCACTTTGTCAAAAGCTTTCTGAAAATCTAAGTAGATAATATCTACTGGCGATCCCACGTCTATCCACTTAGTGATTTCTTCCAAAAAACATAACATATTTGTTAAGCATGACTTCGCTTTAAGGAATCCATGTTGAGATGAATTTAATAATTTATGCTTAACGAGGAAGTCCACCATATGGTCTTTAATTAACCTTTCTAATAATTTACAAATCACTGACGTTAAACTCACTGGTCTGTAATTCTCTGACTTATTTCTCGAACCCTTTTTAAATAATGGTATGATGTTTGCTTCTTTCCATTCAAACGGAACAACTCCCTCTTTTAATGACAAGTTGAATACTCTTGCAAGTGGTATACTGATTTGTTCTACTGTTTCCATTAGTAATTTTGGAGGAATCCCATCCACTCCCAGTGATTTGTTATCCTTCATTGCCTTTATTTTCTTAGCTACTAATTCTGGAGTTACAACTAACGGACCTAAATAGTCAGATTTAGCCCCCTGAAATTTAGCATCAGCAACTGGTAATGAACTAACATCTTCTTTGGTAAACACTGAATTGAAGTAACCATTTAGGTCTTCCGCCATTAAAAACCCCTGTGATATTATATTTCCAGCACTGTCTTCTAGAGGTCCAACCTTGTCTTGTACGTTTTGTTTACTCCTGACATATGCATAAAAACTCTTGCTGTCAGTTTTTATGTTACATGCCAGTTTTTGTTCATAGCTTCTTTTAGATTGTCTGATTTCAGTTGTAGCTGCATTAAGTGCCTCTTTGTATTTTGCATAGTCTTCTTCCTTTTTGGTACGCCTATAAACCTTCCACATAGTTTGTTTTAGCATTATTTTTCTAATTGCTTCTTTTGACAAGTGTTTCTTTCTACACCTTTTTCCTTGTTTTTGGAAGAGAACAAATTTATCGATGATACTCTCAATTTCACATTTTAGAATATTCCAACATTCAATTGCGGTCTTATTCATCAGCATGTTATTCCAATCTAGCTTTGCTAAGTGTTTTTTCATATCTTTGTAGTTACCTTTGTGGAAGTTTCTCTTGTACGTTTTCTTATTTTTACTTTCTGATTTTACATTGATGTCAAAATGTATTTGATTATGGTCACTATTACCCAATGGTTCAAATATTTTTACATTGTCCACTAATTCTTTTTGTGATGACAAAACTATATCTAATACATTTTCTCCCCTGGTTGGTTCTAGTACGTGCTGAGTAAGAAAGCTATCCTGGATTAAACATAGAAATTGTTGATCCTCAATCCCTGTGCTCTCTAGAGAATTCCATTGTATGTGTCCATGGTTGAAATTTCCCATTATGATACATTCCCCTTTACTAACTTCCTTTATAGCGGTTTTTATTTTTGTGCTGTCCTCTTCGTTTATGTTTGGACTTCGGTAAACTAATCCAATAGTTAATTTTGAATTTCCTGAAACAATTTTGCACCAAACAGCTTCATCGCAATCTGCTTCCCTTTCTAGTTTTATTTCATAAGCCTGAATAGATTCTTTAACATATAAAATAACTCCCCGGCCCCTTCTTCCTATTCGATCTTTCCTAAACATTACGTATCCTGTCAGCCCTAATTCAGCATCTGTTATATCTATGTTGGCCCATGATTCAGTTATACCAATTATGTTTAATAATGATTGTAATATAATAGTAATGATGATAACAACTGTTCAAGCAATAGTAATATAAAGCAAAGTAATAGTAAATTAGCTATTAATTTGCTATTACAATTGAACATTTCAATCACACCAAAATTAAATTTCACTGATGTGGGTCTACTATGTTCAGACTGTGTTATATGACCATGACATTGCTTTCTTGTTTCATTCCAATGAATATATGAAACTTCTACACCCAACTGGAATTGTGTGAGGTTAATTTAATTGGGAAATTTATGAGTTAACTGTAGTTTAATTAATTATACATCCATCAGTTAATTTGAATCTATGTAAGTGATTAAGTATGTAAAATGTTTAATCAAAAGAAAATATTTCTGATGGAAAATGTAATAGTAATAGATTGAAATGTAATAGTAATTACATTGCTTTCAGCATGTAATAGTAATAGAAAGGAAATTAAGTAACAGTAATATGTTACATTGCAATGTAATAGACCCCAGGCCTGGAAACAATGATAAAATATTATGTTCTGAAGAATTTACTAATTTATGCTACTTGCATCAGACACACTTATATCATCTAATCGATATTTGTCATTTGTCATTATTTTGGTCCAATTTCGATAAGAAAAACACGACTAAGAAAGTTAACTTTTTGTTTTCCAAGGTACCATCAATTTCAAAGATAAAAAAATTAGCGGAAACAGCCAACGCAGAACGCATATGGAACGACCATGGCAGCGCATTTTGTTGAAGTGCCTAATAATGTAGGCACTTCAAAAAAATGTAGACATCATGATAGCACATTGGAAATTGTTTTAAATAAACGGTGACATGTAAAGGAACCAAACACTTTTTATTATATAAAAGTATCTTTATGAGATCCAAAGATATTGCAATTTTAATATGGTAAAAATTAAAAAAATGGTATCTCGTATACAGGCAAAATACTCTCATTTTTGTGTTTTCTTTCAATAAATGTATGATTAAAATGGCTAAACTTTTTTTATGTGTACATATATTTTAATATTTTTTTCAGGAGATGCAAGTACAATAAGTATGGTCATAAATATGCTTAGTCCAGTCATGTATCATTAATAGTAACTCAGTTAATGCAATTAATATGTCAATATCGGCTAATGTGTGCGTGAAGTCAACTGACCGACACATTTTGATAAAAGGCCATAACTTCCATGATTATGTAGATATTTGTATAATTTGTTCAGGGTTTACAAACTTGTTAACCAGAGTCATGAATATACATCCCACTCATTTCATAACTCAGATGATGCAATTAATAAGTAAAAATAAAAAAGTACATAAAATATTTTAAAAAGTACCAATACCAATAATCATTAATCAAATTTATTTTGCAAAACAAATATTAAACAGATTGTATTTGACTATTGGCTTTGTAATGAATTCAATTTGTAGAAATTACTTTTTTTTTGTTAATAAGTGAAGATTTTGGTAAATCGATCTCTCGCTGTCCAACTAAGAATCAAAATCGGATAAAATTTCACAAACTAGCGGAGCTCAAACACACCCCTCTTAGAGAGGTGCTGAACATTTTGGATGGCGTGCCGTGGATCTATTATCTGCTAAACTTAAATGGAAATACACCCGTGTTTTCTAATCAATGTACTTTACCTAAATTTTGGGGCAATTTGAATCAAAAACAGACGAACATGTAAAGGTACTTACTGTTAACAAATCTGCCATGGTAAGTCACGGAAAAAAACAGAAACAGCCGACAATACAGGATATAAAACAAAAGTAGACCCCGGGTGCCGGGAATTAGCACGGCTAAACTGACACAATTTTTTGGACATGCTGCGCGAGCCACTCAGCGGATTTTGTTGAAGTTCCTAAATAATGTAATAATAACGTGGATACAACATTTAAGATCTTATTAGTACTATATATCTATGACTATGCCTATGGGCCAAACTAAGCTTTTTAAAGACAACAATTGTAGACGACTTTTAAGTCCACATTCGAGCGTATAATGTGGGAACTGTAATGTGACAAGTGATGTGCCAACGAAATAAAGGCGTGGCCCCCTCAGGCATAGCTCAACAGTGACACGATTACTCATTGACTCAACTCCAGCGACAGTGAGTTCATCTTACTTCCAAGTTTCAACAGCTACCTTTCATACATACCTTCGATGTCGCTTTCGCTGAAATACTTCGCCTACAACAAAACAAAAGTAACGTATCAGTATTGTAAACAGTATTCTCAACACAAATACTTCCAATAATAAAACTTTAGAATCAACATACCATGATATTCGGATGTTGCCGGAAGTGAACTCCATTTGCTCCGGGATAGACTATATTAAACTAATCTTACAATATCGTACCCATTTTAACTTCCCAAAAATGCCATGTAACTCGGCCCTTATCGGGCGACTCCAAGATGAATCCAGACAGCAATATTTAGCAGACTTTGGAAATCCATTTGTACACTTATAACTGAAAACTGTACATTTGAATACAACAAGTTTTTTAAAAGCTGCTATTAACTCGCAATCCCAAATAATTTAGTTAACCCATAGCTGTTACTGAAAATAGTCACTGACTTGCCTATAATTGTATCAAGCAGTTAAATTACTATATTTGTACACTAAAATAACATGTTGTTATTTTCAGTTGGCAGTTAGTCTGCTAGACAGCGACATGTAGTCTGGACAGAGAATTGGGGACGCTATGATTAGCAATGATTTTTTTATGTTACCCTTACATTACTGCTGGCCTATTGACTATACTATAATTCTTGACCACATCTACCTCAATCACAAACTTTTCACAGTTCACGTTTAGTAGACAGTAATTTGTCTTTGTCCTCCATTCTGATGATTCTGACCCCCTCCCCTCTCACTCACCACATTTCTGGTTATTGACAGCTGAATGGTTATATGTGACGAATATGCATAGCGATGTGCATTCAGGGTAGTATACACGTGAAACGCTTCTTGCACTATTTCCTCCCATTTGTGCGTATTGAGATTACTAAATAACAACAATTAAGATTACATTTACCTCAGCCCATGGAGCAAAACATCACGGATGATATTGCCACCAGGCAGCAAACAGGTATGTAGATCCTGCCACATCTTTTCGCCAGTTGTCTTTTAGAAGGCTGCCATGCATTTTTCTCTCTCAAATACTCCTAATTTTTCTTTCCATCCTAAAGGAGGAATTTTTTTATTTTGTATGTACGATGTTTGTTTAGGATCATAAAAAATCTGGGTACTCCGTATATAATATGAAGGATTAACATGTAATGAGGATGGGCACAACACTACTAAATGTACTGCAAATACTTGCAATTTACCTACTTTTTAAAATATGAGTGGAACACAACTTTGGACTGTAACTCCTGGGAATACTGCCACCAAGGGTCGAGGCACCAGACACCTCTGAGAGCTTAACTGCCCCTTATGGAAGAATTAGCTACTTGCTTGCCAGTGGAAAAGACTATGGAAACAACGCTCTGCAGCCTGAAATCACAAACCAGTGGAAACCTACACCACTGCAATATCATATATGAACTTCTATGCCTCAGCTGGAGGAAGGAATTAGTGCTTCGGGACATACATAATGGGAATGTAGTAATTGTAGCGTCACAAGACGTTTGAGTGCGGTTGTTTGAAGTTGGTGGAGAGCGGTTATCTGCAGCAGACACCACGGATGCCTGTCCTCTTGCTTGCCACAGCGCATCGGCGGTTTTCGCGAGGGCTCGTGGGTCGTCGAAGCTGGCTGTTGTTAGTTGCATTCGCACGTCCTCTGGCATCGACTTCAGGAACAGGCTTTCGAAAAGCAGGCACGGTCTATGCCCACCGAGTAAGCCGAGCATCTCGTCCATCAGTTGAGATGGGCGCATGTCACCGAGACTGTGCGCGCCAAATTCGAGCAGACGATCCGCTCGCTGCCTCGTCGACAGGCCGAAAACATCCGTTAGGCGTCGCCTGAGGTTGTCGTATTTGCCATGCTGTGGTGGATCTTCCAGTACATCAATTACGCGCAGTGCAGTGGTTTGATCGAGTGCGGCGACCACGTAGTGATATTTCGTCACGTCCGATGTGATATTTTTCAGCGCGAACTGGGCCTCCGCCTGTTGTAACCACACCCGGGGTTGGTCGATCCAAAAAACCGGCAGTTTCAATGCGACTGCGTTCGAGTCCGGCATTTCCATTGTGCTAGCCGTGCGCTAGCTGTGCAGTAGAGCGTAACCGGCGCGTTAAGCGCTGGTCTTCGGCTATTCAATGAATGTTTGGCAAAATGCGAATAACGTGTCCATTTTCGTATCAAAGTTCGGTTTCTCGGCTTGTGTGCGTGCTGCTTACCAAGAATCCGTCTTGGTACTCAGGGTCACCAATGTAGCGTCACAAGAAGTCACGTTAAAACAACTTTATTGATAAAGCGAAATGGCACGTGTGTCGATCGTTTGTAGCCGGAAAATCGAGAGTCACTAAGGGGTGCTATCATAAGTAGCCGACCGCTACATAATTAAGTTAATTAACTTGTAAAAAAGGTGACCTCAGCAACTATAACAATAACCATGGCATCTCACTGTCGAGCATCGTGGGAAAATCTTTTGCCCTGGCCAGACTGAAAATCCTGACTGAATGCATCTATCCTGAGTCTCAGTACAGCTTCACAACTGGGACATCTAAAACATACATGATTTTCTCCATTCAACAGCTGCAAGAGTAATGTCGCAAACAGAGAAGACCACTGTATAATAGTGTACATATAGCCCTCATTGGCATCACTAAGCATTGGACCTCTTTTATCAGAGGCGGACTATTTGCTGGAGAAACGTGGCTGCTAAAGCTAGTCAGTGTAATCTCCTTCCATAACAACATGAAGGTCAACTACGATTCGCAACATCTGAATCCTTTTAGATCCACAAGGGATCTGAAAGGGATGCATCCTGGCATCGACACTCTTTAGCATGTATATTTTTCTCCCCGATTCTGTCATGTGCCTTTGATTCATCCACAAAAGGTGTCTATTTATATACCAAGGGAAAGCTGCTTACCTTGCACATTTGAAAATCAAAACAAAAGTGTGCCAAATCATCATAAGATAAATGCAAGCAACTCACACCGAGGAAGACCTTCAGCAACTAATTGGCCGATGCTCCTATTCTCCCCCTATGACTGTTGGTTGACGATCAGAATAGAAAATGCAACTGTGAATCGAGGACGTAATTGCTGTTCTTCCATCAGTCAACATCGACAACGTGACACGGGAGGTAGTTGGTGGTTTCACATACCTAGGCTTCACAATCACCAGAAAGAGTTGTCATAAGATGCTAAAATTAGCGTGCAAGAGCTGCAGTCGCCTTGTCCATGCTGAGCAAGAGAGTGTGGAAAAATAATAACCTGACAGAAACACCAAAGTGCATGCAGGCCTATATGTCCTCAGCATCTCCTAGCAGGACAGTATCACTAACACAAAGTCTTGGAGTTTGTTTTCCTTCAATTTATATATATATATATATATATATATATATATATATATTTATATATATATATATATATATATATATATATATATATATATATATATATATATATATATATATATATATATATATATATATATATATATATATATATATATATATATATACACTCCAAAGTCAGCGATGGATGATTAACAGTCATATATTGATAATTCTCCTGCATGGTGAACTTGTCACGCCCTACTGGCTGTCCCTATCTTCGCTACAAAAAACATACAATCTATATATATATATATATATATATATATATATATATATTATTCTCACTACATGTACCTCTAATGTTCAATATTTCTTGCTTGTACTGTATGTATGTGTGTGTATGTATATATATATATATATATATATATATATATATATATATATATATATATATATATATATATATATATATATATATATATATATATATATATATATATATATATATATATATATATCAGCCCACTGCCTTCAAATGTAGCAAAGGCAACCGAGACTACCATGCCAGAACGGGGCTCTTGCGCCACATAAAGCGATGCACAACACAGCGTTGACCACCACGGCACAAACTATTCCAAGACAGACAGATGCCGAAACTTGTTTGGTCCGAAACGGTATGATGCGGTGTATTGAGTTGCGCACTTAACAACTTACGACGTCTATTTTTAGCGTACAAAAATGTTTTAGTATTTTACAAGGCGTACGATGTAACTACTTCACAGTTCCGCAATGTACTATGCAACATTCATATTACTGATCGGCCAGTGGATGCTGAATTCCCGGAATCATATTCATCGCTGCCCTCGTCCTCGATCGACCCTCGACTCGTAAACAAATTTGGCGTAAACCGCGCGTTGTTGGTGCGAGATTGAAGCCAGTTACTGTAACTGTAATCTCTTCGTTGCGTTGTTAGTGCATGCGCACTACAATTGAGGTTCATCCGTTAAAGGCGTCCGTACAGTGAAAGTCAAATTTAATAAGCACACTTCATGTGAAAAACTCCATCAAAGTCAAAGCGCAAGTTAGAAATGGCAAAGGTGAGTCACGTGGATCCTGTCATTATATTTATAGTTGAAAGTCGGGTTTATTTTTTCATCTTTTAAAACCTCTGAAGTAACAAAGTCCAAGGACCAGGTATGTGCAGTACTTTATGTCATCTTGTTCAGTCACTAATCTAGCGTCGTTGGTTTGCTTTATAAGTTTAGTTAGAATTGTTCCGACTTGTTATGAGTTACGGTAATTTACGGCTCCTCAATCCCAACGGCAACGCCGGCTCACTAAAGTCAACACAGCGGGATGTATCTAGTACACCTACGTGTGCAGATTAGATGCTGGGTAGAGTCACTTATTACATTTATTGGTGTTTTCTGAATATTAATTGATTTCGAATTCATGTTGTGGGCTAACGCTAACAGATGCTTTCTGTACATGCTAGAAATTGTTGAAATCGTCAGTCTTAAGAAAAAAAATACCCTCCACAAGAAACGAAGGTCACTCCAAATGTGACACACATATGGGACATCACATTTGTGGTATGTGAGAAAAAGGTTGAGCAACTTTAATCTACAGGATATGTAAATTAAGTTTGTTGTTAATCCGTTTAGTATACTTACTTAGTCCTCTCGTGGCTGGTGGCACATAAGACATCAACAAGAGAGCACTACTGCTGTCGTCTGCAGCCCAATTGGTGATGGTGTTCCATATCAGGCCGCATTCTTTCATCTCCTTCTCCACTGTTCGTCTCCATGTTTCTTTCAGCTGTCTAGCATAAGGCTGTCTTGGGCAGTGCCCCAGGTGACATTCAGGACACGTGTCCAAGCCATCTCCATCTTCTCCTCTTTATTTGTGTGGCCAGGGATGTTGCATGTGTTATGTGGAGCAGCTCTTCATTAGTGATGGTGTTGGGCCAAAATACCCCTATGATCTTCCATAGACACCTGTTTTGGAAGGTCTCAAGCTTGTGTGCTAGCTTAGCTGTCAGTTTCCAGCACTCGAAGCCATGGAGAAGTACACTGAGAACATTACTATTGTACAGTCTCAGTTTTGTTTCCAATGTCAGTTGCTTGGATTTCCAGATGGGCTTCATGTAGGCTGTGGGTGATAAGCTTATGCCTAAATTAAGAATAGACCACTGTAAGGCAAATTTGAAGATAAAATTGCATTTATTACAGTTTAACTACTAAAATTACAAAACCAATCTCAGTCCTTGCACAATTTGCACTACTGATCTAACTTTGGTACCTCATGAAAGTATGAAATATCAACCGAAAGTTCAAAATGCAACCAAAAGCAAGAGCATTAAGAACAACAATAAAAGGTGAAAGAACAGATGACATTAAACACAATAATAAAGATGACCCAAAAGACGACTCAAAATAAGACTTAAAAGACGACTTAAAAGACGTCTTAAAA
>BSQZ01000007.1:10765000-10782500 GCA_033239005.1 Lamellibrachia satsuma | reverse complement strand
ATTGTAATATGACGCTACATTTTGCTGTGTTAGTCGTGTATGTGGTGAATAGAATACGTAGATGTAATCAGTGATGTACGTGATGGTCGACGAGGAAATCCGTGGTACTATTTCAGCATGGACAAACGCCGCTCCACCTGGCGGGAGAGAACGACCATTCGGATGTCGTCAAGTTGTTCTTGAAGCACCAACCTGACCTAGTAACCATGGCAAGCACGGTAAGATCTTACCTCTTTCTACGTGTTTTATGGACATACCTCGCTACGGGATTATCGCCGAAAGTATAAAGCTGTGAAAGATTCACCGGTGTATGTTTTACGTCCTCGGGCATAAGATATACGTGTATTCGGTGTTTGATATTTCTTTCTGCCCATACTAGAGAGGGCAAGCTATGCCTTTGTGAAGGATTTGGTCATCAGTAAAGGACTTGATTGGCATATGACAGGAATCGAATCCATAACTTCTTGTTCCAGAATCGAAGCCATACATGTAGTACAAAGCGCCAGTTTTCTTGCAGCTGTGGGCATGATATATCTACAACAAATTCAATATTTTATAACAGATAAGCCACATATTGCCTTTTCAGAAAGAAATAATTCTTACAAAACCTCTTAGGCGTAACCGTTTCCATACATGTGTATCATCGTTCTAGTACATCATTGTTTGTATACAAGTTATGCTGATGTTCTATTCATTCCACCAGGACGAGGTAAGTTAGTTTGATTAGCATGCCATTTACTTTACATCCGCCCAAGTCTGGATCTGCGCATGATGTCAAACACTATAATGTTACGACAACTTTGGGGTTGTGTCCATGCACTAGGAAAAGTAACATTGATTATGGCATGTTTCAATAAACACGTGGGGTCAGTCAGACAGAGCATGCATTATTACAGACGAGACAACGCTTGAAGACGAGATGACGTAGATAATTGACCTTTCACCAGTTCGAAACTACACAAGCAGTCAGGGCAATTCCTGTCGGTCCTCATTGCCTTAGTTTGCCAACCTGTGTAAATGAATCGGGGAACGTTATATCCTTGGATCACTTACACCATCGTGATATCGACACTTTCAGTCGTGTATTTATTCCACCCACTGTTCAGCAGGTGTTTCGATCAGTCATCAAGTGCATGGTGTGCGTACAACGAGGAAATAGTTTGAAATTCCATGTAGGAAATAGTACTCACGTAAATCCAACCCGAACGAATAGTGCATCATGACACAAAGTAGTAGGTCGATGGTTTGCAAGAATATGCATCCATCTTTATTTGATCACGCGTGTTCCTTAGCGATAATAGGAAGTAATAGAACCCACGTGCAGAATACACAGTTAGATAATGACCAGTTACATACACGATTAGCATATTAACCGTTTGCATACATACGTTTACTATTATATGCAGTTACATCGCTGTAAACATGCCAACTATCAGTGACATTTTGCATTTGCAAACACATACATAGGTTTCAACATTACCGCTCTTTGACGGGAAATGCCGTTTTGTTATCTCTGTCCGACTTTCCCGCTTTTTAAGAACTTTTATTTTAAATTTTTGCGGTAAAATCGATCTATTTGTTGTTATTTTTACGGTCTCGAGTAATTTCACATTTGTCGCGCATACATGCGTTTACCGCGAACGAGAACAGCAAATCAAGATGGCCACAGGTAAAAACTATGTATGCGTCCGCTAAATTTAGGCTATAGAGTTGAATGAAGGAGGATATTTACCGCTTCTCCATGAGCAGATTATTTAGATTGAACAAGATTTAACAGGAATGCCAGCCACGGATCATGTTGAAACCTATGCACATACATCATTTTATGGTAATACATAATAGGGTCTATTTAGGCTACTTTTGAAGTATGCAACAATGCGTATTGATCTCGGGCAGTGAGAAACAACTTGTGTGTTGCGAACAGTTGTTGTCGATAATAGATAGAACGCAGCTGCTACATGACCGGCCTCCATGTTGCAGAACGGAATGACGTGTGCCCACGTGTCGGCGTGCAAGGGCAGCGTGGCTGTCATCAAGGAACTAATGAGGTTCAACAAGGTCATCGTTATCACAGCAAGGAACCGGGTAGGTCAAGCATACGAGAAAGCACCCGTGGTTGACTGTCTATATGCTGTGACGTGCTGTGGATGTATTTTATTTAATGTTGTATTTGTTCCAATAAAATGCCTATATTGTACTCATTTGACATATGCTATAAGAAAACACTATGCACGAAACAAGCACTATAACCCGGTATTGTTAATGTGACACCTATGGAACTAAAATTTACATATATTGGTGCTATTAATTATGTCAGTTCATAATATCTCCAAGAAAATATATGGCCTCTGTCGAAAATTATGTTTCAAGGAAACACTTGATGCTGTATTGTCCATTTTACTATAGTTAACATTAAAATGACAATATTTAAACATATGCTATGCTTGCACGTGATATTTATTATATAGCTATAAACATTTTGCGTAAATGTTGAAACACATACACTCAAGCTGATTCACAAAGACAATCTTCCGCCCAGACGAACGATTCGACGAGTCTCCACCTGGCGGCGGCTGGAGGACACCCAGAACTCGTCCGGTTCCTGCTGGACGCCGGCGCGTCCGCCACGGACGAGAACGCGGTACGGTACATGATCAGGTTTATATAATATATACATGGAAACATACGCAAGAACATTTTTAAAGTACATAAAGAAACATATACCATTTACCCCCGAAAACAGAGACAGACTATCGTGTAGTGGCTAATTCCCGTTATACTCGACCTGCATGCATATCGTATATACAGGTTTCATGAAATTCTGGTACCTTTTATGTAAGCCCTACATGTCACTTATGTTGATAGCATTCCGTGTTATTTCCTCAGGTTCTAGAGCGGGTCAGTTCGCACGAATCACTGTATGCACAAACAAAGAGCTTTTATCAAAAAACGAACTCCTTTTATCACATTTCACTGAGCAAAACTCCAGAGCCTGTCCAGAACCGGACCAGCGAGAATTACGGCATCGCCAGCCATCTTAGAACAGGAGAACGTACTTCGATAAGGGTTCTTGTCTGTCCTTATGAGTGTAGCTTGTTGTGGTTTGCAGGACGGTATGACGGCAATTCACCTAGCTGCTCGCTTCGGACACATCCAAGTCGTACACGCACTCCAGGGGAAGGTCTCCTACAACGTCACAAGCAGTAAGGTATGGCGTTGTCGTAGGCGGACATAACATCATCAAAAATGATGAATACTCCACTTATTTTGATGGTTGTCTTGAATTCATATATTCGTGACACCAGAACGTAGAGTTGGGCTTTGCAATTAAAATTATATTGCCTCAAAACCCGCCGTTGGTAATTAGAAGAATGTCTTATTCTTGTACGTGTTACGTAACTCGAGGTACATATTCGGTCTACCACCTTCGCCTTTGCATCAGTCTGCACAGATAAGAAGCCATGTTTTCGAGCATAATATTGTAATGTCTGTTTTCCGCCTGGAAGTCCACAAGTCCAATTATTTTTGCGGCTACATATTGTTTATATCCCAGCTACTCTTGGTTGGGCTGTTCTTCTTTGCCATTTTGTTCGTCTTCAGTTTTAACGTATATGATGCAAGCAACCTTCCCCTTCCAAAGCGCTTTTAATATGTACAGTTGTACACACTGTTCCATTGTGACTTATTTTCCGTTTGTCCTGTATTTTCTTCCGGTAGCAAGACTGAATCTCACATGTCACCTTACATTAGCAAATCTGACCGACGTACCCGTTGTGTTCCTTGTAGACGGGTCTGACGGCTTTACACGTGGCAGCACAACACGGGCAGATGGACTTCGTGCGCGAGATGTTGTCGGAGGTTCCTGCTACCGTCCGCAGTGAGCCACCGCACCACGGAGACGTCCGAGACACCTCGGCAGAGGTAAGGACAACGGGAGATCCTAGCATTCTTGCATCACCAGTGATTTCTGTCTACGTCAACACCTGGTTGATTCTCCAGAATATATTTGCATTTTAAATCATCCGTATGCAACTATGGGTGATGGATATGTGTTTTCTTTTTTTCATAAAACAACCAAAGCGTCACCAATATAACCGCGTTGCAGTCTGACACATATACCATGTGTTCAAAGTGTCCGAGATATGAAGTAGACTATAGTATTATTCCAAATTTTGTACATATTTTTAACATTAATGTTTCAATATCTACCATGTTGTCTGCATTACTACAAGTATAACTTACTACTTGCGTTACAAAGTAACTTGAATATATTGTAGGTGCGTAAAAGCCAAATTTGAAATAAAACACTACAGCGTTGATGCCATTTTAGTAGTGTCTTATGTTGCGTTGCTACAGGATATGTAATATATGTCGCTTTAATCAAGCAAAATACTTGGCACGCTCTCATTAGACATACACAACTCGCCAATTTGCATTTGTTCAAACACCACCACCAGCAACTAGGGGCATCCCCAGGTATTTTCCAGAAGGGCGGGCAAAAAATTATGCTGTCTTATTTCGACCAGAAATCTTTACACTTCCAGAGGGGGCAACATATTTTGCTGTCTGATTTCGACCAGAAATCTTTACACTTTCCAAAATGTCTACTTTCAACTAACAATAATGATATAATTATATATAATTAATTAACAAATATACTAGATGATCTACTTAGCACAAATAGTAAACAGTCTACTTATCATAAAATACCTAAATTACTTTACAAACATCCAGATCCAGGGGCATGTGCCCCCCTTGCCCACCTCCGGACGCCCATTCCAACAACACTTTAGCTGTATTTGTTGCCACACCAGCGATATACCAGCGATATACTAGACGACGTTGTTTACAGCACGGTCTGACACCACTGCACCTGGCGTCGCAGTCCGGACACGAGGGGTTGGTCCGCCTCCTGCTCAACTCGCCCGGCGTGCAGGCCGACTCTCCTACCGCCGTTATTGTGAGTGCAAACGTAAACCTCTATATGTCTATGCCTGCTTAGTGCTGCTGCTGGATTATGTGAATATAGCCAGTCACCAGCAGAGTTGTCATGAAATCTTGTAATGTTGGCCGAAACTCTTGATCTGGTGAGGTAATTTTTGTTTGTAAATGAGCCACGGTTTTGATTACACAACAAGGCAGGACGAGTGCAGCAATGTTCAGACGTAATTCGACAAATCGTTGTGTTCAATGCTTATATCTAAACTATATCATCGTTAATACTATATCTATAAACTGCTGCTTCAAAATATTGTATTGCTTGAAGAACCCAAAGAGTCCACATAGATACAATTTACTCACAGAGAAAATTCACGACGGATCAATAACTGTTTTAAAGTAGCTCTGGCTCTGGGAATGAATACCTCTCGCAGGCATTCGGACCGGGCCAATAACTTCTGTTTATTGTACCATGTAAAAAATTTGCTATTTGCCATTCTTTCGGTCTTTCCAGAACATAGAAACAGAAAACAAAAGTGTTTACTAAGACGGATGAAATGAGAACGGAGACATTTTTGAATTATGGAAATAACCATTCAATTTGAAATCCAGGAACTAACATGCATTTTCATTGATACTGCTTCTTTCAACATCATCAACACATTAGGTAGCATAGCTGAGAGGACTAGTGTGTTCAACGACAAAGATCTTTGTTACAACACCGACAAACATATGCACCCCCTAACCACGCCACACTGACGTTGCAGGGGGTGATTCCGCTGCATATGGCGGCACAGAATGGTCACACTGCAGTGGTCAGTCTGCTGCTGAGCAAGTCGACCAACCAACTGCATGCGAAGGACAAGCGTGGCCGGACCGGGCTGTTGTTGGCGGCGGCCAACGGACATATCACAATGGTGTCTCTCCTGCTGGGTCAGGGCGCCGAGATCAACGGGTATGACAGGGTAAGGAACGCTCGCACGTTGCTATAGTTCTCATGATGTATTAGATTTCGATGCCTTAATGACTAATATTAGAAAAATGCCAAAGGCAACAATGCAAACCTCTAAATATATTTTTTACGTAAGTGCTTTTAAAATATCGTTATTGTTTTCATTATTATTCAAAACTATTTTATTTGTAGCAATTTCAATACCTTTGTTTGTGAATACTCTTCCACCAGTGTAACGGTAATACTTTATGTAAATTAACTGTAGGAGCGGCGGATATGTAGGAAATATTGTTTTGAATTGAATAATTGACATTGGTTTTTCATATATGAATGTTAAACTCGATTTAACTTCGAAGATGAAGCTCTATGGTTACGCTAAAACCAGTGTTGCTGTGTATGGGTTTCTAAACCACAGGACTATAATTTATTGTTATATGATAATTTGCCGAAAAACCATCTGGCCACTTCCCCGAATGGTGTTTACGCGCCGAGTGTTTTGTGTTTGAAACGGCGCGTAGGCTAGGCGTTACTCTTTCTGTTCACCGTGTTGGCATTTTAGCGAACCGCAAGCAATGTTCGTACATCAAAGAACAGGCCTTCACTGCATCAATCGTATGTCAACAACTATCGCACGGTGTCCAGAACGCATAACAAACATTTGATATTTCGTGTATATGTGGGAAAGTTCTAACATAGCGCGGTATCCAGTCCTTGGGATTGCTCAGAGCGCTTTGAACACATCCTCGCTGAAATTACTAGGCGAAAACTGTTCGTTCACATATATATCTATAGCCAGGTACTCGTTTATACCGCTGAGTGAACTGGAGTTACGCGGATTGAACGAAATTGCCCGTCTTCGAAACGGCAGCAAGAGGATTCGAACCCGGATTATCTCGATTGAGAGTCTGATGTTCTAACCACTACGCCATCCCTTCCCCATATTGTCTACAATTGTGTTAACTGCCACTGTTTTCATGTCATCCCAGAACGGTTGGACGGCGCTTCACCACTCGGCGAAGGCCGGCCACTTGGACGTTGTCACACTGCTTGTGGAGGCCGGGGCGTCGCCCAACCACGAGACGAAGGAAGACAAGGTGCCTATCTGTTACGCTGCATCGGCCAACCATGCCGAGGTGCTCAGTTACTTGATGAAGAAAGACCACGACACTCGGCATCTTATGGACAACGACAAGGTGGGGCGGTTGATATTTTGTTTTGTTGATAAGTTCCGCCTGCGTATGACAGTTTATAATAAACATATACAATATAACGCACTTGTTGAATTTCAGAGAAGAGGAGCTAATTAATTAACAATTTCAGTCACAGTTCTTAATAAAATTATTTACATTTTTTTACTATGATGTGCATCAAGGTTTCGCTATACTGAATAATACCAATAATACCATCACTTTGGTAATGCGAAATAAGTAAACTAATAATTAAATGAGGCTGATTAATGCATAACGCCCAGAGGCGGGCGTTTTGCCCCACACCTGGGGCAAAACGCCCATTTTCAGGACCTCTGCTAAAATGGCTATAACTTTTTTTGTGATATTGAACATCGAAAATGTCAACACAAGATTTTCAGCTAAGATAATAAACTACGTGATACGTCCAATATATCAGAAATATATCTAAAAGGTTTTCCCATGAGTCGATTTCCCGAAAAAAGTAGGCATATTGCCCCACCCTACTCTATATTAACTTTTCGAAAATAAACTTTTCGTATATTATTATTTGTTGCAAGGTTTCACCGACCAATATTAATCTATGTTATATATTTAAGTGTTACGTGTTGAATTTCAGTTTCGATTCATGTCTACGCGTTCATAGATAATGTAATTTGCGCTTTTTTCTTGTCAGTGTTTGTCCTAGGATTTATCCAACGTTTTCCCAACTGGTATAGGCGAGTTTATTCTACCAACTCGACATTGTATTATTGCTGCCTGTTTCCGAACCCTGTGTGTTCTAATTATAGTTGAAATGGGACATCAGGTATGACACGCGGCTACCTTTTAAAACATAATTTCTGTTTCTTCTAGCCAACAACATTATTAATGCTTTTCTACCATGTTCTGTACTGCCATAAGTTCGTAGTCCTACATTTTGTCTGCCCGTGCAACCATTTGTTTTCAATAATACGTGCTGAGCTTATCTGTAATCGCCACTCGCACACACCCATTGTCCGTAATGTTGTTCCAATTGTTTAAACGGTTCTCGGCGTCTATTTCCAAGTTCTTATGCAAATTGTCATAGGGCACATAACCCACGACTTGACTGTTGTTCATTTCCCGTTCAGTTTGTGTTCGACCTGATGCACAACGGCAAGATGAGCGACAACCGGTCGATCAAGGAGTTCGTGCTGACATCGCCGGCGCCAGTCGACACGGCCGTCAAACTGTCGCAGCACTTCCGCCTGCTCGCCGTGCGCGAGAAGGAGCGGGCGAAGGACTTGGTGGCGGCCGGCGACTACTGCGAGACGATGGGCACCGAGCTGACAGCCATCGCCGCCTCGACCTGCACGGCGAGCAGCCTGCTGAAGGCCGTCGATAGCCGCGGCATACCGCTACTGGTAACGCAATGATCCTGCCTTGACGATTGTACCTCAGAGTCATAGAGTAGCGTGGGGCAAGGCGCAGCCCTTTAGAGGCAAACACGATTTCGCCTACGTATTTTCATTTCAGGACGAAACGGTTATCACAGTCACGTATGCACACGCCTTATCTAAATAGCAATCGAATTGCGGAACCTTAGTGACAAAGCAACGATACGTTGCCCCATTACTGGATACTATATGGTATGTTGTTATTATATCCACGGTTATATGTTTTGCGATACATTTATTGGAACATTGAGCATATTAATGCAAAATGTCGATATGTAGAGCATGTTTAGTTAGAGGCAATGTTCAAACAAGCATTACAAAACAATTAGAAAGCCAGCGATCAGAGCATCTCTGTTTTAGTCAATTTACATACGTGGGTGGTTTATAACACAAATAGTCGAGAAAATGACGGACAGGTATTAAACGGATCAATTTCTAAAACAACCGTTCCCTCTGTGGTTTACAATTACAACAGCAAGATATAGGGGACATATAAACAGCTAGATTAGTTTTTGTTTGAACTTGTTGTGATAATAAGGGTAACCAATTTAAATTGGTGTAACTTTCTTGGCGTGATGTTTCTGATAAAATCCAACGTGCCCAAATTGGCACCATGTTGCACCATTTAAGTGGAAGATTGCGCCAATGGAAGTGGCTAAGATAGTTGGGGTGCGCTTTGCCCCACGCTACTCTATATACGGTGGACGTTATGCGACTGTTCGTGAGCGGTATGTATGGGTGTGAATTTGGGCCTAGAACATCATAACACATTACTTATGCATACATCGTACGATGGTGTTTCCAGATTGGATAATTAACTGATCCATAGACGCTCTTCGTGGTTATTTCTTCTGTCGCCAACATCACACCTAATTGTGTTGTGTGTTGCCAACATCACACCTAATTGTGTTGCGTGTCGCCAACGTCACACCTAATTGTGTTGTGTGTCGCCAACGTCACACCTAATTGTGTTGTGTGCTGCCAACATCACACCTAATTGTGTTGTGTGTCGCCAACGTCACACCTAATTGTGTTGTGTGTCGCCAACATCACACCTAATTTTGTTGTGTGTTGCCAACATCACACCTAATTGTGTTGTGTGTCGCCAACGTCACACCTAATTGTGTTGTGTGCTGCCAACATCACACCTAATTGTGTTGTGTGTCGCCAACGTCACACCTAATTGTGTTGTGTGTCGCCAACATCACACCTAATTGTGTTGTGTGTTGCCATCATCCGATACAACTGACTTATGCCAATGGGTGGCGCCCCAGCTGATGTGGGTAGTTCACCTCGGCTGGCCAGAGTGTCCCGCCTGTTATCCGTTTTGTTACTGGTTTATCTATGTATATTATGTATTTTTATTATGTAAAACAATAAACATTTAACAACCACTAAGCATAGATCATATTCTTGTTTGTGTCCATAGATTGTAATGTACCTTATATTTAAAAAAAATATTATGCTTTGGCTTTATGTTGAGTTATGTGTTTTATTTATTTAATTAACCATATCATTAAAATGTATTTTAGTGACCACATATTTGATATATATAATTGTATATTTTATATTAGGCATTTTGTGTATTTTGTGGAAAGCACATTGAGCTTTTAGAAGAAAACATTTGTAGAGCAACTCAAGATAATGTCTAACCAGACTTCGCTCGAGACTAAGAGAAGACTAAATAGAAGTGTATAAAATAGTGAACGGTTATGAGGATGTTGATAGGAATATGTTCTTCAAACTTAAAGAAGGCAGTAGAACCAGAGGGAAAAAAGCAGCATTAGTTAAGGAGCAGTGTAGGTTGGACATGAGAAAGTACTCTTTTCACATAAATGAATGGAAGAAACTGCCAAATGATTGTGTTAATGCTACGTAGTGTGAACATGTTTAAAAATAGAATTAACAAATATATGATAAGGGTGGGCTACACATAGATGAGAAAATTGTTAGACTCTCAATAAGCCGATGGCTTCCTTGTCCACTGAACTTGTTGTTTGGGATGGCAATCTTGTTAAATCTTGTTAAATCTTGCAGGATGTGCTCATCGAGTGTGAACAGAAAGAGGTGATGTCGCACGCGGCCGTGCAGAAGTACCTGTCGGAGGTTTGGACGGGCCAGCTGTCACACTGGGCCGGCTGGAAGATGATGGTCCTCTTCGTAGCCATGCTATTCGTGCCAGTCGTCTGGGTGTTCCTCTCGCTGCCCTTCAAGCACCGCTTCAACAAGGTTCCAGTCATCAAGTTCATGTCGTACCTCGTCTCCCACATCTACCTGATCGCGCTCTTCATCATTACCACCGTCTACCCGCTCTACCCGATCTGGGAGTCGACCTCCCTCATGCCGCACTGGTACGAGTGGCTCCTGCTCGCCTGGCTGTCCGGACTCGTAGTCTCGCAGCTCACCAACCCCGAGGACCGCGCCGGTCTCGGCTGGATCAAGGTGATCATCATCGCCTTGTGTGCCATCGCCACGTCCGTGCAGGTGGTCGCCTTCCTGCTGCCGAACACCGACCGAATGACGTGCCTCTACATCCGCAACCAGCTGTTCGGGCTCTCGCTGACGCTCTGCTTCATTCAGCTGCTAGACTTCCTCTCGTTCCACTACCTGTTCGGCCCATGGGCCATCATCATCCGCGACTTGATGAAAGACCTCATCCGCTTCCTCGTCATCCTCTGCATCTTCATGCTCGGCTTCACCCTCCAATTGGCGGCGATCTACCGGCCGATGAAGCCCCCGAGCACCTTCGACCTGGCCCTCGGTACAGGAGACGGCGGCGGCGGCGCCCCGATAGAGACGCCGCTCGACACGTTCGAGATGCTTTTCTTCGCCTTGTTCGGGCTCGTCGAGCCGGAGAACCTTCCGCCAGTCAACCGCCACCCGATGTGGACCGTGACGCTCGTCAAGGCCGTGTTCGCCGGCTATCTCATCATCACGTTGATCGTGCTCATTAATCTGCTCATTGCCATGATGTCGGACACGTACCAGCGCATCCAGGCGCAGTCCGACACCGAGTGGAAGTTCGGCCGGGCGAAGCTGTTCCGCAACATGAACCGGACGTCAGCGACCCCCTCGCCCATGAACCTGCTCACCAAGCTGTTCACCTACTGCAAGATACTCATCAAACACAAAGGTGCGTCCAAACCATCAAGGCATATTTATTCCAAATTGCATTTTCAGTTTAAATATTTGGTGGTCCCTTGTTCTGATAACGACTTTTACGTGTCCTTATTCTTGGTTATGCTGATTCTGGTTTATTGCGCCTCTCAGCTCAGGTTCCTGAGGATGTAGGCGCTAAAGGAAGTCACGATTGTTATTTTTATGCTGTAGTAATGGTGCGAATTAACCCCTCCAACATGTCATGGCGTGATCTCGTGGTTAGTCATGAGTTTCTCAACCCCACAACGAAGCTCTGCGCGGGGATGTTGTGAACTAGTGAAAGTGTTCAGGGTTATTGTCAACATCCTTGTCTTGTTATTGTCAACATCCTTGTCTTGTTATTGTCAACATCCTTGTCTTGCCTTTGCGATGTCCGCATGAAACCCTTCAGTTAAAAATTTACAAATAGTGGTTTCTAAAGATGTGTGTTTACCTTCGTTTTTGTTATACTAAACCAATTACCACAGAAATAACCTCAATTAAAATGTTTCGTAGAAATAAGGACAATAACACGAATTGTGAGAGTTCGCAATAAATATTTTTTAAATAAGTTATGGACGTCTAGATAAATCATATTTAAATACCAGTCAATATATATATATATATATATATATATATATATATATATATATATATATATATATATATATATATATATATATATATATATATATATATATATATATATATATGTATATATATATATATATATATATATATATATATATATACAAACAGACATACATAATTTATAGACATACATACATACATGTATACATGCATACATGCATACATGCAGACATACATACATACATACATACATACATACATACATACATACATACATACATACATCCATACATACATACATACATACATACATACATACATACTTACATACATTCATACATTCTTATCTTTATACGCCGCACGTCGTCACAAGCATATCCAATTATCACCAAATGCCAAAGGTGAGAACTGTAAATCAGACGACCGAGGTGAAGATGTTTCTATGGAGATCTGTACATCAGATGACGTTGGACTATAATATTATGCGTTTCCCCGACCTTCGCCGATGATAACGTTGCCACCTTAAACATATCTCAAACATTTTTCCACTGAGTTTACCTCACTTTTTTGTGTTCAGCGACCAACGTCATATCAGTTTACACGTCGCCAGTTGCACGGTTTTCCTTTGTGTTATTTGTTACTGATGTTATTCCAATGTGGTCATTATCAATGTCATTGCCTTAGATTTCTTTGCAAACAAAGAACCATACGTCTGCCCCAATTACACAAGAAACGCAGACGTGGGCTTAATTATTCAGGTGTCAAGACTGCAGCTGTTGTCCAACAAAATGTCCGGATTTTCAGAAAAGCTGCTGAAAAATTCATAACATTGTATATATATATATATATATATATATATATATATATATATATATATATATATATATATATATATATATATATATATATATATATGAATTCCACATACTTTATGATGTCAATCATTGACGTTGTATATTACGCGAAAATCGCAAGTAACCTTTAGTCGTGAACATTAATCCGCGAAGTTACACCAACTGCAAGGAACGTCAAAATAAATTCTGCAACATTCCGCTTGGTAAAAAAAATTGTCTACCTTTTATACATAATTTTATATCGTGTGAAATGGTAATACACAGCTGTACAAGCTTAAATTAGTATCAAACTTATATTAGTGCACTGTTTATCTTGTAGATATTTCGTTGTCGGTGTCTATCATAGAACGCATTCTACTAAAATGTTATCCTAATTATTGTATTAACATGCCCCCATCCGAATGATTATTCCTGCTAAACAACATCAACTGTCTGTTAGCCAAATCTAATGCATATCACGTTCTACGTCATTGTGCTATATGTTTTATTGCAAAACCTGTGGTGCATTAATTTGCGTTGTAGTATATTACTATCAATCTTATTTTATCTTTGCAGTGCTAAGGTACTGGTACCTATATAACGCATAGGTTCCTTTAACACACGCACGCACGCACGCACGCACGCACACACACACACACACGATGCACTGGTCCGTACCACTAATGGAAATACGGTGAAGGAGACATGAAATACGGTGAAGGAGACATGAGATACGGTGAAGGAGACATGAAATACGGTGAAGGAGAAATGAAACACAATTTTAATCAACATTAATTGTTGTTCGCCTATTAGAATGTAATGTTTCTGATTTACATATACATTTTTTTACGTAGGCGAGAGTGAGTGATGTGTGTGGATGTGTGTAATTGGATGGCTGCTTCTGGGTGGGTGGGTGGGTGGGTGGGTGAGTTCTTAAGCCACAACGCCACAAATTCCTTGTTCATTTTTTGGAATGTTACTTGCCAATAAACCGTCTAAATCTGAATGTAGAAGAAAATAGCGAAGGAACAACAACAACAACAACAACAACATTGCTGCTGTTGTCACCATTATTACCTCTACGCGTAGATGCACATGTATACAGCCCAGCCTTGTCCGTTCGCAGGAAAGGTGTGCCGCATGGACGCCCAGAAGTACGTGGACGAGGAGGAGGATCTAGACGACGGGGCGGCCGAGAGCCACTCGATGGACAACACCGGCTCCCACGGCAACTGGCTGCAGCGGCGCCGCAACACGGCAGTCGTGCCGGAGAGTAAGTCATGCACAAGATGGTAGCAACCTATTCGTTCACACACAGTGAGACAAAGGGTGTACTAGTTCAGACATAAGACGAGTTCCAGTATTGGTTCGTGTAATCTAGTCCTCTACTATATTGTTCTTGGCACATTGTAAGTTCGATTTCACGAATCGCGCATGTAAGTTGTGTTTCCTTAAATCTCATTTTGATAACGTGAAACCCGAATTGCTTTGAAGTTGTTACCTGATCGAATAATTTCGCAAAAGTGTTTGCTATAAAGGTGAATTTCACCAGATTGTCACCTGTCCGAATAATGTTGGTGTCACACTGCGGGTGTTTACTGTATGATACGATTGTGTGTTCTTTTTAACAATACGAATACTGCAATGTTTAAAGTCAACTAGCGTTCGGCTACAAAACACTGAGATACGTTTGCATGCCGAAGTAGTTGCTGGTGTGCTACGTAATCATTGTCGACAGGACGACATAATAATTTTCGATTATGCTGTGCTGATAAATAAACAACAGTAACCGGTTTTTAAAAACCAACGTCTCCGCTGTGCTTTCTCTGCAGGTGGATTTATGCACGCGGCCCCTAAGCACCACGGACCAATCAAAATAGAGGACGTCGTTGATTGGCCGAAGGTTATCAAGAAATATCAAGCGCTTCAAGGCGTCGGTGATGGGCAGGACACGACAGACGCAGACAGGGCGGAAGATGGCGGCGGGACCGACACACTGAACGAGATTAATGAAAAGAAAGAGGACGGAGCCGCAACGTGAGCTCTAGAACATTCGTAACTTCACTCGCTCTTTTGAAAGACATCGGGTATAAGTGTCCTCGTCACCGGGGCTTCTAACTAAATCAGTAGCCCTGGCGGATCAACACTGAAACGCTGATTTTACAGTTGCAGTGTTTACCAATGGAATTGCTCGTTCGAATTTACGGGGCCTGCATACGAGAATTTAACTGCAAAGTAGATGTCTCCAGTGAAATGAAATGAACGCATTCGTTGTTAATGCCAAGTGAACCATGTCAGTGTTTACGTTTTGTGTGACGTGTGAGAACATAAACCTACTGTTAAAAGTTATATTGACAAGATGTGGCCACTGGAATAATATGTTTATCTAGATCTATATGGTTGTATCTGGATATCTGGATATTGCACATGGTGAACGATTCGTACAATGCAAACATCTTATTTATCAAGTGAACCATGTCAGTGTTTACGTTTTGTGTGACGTGTGAGAACATAAGCCTACTGTTAAAAATTATATTGACAAGATGTGGCCACTGGAATAATATGCTTATCTAGATCTATATGGTTGTATATGGATATCTGGATATTGCACATGGTGAACGATTCGCACAATGCAAACATCTTATTTATTAAACAACTTCTACAACGGTATTTGTAATAATTTTTAGTTGAGTTTTTTTCGATGAATAAGTTTTGCTCAAATAGATCTTCCTCATCTAAACGAGTTTCTGAGTCCCACCAAATACCCATCCACACTCCCACTCAGTAACCAACGAATAACTCATCGCCAAGGTGACGCATCACATGACGCATCACATGACCTGCCAGAGGTAGACGCCGTTGTCTCACGATGGTTGTAATCCGTGGGAGGGAGCCGAACAGTTCTTGGTTAGTCATATGATTGCGTCATGGCACGTTTAGAGTTTTCCGCAGCATTCTTGTGTAGGTGCCATCCAGTGCATGTTCTACTGTTTGTGTTAGCGGCCATGAATCGAATCCATATATCAAGATCAGTTCAACCGTCATCCTGAAAATCTTCAGCTTGGTGAGTCTGCTGATGGGCGTTCTCCAAACTTTGTGAATGGCGTGAACTGCTGCCCACGCCTGGGTTTTTTTACACTGGATATCATGTTGTGGGTGTTTGTAGGATCCGAGATATTAAAAATCCTCTACTTTTTCAATTTGACTCCCGTCTGACGTGTGTGCACAACCATTGGCAGACGGTTGATATGCATGTACTTTGTTTTGCTAGGATTGAGGAATAGTCCACAAGACCTGGAAGCACTTTCCTTTTTATGAAGTAAAAGTTCTGCTTCTTGTATCATGTCAGCGAACAGAGCGATGTCATCAGCATAATCTAGATCAGAGAGATGGCAAGCTGGGTGTCTGGTGCTTCGGCGTTTGGTGAGAGTTAGTCCTTCTCTGTCATCAATCGCAGTTCTTAGAGCGTAGTCCAATACTATGGTGAACAATTATAGGGCGATATGGTCTCCTTAAGAACTCCTGCGTTGATCTTGAAATTTGTAGTATCTCCTTCGGGAGTCAGTACGACGCAGTGGTGTTTTCATACATTATATGTATAACTTTGACGATCTTCTTTGGGATGTCACACGCATGAAGAATCCAGAACAGTCTATTTCTGTTTACTGAATCAAAGGCTTTCTTGAAGTCGATGAAAATAATGGCAGCCTCTTTCTGGTGTTTTCTCATTTCCTCGATTATGCGTCTAAGAGCAAGAATCTGCGAAGATGTACATGGTAGGGGTCTAAATCCGTTCTGGTTTGGGCGATAGATCTATTCTAGCACAGGGTGAATTCTATTCAGCATGAGTCTACCAACTCGTATGAAGATGACATCCCAGACCAATCTGATGCGAGAACAATGAAAGGATTTTGTCGCCCTAAGAAAACAACATCCTCTTTGGGCAGCTAAATAGTCGCAGCTTATCTTCTACTAGTGCCAAGGAAGAACTCGACAAACACATGAACGATTTTGACATATTAGTGTCTTGTATTCAAGAACACAAACAAGTCCACCTACAAGAAGACCCAGATATCAAAGCTACCAGGATAAGCAGCTCCACGATGTTCGCAGCCTCCGCTACACGTAATCGACAAGGTGCAGCAGTTGGGGGCGTTGGAGTAGTAGTGAAATCTTCGCTGTGTCAGAATCTTACGTCAATCACCAAGATAACAGGCTGCATCATGCATACTCTTTTTAAAAGGAACCCTAAAATTCATGTCATATCAGGCTATTCCCCAACAAATGTCAGTGGTGAAACAGACGTTGAAGAGTTCTACGAAAGCTTTAACCAGACAGTATCCCTTGACATGCCTGTCTTGTAATCAGAGGTGATTTCAAAGCTGAATGTTTTTTCATACCACAGCAACACTAACAGAAACGCTCAGCTTCTTCTTGATTTCA
>BSQZ01000007.1:10642500-10760000 GCA_033239005.1 Lamellibrachia satsuma | reverse complement strand
TGATGCATACAACTGAGAGGCTGATACATACAACTGAGAGGCTGATACATACAACTGAGAGGCCGATACATACCAAAGTTTACATTGTTTTCAACGCGCACAAATGGAAACGTGATATTTCGAAAACAATGCTAAAATGTTAAAAGAAGTGTAAAAAAAAAACAGTCTGTTTGAGCTCACTTGTTTGAATTTGCGTTTCGCGCAGTGAACCATTGTAAGTTACTTTGCAGTGAAACCACCAATTTCCCTGTGTATAATGCAGTAACGCCAAACGGGCGAGGGCCCGCTTTGTGTGGGGGCCGGTTTTGTACGTTGTTTCCCTACTGCCTAGTACTGGCGTCGGGAATACACGTTTATTAGGCTGGTTTCCAGCTCCATCTAGCGGATTATATAACCTATTTATTGTGAAAATTCATATATACTGTGACTACCGTATAACTGATAACATTCTTATATTGGACGTGCTAAAATTGGCGTGTCTACTCTCACATTTACGCATTACACGACTAGACGGCCTACAGTTGAGAACAGAGGAAACCGGCGCGACACCTAGTAAGTATCATACTGCGTTTTCCGTTTTTTACGTACACATAATAGTGTCCATGTCACCTGCTAGGTGACACATGTATATCATTCATCTGTCAACTAGGCGGCGATACCTTTGTTCCCTTGCGTCGTAAGGCTAAGACGTCGTTGCAAAGTTCTGCGATAATTTTGAATTAAAAAGCATTGGCTCAAAACTTGCAAATACTTTGTATATGGATGTCAACATTCTGGCTTGCTTTTAAAAATGTAATGATTTACTGCTCAGATTACAACAAGTATTCATGGAGGTTCCATCTGCGAGTCATTTTGGAGAAACAAGGTAATTTAGCACAAACTAATGTTAAGCAAATGGCTTTCTTGTGATGGGTGACAATCTTGCTAAGACCTGAGTGAAACCAAAATGCAGTAGGCACAAAATGAGGTCACAATACAATTTGTTACATTTGACAACCACGTGTGGAGGAACCAGAAAACTAACAAACTATTAACAGACTTCACAAAAACACAAAGAACATGTACAATTGGAATGGATTTTAATCACTCACCAGCTTGTAAAGACAATGTACACTGTTAAATGAAAAAATACATCTAACGTTAATTTACCAAATTATACAATTTATAAATCCTGTTGAAACTATGAGTTTGGTCTAGCCTATGGGAAGGCCACATGAACAACGCTATTTGGCTACTCCAGTGTAGAACTACAAATAAACAAAATTATTATTTACAGTGCATCTGTAACATAAAATGCATTTTTTCAATTATTGCAGCACCGAGCTGCATTATAGTTAAAACTCCACTGTAGGCGAACAATTTATATATATTTATATATTATAAATTTCTGCTACCAACAAGACCGTTGCAATAATGTCATGCAATTTTGGCTAAAAATGTGTACAACTGTGGAATAGAGAGCACTGTGTCTCAGTAAGTGCTGTAACTTAGATGCCCACTAATGATGTCACTGCCGTTGTGTCTGCTCTGTTTTCAGTTCGCGGAACATCTTTATAAGGTTCTCGAGCCCAAACAGGTAGCCATGATCAGGCCCTGAATGCTCTGTTCTGTCACCGCGGAAGCCTTGATGTGTGGCATGTGCAAAGTCAATCATGCGCACCAGTGGCCCACACACACTACCGTTCTTATTGTCTACATTGTGCAGGAGTTCACTGTGACACAAGTCCGTGTTCAGTGACATGTCACCATTGTCGTCATCCTTCAGCATCTGTCGCGGCTGCACCTGCTGCATGTCGGCTGTGTCACCGTTGTGCTGCACGGACAAGTTCTTGTTCCAGTCGGCGCCGTCATACATGATGAGCAGTGAGCTCGAGTAGAAGCGGAACGTGATGAGTTTCGACAGTGTGTTGTAGAGCGCCTGCAGCTGTTCTATGATCGGGTCTATCAGTTCCGTGCGCAATCGGTAGCCGTTCTGAAGGAAGTGGCACAACGTCTCTTTGACACTGTTCGCGTCAAGGCGTCGACCGTAGTATTTGTTGTGGCAGACGAAGTGTCCAGTGTTGCACTGGTATACCTATAATACAACAGTTCCGAAAAGTTATCAGCTATACCATATGTTCTCCACTGTAAAAGTATAACACCAAAAAGGATACATGAAATCACTCAATCAATCAATATTTGATTTCCAACAAACTGTTCAAATTCCATAATAATAAAATGCAACACCATATTAAACATGTTGAAACAAGTTATTATAAGCAACACATAAATGTTTTCAGTAAATTGCATTTTTCTATGCCTCCTACATTAGCTGTCGACCAACACAACAAAGTGGCAGGTTAAAGTTATTCATTTGGCAGTCATTAATACCACAACTTCTAAAGGTCAACACCATATAAATGCAGAAATAAGTCTGGAAGTAAATTTAATACCTCTGAAGCTATTGCAATGTTAACACAGCTATTGTAATAATAAAGCAATAAAACCATCCCAAGCAGCGCCCCCTACCTGCATGCCACAGATGCGCACGCCAATGGCAGCGGAGGTGGTCTCCTTACACTTCCTCATCTGGCGGATACGTTTCTCGTCACTGGCATCGTCTCCATGCTGCCGCGTTCCCATCTTCAGGTCGAGGATGCACGGCAATTCAAAGTGTGATGCCAGGTTCTCAAGCAGGATGAATTCTAGCGATTGGTCAAGGTCTTTACTCCATCAAGTTCCATGACTTTTCCCATGACCGAGGCAAACTATCATCAATGCATCATCATTATGTAATTCAACGAGTGTGTGTGTGTGTGTGCGCGCACGCGCGCCTCACACAAAATTGCTGGATACCGTTCACCGCAATACCGACAACTTGTATATATATAACGGCATTTTCAAATTCTATGACGTTTAGTAAAATTCCATGACTTTCAATGCCTTGAAAATTTATTTTGAAATTCCAAGACTTTCTGGTATTTCTAAGACCAGCAGGAACCTTGTAATAAAAGGTGTTTTGTCTTTCACACAGATTTACATATTCGATGTGTGCACAATACTATCCAATAGTATCCATTGATACTAATCATTCCTCTTGTGCCAGGTTGTTTTCAATGACTTGTTAGTGCTTCAATGATTTGCTAAGACTTCAATGACTTGCTAGCACCAAGGTATTTTTAAAAAGTACAAGAAACTTGGATAGTTTGAGTTTGCTATTCTCTGGACAACACTCACTAAGTAATGCTGATCTAAGTTAGATCAGCATTAATCTCCCTCATATTGTAATTTATCCTCATGCTAGCAATAAAGAACATAAATGAACACATTGGATATTTCTGTGAATACTATAGTGTTACAATTTTAGTAAATTTGTGATGCTTTAATTACATATTCCATAGCAAACTGATAAATAATGGCTTTACTGAAATGCACAGGCATAGAGGCACAGCAACAGACACATTCTACGTGTCATGATTCCCAGACTTTGTGAGAAATCCAAAGAGAATCAGTCATCATTACTGACAATGGAAGAACATCAGTGTATGGTGTCTGTTCTGTATTTCCAAAAGGATACTGTCTGGGCCGGCTGTCTGACTCTGGCGCCACCTGCGACTGAGCTGTTCCTTGTGACAGTGCAGGCTCCAAGGGTTGTGGCCCTTCACCAGGGCGCTGTGGTTGTCCTTGGACGTGTCCAGCACGTCCGAAATCTCCTTGTCCACAATCTCTACACTGCCTGTACGGTGCAACCGAAACCTGCAAACATCAGTTACACTGAAACACCTGACAAAATGATCAGGGCACTCAAGAGATCCTGACTGCCCATGGGCAGTTTACTTTACTGTCTAGATACTTCTTTTCACCAAGCTGTAGAACTGTGGACCAGTATACAGGTTGATATCATAGGCCACTTTTAGATGTAATGGTCTATTTTAGGGTTCTGAAACCGGGGAACGGGGACCACTTGCAGGTGCGTGGCCATGTAGTTGCTGAGGGTCCTCGGCAAACATGTAAAACTATTTAAGAGTGGCACATTACATGAGCAACGCAAAGCTTGGGACTTCAGCCAGAAGTTAGACATGTTTTAAGGTCTTGAACTGGGAAAGTTTGGGAATCCCTGGTCTTGCTGATCTAAACCCAGGTTGTCCAGGCCCTGACATGTTATGTCTAGTGAAGAGTCTAGTTGTCGCTGGCAATAAGCCAACAGCTTCTGCTTCAACACAACTGTTTAGCAAACATTCACTCATGATCATGGCAGACTGCCATTATTACTGTGCCGACAATCAAAACACAACTCAATGAGCCATTTGGTTATGTTTACAAAATACATGGCCTTCATCGTTATCTTGTACTAACAGATACTGCACTTAACTGATTAGACAAAGAAGTATGTAGTCTGTTTATGCAGACAAAATGTAATCTTCTACTGCAGTTCATTACTACTTCTCAAAATAGCTTCAGTACTATTTCGGTGTGAGTACAGATAACACTGCCTCTGTTGTTTTCAGGATACACGCTGAATATGCTAAATCAACATGTATAAAACTGGGATTGAATAAATAATAAAAGCCTCATAGACTCTCTCGCTCTGTCTCTCTACAGTGCACAGATTCTTATTACTTTGTTAAAAAGACAAACTCATGTAGACATATTTACTTGATATTTAAGTAGAGAGACATTACTTAGCAATATTTACAATAGAAGAATCCTTGAACAGTATAGAGACAGTTATTCAATGTATTATAATATAAATGACGACATATTGCTGATATGAAGCTGCTGTGATACAACTTCAACTACCCTGCCACGTACAATTGTTGCTTTGTGCGACTTGTTATATGTGTGCCTTCTTGCTCCGAGTCCAGCTGGGCGGAATCGACACCGGGTGAACTGTGTGAATCTTGACTTGTACAGCAGTCGCCCTCCACGGACTGCGGGGGCTTCTTGTCAGAATCATTGGGGTAGGCGACAAGCGTCACATAGCCGTCACTGTCCTCTTCGAATGACACCTCAATGACACCTACAACACAAGGACAGCCGTCTGGTAAACCGTACAGAGGCAACATGAAGGTTGTAGTCTTCACACTGGCATTTCAAGTGTACATTTATCACAGGGTTACCAAGACATGCCACATGGGACGGACACATGGTGACTGTGCATGTTCTTAGGGCATTGAGACAATAAGATAATTAACATATGAAGGGTTTCGGGGCAAAACGTGACATGCCAATTTGGGTATCATTTCTGAATGGGCGAAATTTCAGAATTTAAATATGCAATAGAGATTTCAGCCCTTGCTACTATTCACTTTGATGTTGATTCTTAAGATATTCCAACGACATGTGCAAGTTTCCATTTACACTCTGTGGTTGAAACACAGAAGTCAGTTTTTCTCCAATTTTTTTTATATTAAATTTATCTCTTGCCCTGAAACCATTCATATGTTGAGCCTACACAAATAAAAAGCATTATAAAATTCAACTCTATACACACTGCAAGATTCACACTGATAGAATGTTACTGCATGTGAAAACTGTGAATGGCATGCTAAGTTCGCCCTGGTTTACAGCCACTGAGAGCGATGAACTTCATGTCTCAGAAAGGGGATGACTTTACGCAAATGTTCTGTAGGTCATCGGCTACAACCAGATGTATGTTAACTATGTCTACAGCTCTCAGGCAGTCAAGCATTAGTCATTCCAAGCGGTGAACATGGTAAGCACGGAAAGCCTCTACATCTACTACTGATACTATAAGTGGCAACACGTTCGCAAGGTGATTAATCCAGGTATGTTGCTAGGCACTTGACTCAAGAAGCAACAACAACGCAACCAGTCTGGTCACTGTTGGCAGCTCAGTGATGCAATGTACATGGAGAAATAACAGTGTTGTCTAGAAGAGATTCATTCCAGTTACCAGATAAATTATACAGGATAAAGATGTGTGCAACGTGAAGACATTCCACCATTAGTAATCCATATCATATGTACATCTTACATACAGAACTTGTGTGAAAAATTGTATCCCCTTAAACACCCTCAAACTGCATAAGCAATTAGACATATGTTTGTGCTAGTAGGGTCAGTTCATATGCCTGCTTCTACACTGAAAGCACGAGCCAGCTACCAGATGCAACAGGTTTATTCTACGTAAATGATGTAACATCATTAATGTCACAAAATTATTATTTTACTCGTTAATTATTCAAGTTGCGCATCAACGCTGTTATATGCTTACAACTTACCTCTAATCCTTCACTCTGTACTGAAATACTTTCAAAGTTTGAAAAATAATGAGCTGTGAGGCGGGGCAGGGCAGATGTTATATGTTTGGGTGCCCAGTACTGCTACAATAGCATTTCACATCCCACTTCACCAGTGAGAGTTAACTAAATAACACACTTCCACGCTGCAGCTATGATAAATGTGCAAACAATACTTATTTTATCCAGTAAAACTACAAAAGAAGAAAAGGACATCAACACACTAACAAATAACTTGAAGCCTTTTGTAAGGTTGGAAAACCTGTCCAAAAGTAGTGTTTATTGGAGGACTACAGATGACGTGTTCCAAAGGCAACATCCTTCCAGCATAGTCTTCTGACCGAGTGAACTACCTAATTATAGGCTGCTCCAATTGCTACCTGAACCGCGTACACTGAAGGATGTTCAACTTAAGCCATGGCACACTCAGTTGTGGAGATTAATGAACCCGACAGACACGTGCTACCATGATTAGCTTGAAACATTTAGCCAGCTGTGGAATGCAAGTTAATGGCCGTACCTGAACAGTTAGTATAGACAAGGCAGCTGAAACAACAGGCAGAAACTTCTAAGACTATCAAACTTCAACCTCATATTAACACATGTATCATAAGAAGGGCACAGCTGACATGAAACAAAAATAACATCCCAAGTGAAAGCTACCTCTACACATCTAGGTCATAGGATTGGTCACACATATCAACTTCCATTTTTTCTTTTCTTGCCCTGGGAAACATCTGTGCTGAATGTGCAGTACACACAGCATATTGCACATTGCCACGTAGTGTCACTCCAAATGTGCAGTACACATGGCGTATTGCACACTACCACGTAGTGTCACTCCAAATACTATTGGCATGCTGACAGAAAACTAAAATAACACTCCAGCGAGATAGTTTGTCCACAAATGTTTACATCGAGCTAACAACTGAGATGAATGACTGGCTCTTCTAAGCACTACTGCAATATATATATATATATATACATAATTATATAGACACACCGTCTAGGCATGATGCACGCATCAAATATTGTTTCTATAAATATCATTGATATACTAACTATAGAGCAGTTATTTCTTCGAACAAGGCCTCTACAATAAACCATGTACAGGCATGCCATTGCGTTGTGCCTGGTATTCAATAAACCATGTACAGGCATGCCATTGCGTGTGCCTGGTATTCAAGTACATTAGCAGTTGATGAGTTAGTGCAATGGGTGTGGATTTCTTGATGCATAAAGGAAGCGTTAGTTTTATCACTTTAAGTACTATATATAGTGCAGTAGCTGAAGGAAAAGAAACCATTCCAAGTCATTTGACTTGGATGACTCACTCAGCTACCAGTACACAGAGGGTTATGTAACATTACCACGCACACATAAACATGCTGCCTCGAAGCCCCCAACCAACTACATATAATAATTACAGGTCAAAGAAAAACGTCACGTCTTAGTGAAAACTGAGAACCTACCTGCGACATTAAGATTTCCTTAGCTAGTGGAAAACTTCCTAGCATGTCACCTATCTGAATGCCAGTGTGTAGTAAGTTGCATGAATAAACCAGCGGCTTGTTAATGTAGTAATCATAAAATTATCATTTCAATTATTTCCAATAACTTCTATTAGGAATTACTGCTTAATAAGAAATGTGTTCTCATACAATATCCACATACGATATTTATCAGTATTTTGCCATTTTAACCATAAGTCCATACATTCTGATTTGCATACTACCAGGTAAACACCCCTAGATCAGTTAACACCTTAGTATCACTTTCTGACTGTTAAGATAACAATCAAAGTTAGTCTTAGTAAAGCTCCCCAGACTAAGCGTAAAAAATATAAATCTATGGAATACTTTTGTATTTTCATATGCTATCTATTTTTTGTCAAATAAACAGTTTGTGCAAGCTGGCGGCCAAGAGACCAAGGGACACTTTGGTCAAGTGTAGTTTTCTAAGAATTCATCGAGCAGTGTTCAGCGAGTGCAGAACTCACCTGCTGCCGGGAGGGGTGAGGGTCAGAGGTCAAGCATACTGACCACACAGTGGGTTGACCGCAGAGAACACACAACTGTCTGCGAGTCACGTCTGCAACCACTCTCCCTTTACTGTGCACATTGTTTTACACACTAAATATGCATGACCTAGTGGTGCCTGTAGAATTCCAAGAAGGCAGCTATTCTACGCAATTATTTTTTACCCCCATGTACTTTTTTCAACTAAATGCCAACCTGGTTTGTTCTACTTGCTTTGGGCAGTGGCATTGTCTGAGTTAACATATATTCTTTACTATTTACATAATTTCACACACTACGTATACGTATATTCTGAGCAGGCAGCTAACTACCTTAGGCAAGTTTACCCCATTTGTGCATTCAACTAAATGCCAACGTTGTCTAAGCACTAGTTACTTGGGGCAGTGACATTGTATGAATTAACAAAGTCTTTTTCAGGCTGTTTTTATGATTCCCACTAATCTATTTATTTGCACGTAGTGAACTAACATTTAATTTTCTTTTTTTACTAAGCAAATTTTCATTTCAATATTTAATATATGTACATTTAATAACTGTCATTCAGTTGGGCTACCGTTGTTGCGCGTACATAATATGGTGTCTGCAGTATAATAGCATTGTCAGAGACACACACACAATGCGGTTATCTTACCAAGGTATGCGCGTGCAACGTGTGCTCTGCCCATGCTGTGTGCGCATAGATCCTAGCACATCTGCAAAAGAGTAGACCGTGTGTTACTGGACACGACATTCAATGGCGGCCGTGGCCAGCCACATGGGATGGAATCAGGCGTGGCTGGACGGAAGGACATGATGCTCTAATGACCTACCTCGGTACTCGGGCATGAAGCGCTTCATTTCGACCGGCACCATCTGGTAGAAGTGGTGCTCGCGTGAGATCAGCGGTTTGCAGATCGTTGTCTCATCGAACTGCATCATGCTCGCGTGACCTCCGACCTGATGCACGAATGGCTCCAGCTGCACAGGTTCACACACACCTTCCATTACGCGCTCAGGCATCTAGAATGGATGTCGTTGTCTCCACAACCAACCGCAAACACTCGGCAATCTGCAGACAAGAAACAGTTTAGTTGAAGGCACAGTGGTAGCACACAGTGCTTCCACCTTGCTGTGGTGTCAGCACTGAACTGGTACGAACACACACCGCTGCGTCAACATCTGGTCGTCTACCTGACTATGGCCATGTAGTGCTAGCACCAAGGCTGCAACCGTTCAGCAGATAGCATGTAGAGAAACAGCGTTGTCGGTCCTGCAGATAATGGTGTGCCAGTTCAGTAAACAACAAGTAACTGGACAGAGCTGATCAATCAGCAACAGAAAACAAACACTGCTAGATGCAAGGAACCGACTGACAGTGACTACACCTACCTCTACAATGCAGCAATGTGGCCTTAGACGACACCCGAGGGTCGTCAGTGTTACGTGCAGCATTACTATTGGCACACCCACTCAACCTCTATGACATCACTGCCTGGATAGGCCAGCTCACAAGACCACTCAATTAGTGTGAGAGACATCACGTTGTTACTAGGAATTCATGTGTTTCTTACACATTGACTAGTAGCACAAATATGTCTATGTGACATCACAACACACTGTTAGTATCAAAGCACTGATTGTGACCAGGTCCATTACACCTGAGCTGGGCTGACCAGGGGACTCGAGGAGTCTTGTCTTAGCAGGGCTTGGTACGTTGTGCTGTTGGAAGCAACAGTGGCGCTATCATCTGTGTGCAAAATAAAATATCCTGTGTATTCCTGAGATGTATCTTCACCCTAAATTAATTCCAGAGAAGTATAATATTTTATGATGCATAGTATTTCACTGCACCAGCAACAGTATATGACACCAGTGTCAACAAGAACCCTCCAATGCCTCCGTACAAAGAATTGTACTGTATTCAAATTTTAGCCCAGTTAAGTGGCCTAGCTGGTAATAATCTACTGCTTACTTCCATAACTATTAATACCACATGCTTTATTGTTGCCCTGCCACTGTGGAATAACCTCCTGACCGTCTGAGAATGTGTGAGATGCAGTATGCAGGCGTTAACAGAGTTGCTATTGATTACTTCTAATCATTGAACAATTTTCAACAACTATCAATAATTCAATGAATAGTTCAATCTCACGCCGGCACTAATCAAACCTCATTTATTTATCAAGCTGTTCCTTCTGACATTTACTGCCAAACTATAGTATAATTATCTAGTAATAATACAAGACAACCCCCTCACAAAGATGCCAATCTCTGTGCACTCAACTATACAATGATGAAAAAAAATCAGCATTATAAACAAACTGCGAGATCAAAGTACATAGTCTTCTTGACTAAACAAACAAATGTATGAACACCATTTTTTTCATCAGCCTGTCTCAAAGCTCACCCTAATCATTCACCAATTTGACAACCATAATAGTACTACCTGCAACTTCTGGTATTTTCCAAACAATGGTGCAAGTCCGAGCAACATCTGCACAGAGTCGTATTTATACAATGTCTCTAGTTCCCAGATCTGCCATGTGTTAATCTGGCTTATGCTACCCACATATCACACTATGCAAATACATGTGACCAGTTCCCAAACATTAGTGATCAGTTGAACAAAACATTAGTGATCAGTTGTACAAAACATTATTAATCAGTTGTACAAATTCACTGCGTCAAAGTAATGGGATCAGTATTTTACATTCCACTCATGAATATGATTCATTGCAATCGTCTTTTATGTTATTACAAGACAACAGCAGATATCAGTAAATGTTAATAAGCATGGGTATGCAAGGTTGCATAACAGTCTAAGTATTGGATACAAAACGTGTATAATTTTTTGGCACCTCCTTACAGACAAAGACATAAATGTACATATGCCTAGAGCTGTCGGTGGATGTTAGTTCAAATACCTAGGCTCAATGATAAAAGACACAATGTCAGAAATCATACTCAGGCTGGCTACAGCAAGAAGCATTACAAGTGACCTTGCTAACACATGGAAGGACAATGACATCAGTATAAGAGCAAAAGAATGGAAATGCGTTATAATTGTATAACATGTGGTAGTGTTTGCATATTGCATCATTAAAAAATGAACAAGAACCTAATATATGTTTTCCTTCTGTCATGTTACAACCTATCGGTGTTAAGTAACAGGAAAAACAAGCCTTGTTGTGTAAAAAGGTTTAGTATTTCCTATTTTCATGTTTATTTGACGAAATGTTGTGAGAAACGCATAGCTATTTTGGGACATGCTCATGGAGGTCATTTGCATACAGCTAACAAACGTGGTTGTATTCGCAGATTTATGCAATAAAGATAATTTTTTACACAGACAAATGTATTTACTTCATAATTACATGACCCTTTACTTGGAAATGTGTTAAAAAAATGGTGGCAAATTTTTATTTGTCTTTGTGCTTGAAGTGTGTCTGTCTAAACAATATTTATCAGATCTCTATCAATATTCATAGCAAAATATAGCAGGACGTCAACATTATGCTCTCCACTGCTGCACACATACAATATTAGTTGTGTGAAACTGTTTTCTTATGTTTTCTGGTCTTTGACAAGTATAAATAAGGACAGTAAACCAATGCTGCAGACTGTCTGTCAATTATGAAGCACATAACACTGCATGGTTTTTTCCAAAAAAATTATATTAAAGTGATACTATATGGAAGACTTTGTAACAAATGTATCCTACAAAGAGTTACAATGATTTATAAGTGACAAATATGCCTTCAGTAAAGAAATGTGTGTAGCTATATTCGTGAGAATTTGACAGATTTTATGCAGGTGCGTTATAAATTGACAGACACTGTTAACATTCGTTGATGGGTTGACGGACATATTGTCCTTTGTCTCTGCGCTATGTTTCCGTACAAGCGTTTGTTAAAATAAATAAAGTCTGCATTAGTATTGCACATTTTGTTTGTTTATTTTCTTTATATAGATACATGCGTTTAGCTTAATAAGCAAACAGGACAGCACAAAACATCCATATTACAGATAATTATGTCAACTAGCCAGTTAAAGTGCTAGGTAGCATCCTCTTTTATTTAAAGCAGGAAAATAATCCTGTGAAGTTACATTTTCAGTTATTACTACAATTGTTCTTGCTATAGCACTTGATATGGGTGACGGCGAGTGTTGTATACAGTGTCAGTAATGTACAACTTTGAAATATAAATAGTGTAATGTTGTCGAGTACTTTACCTTACACTGTAAATTGAAGCATTTTGTCAATAACAATTGATCAAGTGTGTTGAAAACATACTTTTCTTCCATTTTTGTCCGTCAAAAATAACACACGTTGACACATATTTTTCAAAATAAAAAAAAAAATAGGTAAACGTCACGTGATTGCATCAGGCTTAGTGAATCCTAAACATGTTATCCTAGCTTACAGAAAACATCAGTTTCAACAGGAAATACAAAAAAAAATATTTTGGTGCATGTGTCCACGATTTGTAACACCTTACCATGCTTTTGCTTATAAGCTTGAAGAGATTTGTGTACTCCTTTGTTTGGAGGGTTGCTCAGTATGGCAGTGAGTCCTGGATGCTCAAGGAAGAGAATGAGAAACGTCTGGGTCAGAGATAATGTGCAATCGTTGCAAGAAGGTCTGCTATGTTTCATTAAGAGAAGAAAGCTGGATAAGTATGACTATTGGAAAAGAGGACCAGATAATCTGGTACTTACCAGCACAGATGAAAAACTACCAGGAAAAACCAAAGCGGTAGAAGAAAATGAGATAGAATGACAACATCAAGCATTGAGCAGATGGTGGACTTGAAAGATTGCTAGGAGATGAAAACCAGCCTGAGGCTATGGCTACAAGAGAAGTAGATGGGTGAATTAGCAGATTTGTACTGGGTTTACACTTTTGATAAGAACAGTTTATTGTAAATTTATAAACAACATGTTCTATTTTATTTATTTAATTTATGGAGAGAAAAAACAGTTGATTGTAAAGGGTTTATCATTGTCTCAATGCAAAGCAACACTTCAATGTATGGAACTCATGAGTATGAATCATTGCAATCATCTTTTATGTTATGACAGTGCAAAAGCGGTTATCAGTAAATGTTGACAAGTACGGGTGAGCAAGGTTGCATAACAGTCAAGTATTGGATACAAAACTTGTATGTGTCACATCAACAACCAAGTTGCCTAAGGTACTAAGATCACAGTGCAAATGTTTCAGATATGTTCATTTGAAAATATGGGAACAATATTTTTCACAAAACACACCAAAGGCAGTCTGTCATTTGTATACTCGAGATGATCTGAGATTCTGTGGGGATAAACGACAGGATTAACCGATTTGTGGCATCACGTGTACTGTCTTCTAGGTGTTAACATTATCTTCAACTCAATCCAGTCCCGAGCAACCTCAGAGGCATATCCAGGATTTCACGAGAAGGCTCACTTTCACTGTTCAACTTTGAACAGATTACGCCACTGGACATTAAACCTTTCCTATTCACAATTTCAATGCTCTTATCTGATGAATGGCTTTTTTCTTTTTTAAGTGGGGTGGAGTGCCGTTGTTGTTAGAACACCAAACTCTCAATCGACGTAACGTGGGTTTGAATCCTGTTGCTGCCATTTTGAAGCTTGAACAGTTTTGCTTACTCCACGTTGCCTCAGTTCACTCAGCTGTATAAATGAGTACCTAGATAGACAGCTATGGATATGTGAATGAAAAATAGTCTTTGCACAGTAACTGCAGTGTGGCTGAATGTTTTCCAGGGAAGCCAAGTTGGTGTTGGAATGAGTAGGCCTGTCAGGGGTGAAGTGTAAAGTGGTTTGAGCAGTCCCAAGGTCTGGATACAGCACTATATATGAATGTACTTTCCAGACCTGGGTTTGATTCCGCTTCAACGATTCCGACTCCGAATCGAGCAGACCTTTTCGATTCCGATTCCAACTCCGGTTGTCTAGGTTCGATTCCAACTCCAACTCCAGCAGACTTGCGATTCCGATTCCTACTCCAGTTGTCTCAGTTCGATTCCAGCTCCGATTCCGACTCCAGTACAATTTTTGATTCCGATTCTGACTTCAGCACAACTTTTGATTCAAAAGTTGTGCTCGGTCTGATTCCAATCGGTTT
Source organism: Lamellibrachia satsuma (assembly GCA_033239005.1). NCBI lineage: Eukaryota > Metazoa > Annelida > Polychaeta > Sabellida > Siboglinidae > Lamellibrachia > Lamellibrachia satsuma. Next base: position 10,745,607 of record BSQZ01000007.1, on the reverse strand, counting down.
CGCGAAGGCTATGATAATGTATACAAATCGCATGTATTATGGCATGAAATGGTTGAATTTCAGGTGTGACAAGGCATATTTCTGACAAACTGAGCAGTTGACCAACTGTAGGCAATTCACAAGTCACAACTATATTTCAAAGGGTAGGATGCAAGTATGACTGAATACAACCAAATGATTTAATCCTTTAGAAGGGTTTCTGTGCAAACACTAGCAGTGAGAAATCAGTAAAAGTAAATTGCAATTAGCCATTGTCTAGGTATGACCAGTTCAGATCTGAACCAGGCATATGAATATTCTTCTGACAAACTGCCAATAAAACCAAAGGATTTAATCCTTCAAAAGGATCTGTGGGTTTTCTGAGCAAACACTAGCAGTGACTGGCAAGTGAGCAGTGAGATACCAATAAAAGTAAATTGCAATTAGCCATGGCCCATGTGCATGACGATTCCGATTCCACTCAATGTGATTCCGATTACAACTCCACTCCAAATGATTCTAATTCCACCCAAATGATTCCGAATCCACACAATTAACTCCAAATGATTCCGACTCCGGAATCGGAATCATCCTTTGATTCCGATTCCGGAGTTGTAATCGCCCCAGGTCTGGTACTTTCATCTATTTTTACCTGCCCTGTGTGTGATGGTTCCAGATTGCAACAGGATTTTCTAGTGCTAAATTTAATACTATGTTAGCATTATTCCAGTTTTAGGGGCTGCCAGCCATGTGAGCACCCTACCCACGTAAATCTACACCTGCATCACTGCTCCTAGAGTATTGTGTCATTTATCAACACTCCAGGTATTGTAAAGGTCACAGTGACCCATAAAGTTAGCATACGTATAGTCAAAGTTAACGTCACTGAGTGTGACAAAAACTAAGACCAAGTTAGATATAATGTTTTATGATCTCAACATGTAAATAACAACATAAAAATAAAACAGTACCTCTGACTATCTCATAGACAAGCTGTACTATACACCGAACCTCTACTGTTTTAGCTTCGAACCAAAATATGTGCTCTACACAAGGACACGGCCTTAGTCAAACCCCGAGTATTGCGTAGTAAATTATCACCACAAACAATGTGTCATATATGTATCTGGAGACTCAAATAACACTGTAGGGATGAGCTGCGTCTTAAATTATTGCAGTCATACTGACTGGATGTCCCATGGAGCCTCTATAGATAGATGGTAGAATCAATATAATTAATCAATATTTCCAATTGCAGATAGTTGTGTGGCAAGCGCTGCCAATCAAATGGAAGGCAACATGACCATGATTAGACTGAATTTGCAATTCATCATTTGCCACGTCATAATTCTAAAAATACCATAACCATGACCCAGACTGATCAAGATGTGTTAATTATAAATATGAGTACTTAGGTTTTCTGATTAACACAAAAAACTGTGTAATTACCAACACAGTGGCAACACTAACTAACATGACATTTTAGGCAGAAATAGTATTTTTCTTTAATTAAAAACCTGTGCCTGCCCTTTACTTCATACAATATGTCAATATATGGACAAACAGTGGCTTGCCTATTGTTACGTTACGCAAGAGATTGCTGAATGCATCAGCTGGCTACATCATCAAGCATGTTGTATTGTCTGCAGAACAAGTCTACTAATATGTATAATTTGTCTACATACTATATCCATAATTTTAGACTGTATCTTGTGAGATAAACAAACACAATTTCCACCCATGTTGCTATATTGTAATATATCATGTTACTGTAACAATACAATACAGCAATCACAGTTTTTTCCTGACTTACCACAACACTGAACAAATACGATTTAATTTTTAACATTACATGTGTAAACTATTGTTTATTGTATACAGTTATGTTAACAATTACAGCAATCAATTATACTGCTGAAAACAGATGTGTTCTGCTATCATTTAGCATTACAATAGATAGTACCATTACACCTGGTTGAAAGGTATAGCTACTACTAGTGTAGTAGCACCATTTTTTTTACAAACATCTTTCTAACATATCAAACAAAATCTTTCTACTTGGTAGAAACCATACCCTAATATTTAAGAATGATGGGATTGGGGAGGAAACGTGCATGATAAATATTTCTCAATCATATACACAAGCGCTGATACTGATAGTGATATGCTGTGATACCAGCTACCAGGATGACAAGACTAATTCTGAAATATGAACAGATAATAATATTATATATGTTCACGTAATTTATAATATTTGATTCAAATAACTGTGTGTGATTTCTACTGAGCACTGCTTATCTACACTTTGATGTCACTAAGAAAGCTTATCTACCCTTTGATGTCACTAAGAAAGCTTATCTACACTTTGATGTCACTAAGAAAGCTTATCTACCCTTTGATGTCACTAAGAAAGCTTATCTACACTTTGATGTCACTAAGAAAGCTTATCTACACTTTGATGTCACTAAGAAATCAAAGGGTAGATAAGCTTTCTTAGTGACATCGAAGTGTAGATAAGCTTTCTTAGTGACATCAAAGGGTAGATAAGCTTTCTTAATGACATCAAAGTGTAGATAAGCTTTCTTAGTGACATCAAAGGGTAGATAAGCTTTCTTAGTGACATCAAAGTGTAGATAAGCTTTCTTAGTGACATCAAAGTGTAGATAAGCTTTCTTAGTGACATCAAAGGGTAGATAAGCTTTCTTAGTGACATCAAAGTGTAGATAAGCTTTCTTAGTGACATCAAAGGGTAGATAAGCTTTCTTAGTGACATCAAAGTGTAGATAAGCAGTGCTCAGTAGAAATCACACACAGTTATTTGAATCAAATATTATAAATTACGTGAACATATATAATATTATTATCTGTTCATATTTCAGAATTAGTCTTGTCATCCTGGTAGCTGGTATCACAGCATATCACTATCAGTATCAGCGCTTGTGTATATGATTGAGAAATATTTATCATGCACGTTTCCTCCCCAATCCCATCATTCTTAAATATTAGGGTATGGTTTCTACCAAGTAGAAAGATTTTGTTTGATATGTTAGAAAGATGTTTGTAAAAAAATGGTGCTACTACACTAGTAGTAGCTATACCTTTCAACCAGGTGTAATGGTACTATCTATTGTAATGCTAAATGATAGCAGAACACATCTGTTTTCAGCAGTATAATTGATTGCTGTAATTGTTAACATAACTGTATACAATAAACAATAGTTTACACATGTAATGTTAAAAATTAAATCGTATTTGTTCAGTGTTGTGGTAAGTCAGGAAAAAAACTGTGATTGCTGTATTGTATTGTTACAGTAACATGATATATTACAATATAGCAACATGGGTGGAAATTGTGTTTGTTTATCTCACAAGATACAGTCTAAAATTATGGATATAGTATGTAGACAAATTATACATATTAGTAGACTTGTTCTGCAGACAATACAACATGCTTGATGATGTAGCCAGCTGATGCATTCAGCAATCTCTTGCGTAACGTAACAATAGGCAAGCCACTGTTTGTCCATATATTGACATATTGTATGAAGTAAAGGGCAGGCACAGGTTTTTAATTAAAGAAAATACTATTTCTGCCTAAAATGTCATGTTAGTTAGTGTTGCCACTGTGTTGGTAATTACACAGTTTTTTGTGTTAATCAGAAAACCTAAGTACTCATATTTATAATTAACACATCTTGATCAGTCTGGGTCATGGTTATGGTATTTTTAGAATTATGACGTGGCAAATGATGAATTGCAAATTCAGTCTAATCATGGTCATGTTGCCTTCCATTTGATTGGCAGCGCTTGCCACACAACTATCTGCAATTGGAAATATTGATTAATTATATTGATTCTACCATCTATCTATAGAGGCTCCATGGGACATCCAGTCAGTATGACTGCAATAATTTAAGACGCAGCTCATCCCTACAGTGTTATTTGAGTCTCCAGATACATATATGACACATTGTTTGTGGTGATAATTTACTACGCAATACTGGGTTTGACTAAGGCCGTGTCCTTGTGTAGAGCACATATTTTGGTTCAAGCTAAAACAGTAGAGGTTCGGTGTATAGTACAGCTTGTCTATGAGATAGTCAGATGTACTGTTTTATTTTATGTTGTTATTTACATGTTGAGATCATAAAACTTTATATCTAACTTGGTCTTAGTTTTGTCACACTCAGTGACGTTAACTTTGACTATACGTATGCTAACTTTATGGGTCACTGTGACCTTTACAATACCTGGAGTGTTGATAAATGACACAATACTCTAGGAGCAGTGATGCAGGTGTAGATTTACGTGGGTAGGGTGCTCACATGGCTGGCAGCCCCCTAAAACTGGAATAATGCTAACATAGTATTAAATTTAGCACTAGAAAATCCTGTTGCAATCTGGAACCATCACACACAGGGCAGGTAAAAATAGATGAAAGTACCAGACCTGGGGCGATTACAACTCCGGAATCGGAATCAAAGGATGATTCCGATTCCGGAGTCGGAATCATTTGGAGTTAATTGTGTGGATTCGGAATCATTTGGGTGGAATTAGAATCATTTGGAGTGGAGTTGTAATCGGAATCACATTGAGTGGAATCGGAATCGTCATGCACATGCAATTTACTTTTATTGGTATCTCACTGCTCACTTGCCAGTCACTGCTAGTGTTTGCTCAGAAAACCCACAGATCCTTTTGAAGGATTAAATCCTTTGGTTTTATTGGCAGTTTGTCAGAAGAATATTCATATGCCTGGTTCAGATCTGAACTGGTCATACCTAGACAATGGCTAATTGCAATTTACTTTTACTGATTTCTCACTGCTAGTGTTTGCACAGAAACCCTTCTAAAGGATTAAATCATTTGGTTGTATTCAGTCATACTTGCATCCTACCCTTTGAAATATAGTTGTGACTTGTGAATTGCCTACAGTTGGTCAACTGCTCAGTTTGTCAGAAATATGCCTTGTCACACCTGAAATTCAACCATTTCATGCCATAATACCTGTGATTACGCCTTAGGAAGCCATGAAGGCTTATATGGCCAGTGCTTAAACCTGGTTTCTATAGTGCGAAGCAACTTAAGAGTGCAGTTATACCGACTCTCCTGGACGGGACACTAGTCCATCGCAGGTACCTTCCAAACAGTGTTTGTACTCATTTGCAGCTGAGTGGACTGAGGCAAAGTAGGGTAAAAGAAATTGCCTAAGCTTCGAAAACGAACCGTGACCAGTGTGGTTCTTGAACTCGCAACCCTTGAATTTAGAGTCCAACACCTTAACCACTAGGCCACGGCTGCCCCCCTGTAGAGCATGAGGTTTGCTTAAAATCCTATTGTCACTTTCTTAGTGACATCAGTCCACTCAGCTGCAAATGAGTACAAACACTGTTTGGAAGGTACCTGCGATGGACTAGTGTCCCGTCCAGGAGAGTCGGTATAACTGCACTCTTAAGTTGCTTCGCACTATAGAAACCAGGTTTAAGCACTGGCCATATAAGCCTTCATGGCTTCCTAAGGCGTAATGCCTGGGGGATGACTTTACCTTTACCATGCTCTACACCTTATGTCTCTAGCCCCTGTCCAAGCAGCCCCCCCCCCGGTGTGAGAATTGAGTGTCACTAGCCCTCCAGTCAGTATGCTGTTGATTTAACACACACCCTCTTTTTAGATATTTCTAATTGTAGGTAGAGTTAATCATTTGAAGGGTCCACCATTTTATTTGAAGCTCCATGTAACTTTCACACAAATCAATTGTGTGGTATGAAAAGCTCACTGTCCTAAGGGTTAAAGGAAATCCTCTACATAAAGCTTGTTTGAGGTGAACAAAACCCAATTTAACTCACAAATAAAAGCTAATTGCCCTGATCCAAGTATAAGCTATTAAAAGTCAATTGCCCTAACTTTTAACTGAATAAACTATTGATTGTGGATTTGTGGTGTTCTGTGCCTGTTGGTTCACACGTTTCTAACCAACAAGGAAAGGATATGTTGAGCTTCTCTGCTTTAGCTGGCCTGAGTTTCATGTTGAATTTTATATGTGAGTTCTGAATGACATGTCAAACATGGTTGCTAGTGTTCAGTTCATCGAAGGTGTTAGTGGACTTCCTGTTGCTGTTTTGAACAGTTATACCATCACATGTAGCAAGAGGAAAAGTGTGAAGTGTAAGGCATTTGTGGTGGTCAGCGATGATGGAACTGTGGTGAAAGCTAAAGATAGCCACAAACACCAACCCAACCCTGGTGACGTACAAGCGCGACAGTTGAGAGGAAACATGGGGAAGTGAGCCAGGGATGAAACGACTTCAATGCAGGCGATTTACTATCAGGAATAAGTTTGACTGCTTCAACAAAGTTCGACTGCAATGGCTTCACCAGGTGAGAAAGCATCTGCTCTGCCTCAATACCAGCGTGTCAAGTCATCACTGTACAGCTGTACTGTGAACGGAGGAAACGCTTCCCCCTAATGCCATCCACAAGAGGTGACATTGACCTGGATGGTCAGTGGACAACTATGGTTCAAGGAGATCGGTTCCTGCTTGGCGAGGATGGCGATGGGCCGACAAGATAATAGCGCTTGCATCCAACTCCGCTCTGCATGTGCTAGCGAATGCTGATACCTACCAAATGGATGGGACATTTGTAACAGCACCAAGGCTGTTTTATCAAATAGTCACATTGCATGCATTCGTTCTTGGAGTGATGCTGCCACTTGTGTTTGGTCTGCTCCCAACAAAGATGGGAACACCTACATTCGTTTCCTCAGTTTGGTGAAGGAAAAGTCTGAATCAATCGGATTCACCATCAGCCCCCAACGTATCATGCAGGATTTCGAGAAAGGTCTGATGAATGCCTGCCTACACGTGTTCCCCAGAGTGATTGTCAAGGGGTGCTACTTCCACTACGCCCAGTGTCTGTGGCGGAGAATCCAATGTATAGGACTATCCATGAGCTACAGAGAGAACGCTGACCACAGGAATTGGTTTCGTATGCTATTAGAGATGCCATTCGTCCCCATGCTACATGTAAAAGACGAATTTCAAATTGTCAAGAACACAGCACTGGATGTACCCAGTGTACAAGACTTCAATGACTACTTCGACAGGACATGGATGAACGGGCAGTGTCCAATCGAAATGTGGAATTTCTTTAAATATGACGGCCCTCGCACTAACAATCATGTTGAAGGGTATCATACACGACTCATGCGGAAGGCAGGCAAGATACACCCCAATATCTTTGAGGTGGTTGAGCTGTTCAGCCAAGAGGAAGTTGCATCACTTGTCTCCATCCTCCAGCTACAGTTTGGTCAGCCCACTCCCAAGCGCTGGAAGAAGTACATCAACCTCGATGCTCGTTTGGACGAACTTGGACTGGAATACATGCTGTGTGACCAGGGAATTGAGTTGTATCTCAGTGCCATTGGACACATGATGGACAATTTCACTTAATTTCATTGACTAGTCATGATTGCATATGGATATGGTATTATATGTGCAAACAACTTATTATCAACTTTGATAAGACACTGTAATGTTTTCTCACAACAATGTTTTGATCACTGCTATGAACACAGTATTGTTGCTATGTTACATTTCCATTTACTGTCTATTTCTCTTAATGGTTGGATTTCTTTTAATGGTTGGTTACCTGTATCTGTGTATGACAAATAAAAGAGGATTTTTATGGTTTCCCTCCAATCAAAAAAGTCGGACATTACTTGAATATGCACCAGATATTTGACTATTTTCTTATTTAAAATCAAGTACCTAAATTTTTTCACCCCTAAAGTTAAGGTGGGATAGAACACTGAATGGAACAGCCAGGTGGCTTTGGCAAAATGATAAGCAAGAAGTGAATCACCTGAAGCCATTGTTATATATCACCATGTCAGTTAATTCACTGGCACCAATTCACCATACAATGTTTACTCACCGGTGCTTTTCACCTAACTAATGAGTGTGGTTGTATCAGCAAGCACAGGTGACCCGATTATGCCACTACCTGATCCTTTTACTTCTACACAGTAATGACATACACTTGACCATACAAATAATAGCCTGCAGCGCCATAATACTTATAGGTGGTGGACCTTATGAGTAGCAGCATTACCTCAGAAATCATAATACTTATGGGTGGTGGACCTTATGAGTAGCAGCATTACCTCAGAAATCATACATTGGCAGTAGGTATGAGACAGAATAACAATATAAATGTGGTAGCATGTAAAACATTCAGTTTGTTAAATGTGATAGCACATAAAACATTCAGTTTGTTAAATGAATATAACAGGACAACATTGTAATTGAAGTGCTAAGAATCTTATGTAGTCCAATCATATTTGCAACATATAAATGTGTATAAAAAATTCCATTGATGATAATCAGGGTTGGGTTTAAGGCGGCCTTAAACCTGTTTTTGGCACGGCATGTGCCGCAAACTGCCCTAAAGTGGTTAAAACTGCCTCAAAGCTATCCCTGTCCAAAGGCACACTGAAGATTCTGTTATTATAAAACACATGTACATTGTATATATTAAATCAAACTACAAACAAAAATAAATCTTAAACTTAGTTTTATTTCATGATTTTTTTACAAAAATGACAGGAAGTTTATTGACATATATATTATACATTCTAGCTATTGACTAATCGGTCTTCACATTTTACCAGTCCAAGTCCTTGATTCCACGCAGCACGCGGTAACAATTTTGAGACAATTTTACTAATCAGTATTCACAATTTACCAGTCCAAGTCCTTGATTCCACGCAGCATGCGGTAACAAAAGACAAGCTTGCTTGCTTTTTGGACACCCAGCCGATTCCTGATCTTGTTGTGTATAAAACTGAATGTACTGAACACTCTTACAAAATGTTCCCAAACACCATCTTGAGGTCTACCACCTTTGTTGGCCATGATTGCAAAACAAAATGAATTATTGCTATACACAAGTCACCAGCAGCTATTCTTTTGTAAGGAATGTATCAGGTTTCTACACAAAATGAAATGTTTGATTATTAGTGTGCAGGGGAAGCTTTATATAGTACTTGAAAACAACACCTTTGGATCATTTGTAACACCTTGAGTTTATTTTCAATCAACCTTAGTAGACTTCAATAGCACACCTCTAACAGGTGTAAAGGCAACTGAGTTTATTTTAAACCAACCTTAGTAGACTTCAATACCACACCTCTAGCAGGTGTAAAGCAATTGAGTTTATTTGCAACCTACTTTAGAAGACTTCAATACCACACCTCTACTAGAAATAATAGGCAAGTAAACTGGACATGCTTTTAATGGCTAAATGGCCTTTCTATGCCCTAAACTGCCTTAAACCTGTTTCTTACATCTCTAGCACATATGTAACAATTGAGAAGGGAATTATTAATACTTATGTCATACTTTAGGGCATGTTTAATATAATACTTTTATTGTTTTTTTTATGAAATATGTTTAAGGCATTTTCTATGCCTTAAACTGCCTTAAACCTGTTTTCGACAGGGCAGTTTTTACCGGTAAAAACCACCTGGTAAAAACCACCCTGCCATAAACCTGCCAACCCTGATGATAATCTTTTGTATCAGATTGATAACAATAATACAACCAAAACAGTTTTTTAACAACAGGAGCCAGATTAGAAGTTTCTTCCAAGGGTTGTTTTTTCTGGTGGGTTTTCTTAATAGACTTAATAAAATGGGACCAGTTTCATGACGTGCTCGTACATGTATACAAACCTTTGCATAACAGGTTCTCAAATATGTGAATCGGTTAACAGCATCAAAATATACCTGAACTTCACCATTACCAGAATGACTCACTCTCGACAGTCACAAACCTCACCAAATGTACTTATGACTCTCCTGTGTAGAGAAGTTAATTTTTAACATAAAGAAACAACATAAATCTTGCACATGTATGACATGATATCTAGAACACCTACGAATGTTTCATACAAACACAGTGGAAAGCCATGTGTCACTGTCATATAGCAAAGAGGGAGTTGTTCCATTTGAATGGAAAGAAGCAAACATCATACCAATGGTGCTACTACACTAGCAGTAGCTATACCTTTCAACCAGGTGTAATGGTACTATCTATTGTAATGCTAAATGATAGCAGAACACACCTGTTTTCAGCAGTATAATTGATTGCTGTAATTGTTAACATAACTGTATACAATAAACAATAGTTTACACATGTAATGTTAAAAATTAAATCGTATTTGTTCAGTGTTGTGGTAAGTCAGGAAAAAACTGTGATTGCTGTATTGTATTGTTACAGTAACATGATATATTACAATATAGCAACATGGGTGGAAATTGTGTTTGTTTATCTCACAAGATACAGTCTAAAATTATGGATATAGTATGTAGACAAATTATACATATTAGTAGACTTGTTCTGCAGACAATACAACATGCTTGATGATGTAGCCAGCTGATGCATTCAGCAATCTCTTGCGTAACGTAACAATAGGCAAGCCACTGTTTGTCCATATATTGACATATTGTATGAAGTAAAGGGCAGGCACAGGTTTTTAATTAAAGAAAAATACTATTTCTGCCTAAAATGTCATGTTAGTTAGTGTTGCCACTGTGTTGGTAATTACACAGTTTTTTGTGTTAATCAGAAAACCTAAGTACTCATATTTATAATTAACACATCTTGATCAGTCTGGGTCATGGTTATGGTATTTTTAGAATTATGACGTGGCAAATGATGAATTGCAAATTCAGTCTAATCATGGTCATGTTGCCTTCCATTTGATTGGCAGCGCTTGCCACACAACTATCTGCAATTGGAAATATTGATTAATTATATTGATTCTACCATCTATCTATAGAGGCTCCATGGGACATCCAGTCAGTATGACTGCAATAATTTAAGACGCAGCTCATCCCTACAGTGTTATTTGAGTCTCCAGATACATATATGACACATTGTTTGTGGTGATAATTTACTACGCAATACTCGGGGTTTGACTAAGGCCGTGTCCTTGTGTAGAGCACATATTTTGGATCGAAGCTAAAACAGTAGAGGTTCGGTGTATAGTACAGCTTGTCTATGAGATAGTCAGAGGTACTGTTTTATTTTTATGTTGTTATTTACATGTTGAGATCATAAAACATTATATCTAACTTGGTCTTAGTTTTTGTCACACTCAGTGACGTTAACTTTGACTATACGTATGCTAACTTTATGGGTCACTGTGACCTTTACAATACCTGGAGTGTTGATAAATGACACAATACTCTAGGAGCAGTGATGCAGGTGTAGATTTACGTGGGTAGGGTGCTCACATGGCTGGCAGCCCCCTAAAACTGGAATAATGCTAACATAGTATTAAATTTAGCACTAGAAAATCCTGTTGCAATCTGGAACCATCACACACAGGGCAGGTAAAAATAGATGAAAGTACCAGACCTGGGGCGATTACAACTCCGGAATCGGAATCAAAGGATGATTCCGATTCCGGAGTCGGAATCATTTGGAGTTAATTGTGTGGATTCGGAATCATTTGGGTGGAATTAGAATCATTTGGAGTGGAGTTGTAATCGGAATCACATTGAGTGGAATCGGAATCGTCATGCACATGGGCCATGGCTAATTGCAATTTACTTTTATTGGTATCTCACTGCTCACTTGCCAGTCACTGCTAGTGTTTGCTCAGAAAACCCACAGATCCTTTTGAAGGATTAAATCCTTTGGTTTTATTGGCAGTTTGTCAGAAGAATATTCATATGCCTGGTTCAGATCTGAACTGGTCATACCTAGACAATGGCTAATTGCAATTTACTTTTACTGATTTCTCACTGCTAGTGTTTGCACAGAAACCCTTCTAAAGGATTAAATCATTTGGTTGTATTCAGTCATACTTGCATCCTACCCTTTGAAATATAGTTGTGACTTGTGAATTGCCTACAGTTGGTCAACTGCTCAGTTTGTCAGAAATATGCCTTGTCACACCTGAAATTCAACCATTTCATGCCATAATACCTGTGATTACGCCTTAGGAAGCCATGAAGGCTTATATGGCCAGTGCTTAAACCTGGTTTCTATAGTGCGAAGCAACTTAAGAGTGCAGTTATACCGACTCTCCTGGACGGGACACTAGTCCATCGCAGGTACCTTCCAAACAGTGTTTGTACTCATTTGCAGCTGAGTGGACTGAGGCAAAGTAGGGTAAAAGAAATTGCCTAAGCTTCGAAAACGAACCGTGACCAGTGTGGTTCTTGAACTCGCAACCCTTGAATTTAGAGTCCAACACCTTAACCACTAGGCCACGGCTGCCCCCCTGTAGAGCATGAGGTTTGCTTAAAATCCTACTGTCACTTTCTTAGTGACATCAGTCCACTCAGCTGCAAATGAGTACAAACACTGTTTGGAAGGTACCTGCGATGGACTAGTGTCCCGTCCAGGAGAGTCGGTATAACTGCATTCTTAAGTTGCTTCGCACTATAGAAACCAGGTTTAAGCACTGGCCATATAAGCCTTCATGGCTTCCTAAGGCGTAATGCCTGGGGGATGACTTTACCTTTACCATGCTCTACACCTTATGTCTCTAGCCCCTGTCCAAGCAGCCCCCCCCCCCCCCGGTGTGAGAATTGAGTGTCACTAGCCCTCCAGTCAGTATGCTGTTGATTTAACACACACCCTCTTTTTAGATATTTCTAATTGTAGGTAGAGTTAATCATTTGAAGGGTCCACCATTTTATTTGAAGCTCCATGTAACTTTCACACAAATCAATTGTGTGGTATGAAAAGCTCACTGTCCTAAGGGTTAAAGGAAATCCTCTACATAAAGCTTGTTTGAGGTGAACAAAACCCAATTTAACTCACAAATAAAAGCTAATTGCCCTGATCCAAGTATAAGCTATTAAAAGTCAATTGCCCTAACTTTTAACTGAATAAACTATTGATTGTGGATTTGTGGTGTTCTGTGCCTGTCGGTTCACACATTTCTAACCAACAAGGAAAGGATATGTTGAGCTTCTCTGCTTTAGCTGGCCTGAGTTTCATGTTGTATTTTATATTTGAGTTCTGAATGACATGTCAAACATGGTTGCTAGTGTTCAGTTCATCGAAGGTGTTAGTGGACTTCCTGTTGCTGTTTTGAACAGTTATACCATCACATGTAGCAAGAGGAAAAGTGTGAAGTGTAAGGCATTTGTGGTGGTCAGCGATGATGGAACTGTGGTGAAAGCTAAAGATAGCCACAAACACCAACCCAACCCTGGTGACGTACAAGCGCGACAGTTGAGAGGAAACATGAGGAAGTGAGCCAGGGATGAAACGACTTCAATGCAGGCGATTTACTATCAGGAATAAGTTTGACTGCTTCAACAAAGTTCGACTGCAATGGCTTCACCAGGTGAGAAAGCATCTGCTCTGCCTCAATACCATCATGTCAAGTCATCACTGTACAGCTGTACCGTGAACGGAGGAAACGCTCCCCCCTAATGCCATCCACAAGAGGTGACATTGACCTGGATGGTCAGTGGACAACTATGGTTCAAGGAGATCGGTTCCTGCTTGGCGAGGATGGCGATGGGCCGACAAGATAATAGCGCTTGCATCCAACTCCGCTCTGCATGTGCTAGCGAATGCTGATACCTACCACATGGATGGGACATTTGTAACAGCACCAAGGCTGTTTTATCAAATAGTCACATTGCATGCATTCGTTCTTGGGGTGATGCTGCCACTTGTATTTGGTCTGCTCCCCAACAAAGACGGGAACACCTACATTTGTTCTTGGGGTGTTGCTGCCACTTGTGTTTGGTCTGCTCCCAACAAAGACGGGAACACCTACATTCGTTTCCTCAGTTTTGGTGAAGGAAAAGTCTGAATCAATGGGATTCACCATCAGCCTCCAACGTATCATGCAGGATTTCAAGAAAGGTCTGATCAATGCCTGCCTACACGTGTTCCCCAGAGTGATTGTCAAGGGGTGCTACTTCCACTACGCCCAGTGTCTGTGGTGGAGAATCCAATGTATAGGACTATCCATGAGCTACAGAGAGAACGCTGACCACAGGAATTGGTTTCGTATGCTACCAGCGATGCCATCCGTCCCCATGCTACATGTAAAAGACGAATTTCAAATTGTCAAGAACACAGCACTGGATGTACCCAGTGTACAAGACTTCAATGACTACTTCGGCAGGACATGGATGAACGGGCAGTGTCCAATCGAAATGTGGAATTTCTTTAAATATGATGGCCCTCGCACTAACAATCATGTTGAAGGGTATCATACACGACTCATGCGGAAGGCAGGCAAGATACACCCCAATATCTTTGAGGTGGTTGAGCTGTTCAGCCAAGAGGAAGTCGCATCACTTGTCTCCATCCTCCAGCTACAGTTTGGTCAGCCCGCTCCCAAGCGCTGGAAGAAGTACATCAACCTTGATGCTCGTTTGGACGAACTTGGACTGGAATACATGCTGTGTGACCAGGGAATTGAGTTGTATCTCAGTGCCACTGGACACATGATGGACAATTTCACTTAATTTCATTGACTAGTCATGATTGCATATGGATATGGTATTATATGTGCAAACAACTTATTATCAACTTTGATAAGACACTGTAATGTTTTCTCACAACAATGTTTTGATCACTGCTATGAACACAGTATTGTTGCTATGTTACATTTCCATTTACTGTCTATTTCTCTTAATGGTTGGATTTCTTTTAATGGTTGGTTACCTGTATCTGTGTATGACAAATAAAAGAGGATTTTTATGGTTTCCCTCCAATCAAAAAAGTCGGACATTACTTGAATATGCACCAGATATATGACTATTTTCTTATTTAAAATCAAGTACCTAAATTTTTTCACCCCTAAAGTTAAGGTGGGATAGAACACTGAATGGAACAGCCAGGTGGCTTTGGCAAAATGATAAGCAAGAAGTGAATCACCTGAAGCCATTGTTATATATCACCATGTCAGTTAATTCACTGGCACCAATTCACCATACAATGTTTACTCACCGGTGCTTTTCACCTAACTAATGAGTGTGGTTGTATCAGCAAGCACAGGTGACCCGATTATGCCACTACCTGATCCTTTTACTTCTACACAGTAATGACATACACTTGACCATACAAATAATAGCCTGCAGCGCCATAATACTTATAGGTGGTGGACCTTATGAGTAGCAGCATTACCTCAGAAATCATAATACTTATGGGTGGTGGACCTTATGAGTAGCAGCATTACCTCAGAAATCATACATTGGCAGTAGGTATGAGACAGAATAACAATATAAATGTGGTAGCATGTAAAACATTCAGTTTGTTAAATGTGATAGCACATAAAACATTCAGTTTGTTAAATGAATATAACAGGACAACATTGTAATTGAAGTGCTAAGAATCTTATGTAGTCCAATCATATTTGCAACATATAAATGTGTATAAAAAATTCCATTGATGATAATCAGGGTTGGGTTTAAGGCGGCCTTAAACCTGTTTTTGGCACGGCATGTGCCGCAAACTGCCCTAAAGTGGTTAAAACTGCCTCAAAGCTTATCCCTGTCCAAAGGCACACTGAAGATTCTGTTATTATAAAACACATGTACATTGTATATATTAAATCAAACTACAAACAAAAATAAATCTTAAACTTAGTTTTATTTCATGATTTTTTTACAAAAATGACAGGAAGTTTATTGACATATATATTATACATTCCAGCTATTGACTAATCGGTCTTCACATTTTACCAGTCCAAGTCCTTGATTCCACGCAGCATGCGGTAACAATTTTGAGACAATTTTACTAATCAGTATTCACAATTTACCAGTCCAAGTCCTTGATTCCACGCAGCATGCGGTAACAAAAGACAAGCTTGCTTGCTTTTTGGACACCCAGCCGATTCCTGATCTTGTTGTGTATAAAACTGAATGTACTGAACACTCTTACAAAATGTTCCCAAACACCATCTTGAGGTCTACCACCTTTGTTGGCCATGATTGCAAAACAAAATGAATTATTGCTATACACAAGTCACCAGCAGCTATTCTTTTGTAAGGAATGTATCAGGTTTCTACACAAAATGAAATGTTTGATTATTAGTGTGCAGGGGAAGCTTTATATAGTACTTGAAAACAACACCTTTGGATCATTTGTAACACCTTGAGTTTATTTTCAATCAACCTTAGTAGACTTCAATAGCACACCTCTAACAGGTGTAAAGGCAACTGAGTTTATTTTAAACCAACCTTAGTAGACTTCAATACCACACCTCTAGTAGGTGTAAAGCAATTGAGTTTATTTGCAACCAACTTTAGAAGACTTCAATACCACACCTCTACTAGAAATAATAGGCAAGTAAACTGGACATGCTTTTAATGGCTAAATGGCCTTTCTATGCCCTAAACTGCCTTAAACTTGTTTCTTACATCTCTAGCACATATGTAACAATTGAGAAGGGAATTATTAATACTTATGTCATACTTTAGGGCATGTTTAATATAATACTTTTATTGTTTTTTTTATGAAATATGTTTAAGGCATTTTCTATGCCTTAAACTGCCTTAAACCTGTTTTCGGCAGGGCAGTTTTTACCGGTAAAAACCACCTGGTAAAAACCACCCTGCCATAAACCTGCCAACCCTGATGATAATCTTTTGTATCAGATTGATAACAATAATACAACCAAAACAGTTTTTTAACAACAGGAGCCAGATTAGAAGTTTCTTCCAAGGGTTGTTTTTTCTGGTGGGTTTTCACAGTATATAAAACAGTAGTCTTAATAGACTTAATAAAATGGGACCAGTTTCATGACGTGCTCGTACATGTATACAAACCTTTGCATAACAGGTTCTCAAATATGTGAATCGGTTAACAGCATCAAAATATACCTGAACTTCACCATTACCAGAATGACTCACTCTCGACAGTCACAAACCTCACCAAATGTACTTATGACTCTCCTGTGTAGAGAAGTTAATTTTTAACATAAAGAAACAACATAAATCTTGCACATGTATGACATGATATCTAGAACACCTACGAATGTTTCATACAAACACAGTGGAAAGCCATGTGTCACTGTCATATAGCAATTTAGCAAACCCTTTTTTGTGGCCTATGGCCCCAGGTAGCACTAGCCTAGGTATGTAGTCCTTCAGCTAAATATTATCATAACATATCTATCTATATATATCTATATCTATATATATATATATATATATATATATATATGTGGGGGGAGATTCTCCCCAAAAATACTTATAATTAGTGCACTTGAAAACCGCAAATTGAAAACCAGCAGTCAACAGCAAAAATGTACCAACTTGTAATGACTATGTCTCTAATAATGTTTTTGTAGATGATCGTGAACCTAAATTAACTGGGATTTAATAAATTGATAGGATTTTTTATGAAATGAACCCCATTATAATATAGATCAGTGCATACTACTCATCGACATTCTAGAAATATCTATCAGTAATCAGTTAATGTTGCCATTATTGTTGGACTAAAAAAACCTGTTGTGGACTCAGTGCACCTCACAGACATATTCATAGATCTGGTGATCTTGATATCTAAACTCACTATACTACCTCTCAGTTTAGTTATCATCATCTGTAAAGGGAGTATCTCATCAAGCATAATGTTGGAATTTCACCCTACTGGCGTATACAATTATAAATATTTATGAGCAATGTCAATGACTGCCGCCTGGGGATGTCTTACAAATTGGAAATAAATAGTGGACTCAATAACGTATTTTTGTTTCGTGCCCGAGAATGGTAACTTCAAACAGTATTAGTAAAACATATCGGAAGAAATACACCATATATTCAGTAAAACGATTACCAAAACGCCGAAACGATGTCAAGAGCCCTTTCGAAACCGATTCAGCACTGTCACTGACAACATCCACACACAGTTGCAAATCAACAACACAAAGCCATCGGCTTTTACGATTACAAACACGTTAGTAATTCTTATTCTTTACATCGGGTAAGGTCTCGTTAATGTTTCGGCTAGTGCTTATGTTGGCGCAGTACGTTTTCTTACCTTATCATGACAAAAAGCCGGCAGTATTAATAAATGCCGGATTTCACTTCGTCATCGATGCGTAATTTTAACGTCAGGGAGAACGATGACCGAATCAACCAACCAATCAGACGCTTCACATTCAGCGCCACTAACGGATAGTGTAAGAAACATGTACTCCCGTTTTGGAATCGAAACCGAAGTAAAACAAACTGCTGTTTCTACCAAAACAAAATAATAATAATAAATAATGTGCTATTGCCAGTTTAATTCGATATGTCTAAGTTATACCATACAGGTTGTCATAAGTCATGTTAAATAGTATTAATAAATGCGGGTAGCACTTCATAGTGTTGCTGTTATCCGGTAGGTGGCAACATTGATGTAGGAAATGGGAGTTGGAAGGTTGGCCCCACAAATAGGTGTGAGATGGGAGGTATAGGCCCCAAATCACAATAAGCCTGAAAAAGACCATTGTCATGAGCCAAAACGTCAGCGAAGTTCCAGCCACCAGCATTGATGACTACGCTGGAAGTGGTGAAGAAGTTCACCTACCTTGGGGCAACCATCATCAGCAACTTGTCCCATGAACTATTCACCAGACA
This sequence comes from Lamellibrachia satsuma, assembly GCA_033239005.1. Classification (NCBI taxonomy): domain Eukaryota; kingdom Metazoa; phylum Annelida; class Polychaeta; order Sabellida; family Siboglinidae; genus Lamellibrachia; species Lamellibrachia satsuma. The sequence goes on along the minus strand of BSQZ01000007.1, from coordinate 10,727,009 downwards.
GTCTGGCGAATAGTTCCTAGGAAATCCCGGATCAACAATATTAGGCAACCAGGGCATAATGCGCAATTTCCAATTTAAAAACCTTGTTTTGATTGTTAACTTACTTTACTTACTTATGTCATCCACTTAATGTGGTGACATGATGATTTCTTTCCAGAGGTTTCGGTTCTTCAATGCCGCTATTAGATTTGCACCACTGAGGTTCGTGTCTTTCTCTAGTATGTTTATAGTAGCTGTTGGTCGACTTCTCCGAGGGCCATCGGGCTTCCAGAGCAGGACTTTGTTGGCTGCTTCGTCATGGCGCATCACATGACCTGCCAGACGAAGACGCCGTTGTCTCACGATGGTGGTGATCCGTGGGAAGGAGCCGTACAGTTCTTGGTTGGTCATGTGGTGGCGCTATAACACATTTTGAATTTTCTGCAGCATTCTTGTGTAGGTGCCATCGAGTGCATTTTCTACTGATTGTGTTAGTGACCACGAATCGCATCCATATATCAGGGTCGGTTCAACCGTCGTCCTGAAAATCGTCAGTTTGGTACGTGAGTCTGCAGATGGGCGCTCTCCAAACTTGTGAAGGATCCGAAATATCTAAACTCCTCTACTTTCTCAATTTGACTCCCATCTGATGGTTGAACGCTATTATTAACAGACGGGTTGATATGAATGTACTTTGTTTTGCTTGGGTTGAGAAATAGTCCAGTAGATTTGGAAGCACTTTCCACTTTATGAAGTAAAAGTTCTGCTTCTTGTATCGTGTCAACGAACAGAGCGATATCATCGGCATAATCCAGGTCAGAGAAATATGAGGCAGGAGTCTGGTTAGGGTTAGCCCTTCTCTGTCAATAATCGCAGTTCTTAATGTAGTCCAAGACTATGATGAATAAGTATGGAGCAAGAGAGTCTCCTTGAAGAACTCCTGTATTAATGTTGAAATGAGTAGTTTCCCCTTCGGGAGTCAATACAACTGCATATGTGTTTACATACATTATCTGTATGGCTTTTACGATCTTCTCTGGGATGCCATACGCATGGAGAATCTAGAATAGTGTGTTTCTATCTACAGAGTCAAAGGCTTTCTTGAAGTCGATGAAAATAATGGCAGCTTCTTTCTGGTGGTTTCTCATTTCTTCGATGATGCGTCTAAGGGCAAGAATCTGCGAATATGTAGATCGCAGAAGTCTAAATCCGTTCTGGTTTGGGCGTAAGATCTTTACGTTTCTAGCTCAATCATTGATTGTTAAAGGGGATGTGAAACGATGTTTACTTGTTAACTGGACGACTGTTCACCAGACACTGAATTTATTAGTATTCAAAAAGTCTTATCGTGATCAGTTATATATTAGTATTTTAGAAAATACACGCTTTGGCGATAAAACCATGCCAGTGCTTTGATATATAGGGGATAGTTGCCGTGATTTGGACCCATAACGATAAACTTGAATATAGACGCGAAAACAAATGGAATTGATGTAAACAATATATTATCATAGAGTTTATATTTTATTTCCAACAACAAGCTATTAATCACAAGAAAATCATTGATGAATTTTGAAACAATTTAATTAAAAAAACGGTACAATCGATGGTTTCCTCGATTGTACCACCCAAAGTCTTCGATTGGACCAAAAGTAAAATGATTACATAGGACTAAGCATAATTATGAATTGATACATAAGTAACATATAGTGTTCAGTATAACAATAATAGTTATCATTATTCAAATGCAATATACTAATAAATACCAGTGTTCACAATCTTTATAGTTCCATCCACCATAAACAATGTTCCATGTCTTCTTCGATTGGACAAACAAAAACATTTTGTAGAAATACTAACAGACCCTAATGTTCATAGTCTTCTGTCAATGGCTCCGGAATAGGCTAGCGGAATTAAATGATCGCCATCCTTTAGAGCCCATCACAACATGTTCTGTCTCGCAATCTCGATGGTTTGTCATGTGCAACACATATCTCGCACCGTATATTATCACGTGCGGAACATTGCTTTCACCTGGTCGTTTCTGACGGAGAAAGCTGCGGTTCAAATAATACGTTCATTCGTGACTGCGAGACTCGACTACGCGAACGCTCTCCTGTTCGGCACTCCCGACTTCCTTATCACCAAACTGCAGAGAGTTCAAAACTCATTGGTAGTCCGCTGCAATAGACAAGAGCACGTCACCCCGGTACAGATGAAGCTTCTCTGGCTCCCTGTGAAGCAAAAAACTCACCTCTTTCGTGTGGTTTCCGGTTCCGGTTAAGCGATGTATGTTTTTAATTGTTGTCTGTTTATATATGAGCTCCTTTGCTTAGTTAATTTTTTGGTTGTTTGTGGTGGTGACAATACATTTTTCATCCTATTCATATTGCTGCAGTAACATACTGATTACCATACGGTGCTGCATAGAAGAAAATTCGGTGTTTGTGCGATGTAAATCCAACACTAATTGTATTCCGACCCATTCGGATTTCGCGCCATAATTTCCATTCTACTTTCGGTTAGGTGCAAAATGTAAATAGCTGAGGTAAGGCTACAAATAATTCAGTAACACAGTGATAACATAAGTAGAACTGCACTCCAAACTTGACCCATCTGTATATTAACAGGCTAATTTCATCCAATACGTGTTAGGACCCAGATTTAAGTTTTCCTAGTCGAGCACTGAGCACAACACATTGGAAGCATCTGTACGTACTCTCAGTACAACAGCACGCATAGGGTAAGTGTGCGTGTGCGTGTGCGTGCGCGTGGGCGTGTGCGTGTGCGTGTGTGTGTATACATAATCAAGGAACTGATAAGGTCCCAGAAAACCAACATGTCCAACCAAACCCAAAAGAGAAGGCAGCTTAAAATCACCTGCCACGAATACGACCAGTACAAACAGATTTACCCCCTTAGCAAATGAACCAGTAGACGACGACCTCACAGCCAACTGTGTGACTTGCAAAAGAACTTTCGGAAGCATAGACCACATGGTCCAATGCGAAATATGGAGATGTTGGATATGCCAGCAATGTGCTGGGATGTCCGACGAGGTATATCAATAATTATGTAGGGAAGGCCACAATATGGGTGTGTGTCAACAATGACAAATGTGAAAAGTGGCTGCAATATCGGCTATTGCAAAGTACGTAAAAATAGAGCAGAGATGCAGCGCATTTTTAGAAAAACAAAAAAATCGGCTGGAGCAAGTAGGAAAGCTAACGGAATCTAAAGGTCGACAAACTAGCAGTAGAAGCAGGAAGCTTAGAGGACAAAGTAACCAGCCTAGCAATGGACATGTCGAAAATAAACCAACAAATTGACAAGGTCAGGGACGAATACCTAGAAAAAAGCAAAAGGGCAAAAAATATAGTGGTAAAAGGTTTACAAGAAAACAACGAAAAGGTGGACCAAGATCTAGCCAGAGAGATTGTCAAACACGTAGGATGTCACCAGATCTAAATTACAAGCACAATGATACTTGGTAGAAAAGAAGGGGAACCAAAAATGAGACCTCTCAGGGTCACACAAAACACAAAGAAACAAAGAATGAAATACTGCAAACGTGAGACAGGCCAAAACATAATTGTACAATAAAAACAGTCTTCATCGTTCCAGTCCAAACCAAACTAGAAAGGGAAGCTGACATCACTTTGCGGGCTCAGGTAACAGAAACAAAAGCACAATATCCAAACAGCAGGTTCAAAATCAGAGCAGGTCGGATCGTGAACATCCCACCAAACCAAACCTGGTAAACCAAAAATCAGCTTGTGGTCAGGGGAGGGGCATTGTCCCAGTGGGCCAGGCTTGACCCACATTCAACAAGACAACAACAATCCTGTTTTGGTAAGTTTCTAAATATTATGTTATACCTTAGAAAACGAATCCTTTCAATTTATAATTGTACCATAATGTTTATTGGAGAATTGTCAATCTTTCTGTGCAAACGTATTTACATGTTTAGTGACTTTGATTACTGATGTGCTAAGAAGATGAAAAGTAAGTGAACTGTCTGGACCTTAGGCAGGAATGTCCCACCAGCTGTCTGTTAACAGCTAGGGTTTAACGACATTTTGAAAGCTTGTAGGCAGTAGCTGGTAGAACAGTTTAGAACGTTAAGTTTAATCATGCTTAATGCTGTTATATAGATAATGTATTATGATAGTCAAAATACATTATGCGGGGACTGCGCATTCACAGTAATTATATTTATATTACATAACATTATGTGCAGTTAAGCCAGAATCAGACTACACACACACCCTCTCTCTCTCTCCCTCTCCCTCCCCCTCTCCCTCTCCCTCTCCCTCCCCCCTCTCTCTCTCTCTCTCTCACCCTCTCTCTCTCCCTCTCCCCCCCTCTCTCTCTTTGATGTTGTCTTGACAAATCACCATGTGGCACTGGCTGGATAGGGTGTGTGATATATTCCCAAGGGACAAATGCTTGAGCACAAAGCTGGGAGCCACATTAAATAGTAAATTGTAAACAGGGATCAAGTGTTTGGTTCAATCATTTAATGTACAATCTGTGTAATGTGTCGCAAGAACTTATTAAAGTAGTAGCTTACGAAAATAGAGACATGATGATTGCAACACTTGTCTAAATAATTATACGTGTTCTGCTAAATTACATATTTCATCATGCTATTGCAGGAAGGGTCATGCCTGAGTAAGGTTGACAGTTGACTCGACATGCGTTAATGAGCCTCATGTAATGAAATGGCATAGTGTTGGGGTGAGCATAGTTATAGCGGATTGTGTAATTATTGCATTCATTGGATGCATAGAATTACTGTGATTGTTAAGTTACAAATTACAATTGTATTCATTGTTTATTTTGACTAACTGTTACGTAATCATAGTGTATCTTGTATAACTATTATATATTTATTAATATACCTTACATTGTATTGGTAACATTATATTGTACATTCTGTGGAGCGTGTTTTCACACCATCTTGCTTCCATGTTTGTACTGTTGAGTGATACTGTATTACTGACACACTCTGATTTGTGTGTTTCAGGTTTTTTCTTTCAAGGCTTAACAAATGAGACCACAATAACTCTAGATGACTGGAGCATGTCGTTGTTTGTACAATTTGGTGACGTCACAATTGTAATATTGATAACAAATTCAAATTTATGTAACTTTCTTGGCGTGATGGTTCTGCTAAAATCTAACGTGCCCAAATGGTTTGGCATCATGTTGCCTGATTTGATCAGAAAATTGTGCCAATGGAAGTGGTATCTGACGAGAAGACACAGACAAAGGAAGAGAGAAAAATGAGGTGGAGTACGGCAATGCTTTCGCCGACATTCAACGAGACCCCCTCTGCCATGTGTGATACTAGGGAACGTTCGATCACTACGGAACAAAATGGACGACTGCACGCCATCGTCAAGTTTCTACCGTGATTTAAACTTACTTTGCTTCTCCGAAACATGGTTAGACGTAACTATTGACACTCAGTATTTGCATGTTGACGGCTTTGGTGTACCAATCAGGGCAGACAGAAACGAAGCATCTTGGAAGCGGACGGGAGGCGGATTGTGTTTTTATGTGAACGAACGATGGTGTAACAACCATGTTGAGAGAAGCACTATCTGACCTACTCCTGATACTGAACTCTTATCTATCTCCTGTCAGCCTTACCACCTGCCGCGCGAGTTCGATTCGATATTTGTTGTACTTGTCTATGTGCCTCCCAGCACGAACTACACCAGAGCTGCAGACATTATCCACCAACACAGTGTGTCACCTATGCTCCGAAGCTGATTCTTGGTGACTTCAGCCGCTGCAGTTTGAAAACGTCTCTTCCTACCTACAAGCAGTACGTAACCTGCGCATCGAGAAACAGCAAGATCATTTATCTCTGCTACTGCAACGTCAAGAATGCTTATAAATCCGTGTCTACGCCACCGTTAGGTACATCTGACCATAACATTATCCACCTCCTTCCTGTCTATAAACAACTGTTGAAGACAGAGAAAAAAACTGTAAGTCTGGAACGATGATGGAATTGGACAATTGCGTGGCTGTTTCGAGTGTACTGTGATACTACTATCTGAGACCGTTTTGCGACTCGTGCAGTAGTGTCTCTGAACTAACTGACACCGTGACTGAGTACATGAACTTTTGTATGGACATGATACTGCCAAAAAAAGACTGTTACGATCTATTGGGGGATGCTGTACTAGATAGAACCACACAAGAAAATGATTTAGGAGTAACATTTAATGCTGACATGAAAGTTTCAGAGCAATGTGGGATTGCAGCTTCGAAAGGAGATCAAATTCTAGGGCTAATTAGGAGAACTATCACGTATAAGGAGAAACATCTAATTGTACCCCTGTACAAAGCAATAGTTAGACCACATTTGGAATATTGTATTCAAGCATGGAGGCCATATCGTAAAAAAGACATAGATAAGCTAGAAAGAATACAACGAAGAGCAACTAAGATGATTCCAGAATTAAGAGACCGTAGTTACGAAAGTCGCTTATTACAATGTGGTTTGATAACACTAGAGACCAGGAGACTAAGAGGAGACCAAACAGAAGTGTTTAAAATAGTGAACGGTTATGAGGATGTTGATAGGAATATGTTCTTCAAACTTAAAGAAGGCAGTAGAACCAGAGGACACAAAGCAGCATTAGTTAAGGAGCAGTGTAGGTTGGACATGAGAACGTACTCTTTCTCAAAGAGGGTGATAAATGAATGGAACAAACTGCCAAATGATTGTGTTAATGCTAGTAGTGTGAATATGTTTAAAAATAGAATTGACAGATATCTGATAAGGGCGGGCTACACATAGATGAGAAAATTGTTGGACTCTCGATAAGCCAATGGCTTCCTTGTCCATTTGCCATCTGGAACTTGTTGTTCGAGATGGCAATCTTGTTAAATCTTGTTAAATCTTGTTAAATCCAAATGAGAAACCGTGGATGAGTAAAGAGGTCAAGCAGTCGTTGAAAGCTAAGAAACAGGCGTTTCAGAAGGATGACAGAGTCAAATTACAGGCGGCTCAGGCAAATTGCGTAGTCACATTATATTATTATTATTTGTGTTGTTGATGTTCATTACCGTTATATTAATTACCGCTTGCATACGGGTTAACTGGCGGACTACATGTCCTTCACCCTTATTATAGTGTACGTCATGTTAGTCTTAAATAGTATAACGATTAAGAAAAGCGAAACTACAACATAATCACTTATCACGAAGGAATAGTGTTTCATAAAACACATAAAAGCGACGCCAAATGTATTGCTGAGACAGGACGACTTAAAACACGTTTAAAACACGTCTACACAATTACTTTGCTAACGAAACAATGTAGCATTGGTACTGTAAGCAATTTCGTATTACAGTGAAAGAACATCAGTGCTAATATGGTCAAGTAAAATCTAATTACCCTAATATATCCAAAGAACTTCAAATGTTGAATGTCCTTGCAACTATCGATAAAGGTCTATACTTCTTGATCACGTCTTGTACATAATCAAAATATATTACTTGGAGTACACATATCAACTAAAATCAGATTAACTGTTCTTGAAATAGTAAGTTGATAAGCAACATATTCTCACACAGACCAGTGTGAATTTGACCTATTCATTAAAATTAACTTAAAATCACAGCTCCTAGCTGTGTGTATTTTCATCCACAATAAGTAAATCAGGCACTTAAGCTAAGTCGAGGCAGGACGGAGAACTTATGTTCTGTCAAACTATGTCCATGTTCAGGTAGTTGTCATCCAGTATGGACATAAATTCGCTCCGCAGCGGCGTGTAGGACGTGTATGTGGAGGGGAGCTCCAGCTCTGGGTAGGATGTGTATGTGCCACATGTGTGTGTGTGTGTGTGTGTGTGTGTGTGCGTGCGTGCGTGCGTGCGTGCGTGCGTGCGTGCGTGCGTGTGTGTGTGTGCGCTTGTCGTGCTCTCCTGAGTCCTCTCTTTCGGTCGAAGGACACTTCTATTGATTGTGTGCAGATCATTTCAGTACCAGTATCTCAGGAATTTCTTGATGAACCGTTTCAGGAAGGACAGAGCTGAACCTTGCTCATTGTCTAACGCACACCACAAACGCACAGTTGTACCAATTAATGTTTGTTTTATATTTGATCAATTGTAACAAAGAATAACCGATTTTTACATGGGTAGACTATACCTATTTAACAGTGTGATCACCTTGCGTGGAGTAGGTTTCTTGCTGTCAAACATGTCACGTATGGCATCTGGACATGGAAGGAGTAACTGCTGGCTATCTCATCGAGAACAAATGTGTTCTCTTGGATGAGCTCCTTGTGTGAGATGCTAAGAACGTAATGCCGCACATCATCGTGTTTTGGGATTGAGTGGCAATTGACCTTTGACAACAGGTGAAGAAAGTCATATTTGTCTCTTCATCAAGTTCATCACCACATAGAGCTTTGTCTATCACATGCCGATCTGTTTCGCACAAGTACATCGTAAGTGACTCAGACATGATGTCTGGTGTCACTTCCTGTTCGTCACGGATGACTGCCACCTAGAAGGCTTGCGAAAGCTGTGGTGGATAAACGCCGGTTTCGAGATACCCCTTCAACAAGATTCTGCCAACAGCCTCCCACTAGTCTAATCTGAGAAAAAAGCAGGTTAAGTAAGTAAGTAAGTAAGTAAGTAAGTAAGTAAGTAAGTAAGTAAGTAAGTAAGTAAGTAAGTATAAGTAATTAAGTAAGTAAGTAAGTAAGTAAGTAAGTAAGTAAGTAAATACTCACATTTGGTGGGCGTTCGCCTCTTTGATATGGATTTTCGCGCTGAGTCTCTTTTAGTAGCGTAATAAGTCACGTGATTAGTTAAACGCTAACATCTTTACATTTACCAACATGTCCACATTCAATGGACAGTAATGTTATAATTGTATATAATTAAATATACCAGAATACACACACGCATGCATGCAAAAGCGCACACACTCACACACACACACACGCACACGCACACGCACACGCACACGCACACGCACACGCACACGCACACGCACACGCACACGCACACGCACACGCACACGCACACGCACACGCACACGCACACACACACACACACACATAAGACGTAAAGTTAACATATTTTGAGCTCACGAATATACGGCCGAACAAATTCCAGGTCCAGATTCAGGGGGCAAGTGTCCCTTGCCCCCCCCCGCGGATGCCCATGGTTCGGTCTACTAAACGTTGTATTTTTTCCAAAAAGTTACTGACCCGGCGGAAAAGAAGGTGGTCACAAACCACCGAAACAGAGTATATTTCGAACTGTGCGTGGCATCAACAGAAGAGACGTGCTGGCATTTATTGCTAATAAAACTAAATGGAATGACTTGTTGAGAGCGCATTTGAGTGTATGAATCGCGCAGAATTATGAAGACTTTGTTATGATTTTTTAAACACCAAATATGGAAACTTGCGGAGTTCACGCACCAAACTTCTTCTTCTCCGCATTTTTGCTTTTCCTTATTTTTTTATGTAGAGTATTACTCTTGATGTGTCCCGAGAATTGTAATTGTCTTCACATTGTTGCCAAAATTGTCGCTGCACTCTTACTAGTATTGTGGCACCTCTGAATTCATGGACGTTAGCACAAATAGTTTTCAATGACACGACAGAGGGCGATACTAATCATTTACAGAAAGGTTTTATTACACTCGTTGACCGTTTGGTGGCGCTTCACATCTAAGGATTGTGGGACGTATCCGACCGCTGTTATCATGCGTGTATGTGAAATGTTCCGCAACGTTTCTCTGTAGTTTTTTTGTCTTCGTGACAGCAGCCTAATATAGCAAAATGGTGAAGGAGAAGCCGAATTCTATCCGAACGTATGACGCCGACGGCTTTCGTAAGAGGGCTGCTTGTCTCTGCGTGAGAGACGAAACAGAGCAAGAGGTAGGGAATTTATTGAGCAGGCTCTTCCTCCTTGTCCTAGCCTGGGCAATGACTGATGGTGGCAGATTACAATATTTTTTCAGTTGGCGGCCATTGATATTGTAATGTTTCTTTGACTACGGGCGTTAGAAATTGAAACCTGTGATTGTGTGTGTGTGTGTGTGTGTGTGTGTGTGTTTGTGTGTGTGTGTGTGTGTGTGTGTGTGTGTGTGTGTGTGTGTGTGTGTGTGTGTGTGTGTGTGTGTTCAAAGGAGATAACAGTGTGATACTCTAGCAGATCGTCACGACTTACTTGCCTTAACGTGGTGTCTCGCCCAAATCCGTGGCAACGAGATTGTTTTCATCTAGCTGTTGTGTTGATCACTGACACTGTCACTGCAGGCAATCGTATCACACCAAAAAGTTGAAAATTGATTTACTAAAATAATAGTTGGATAGTTATATTAACCAGATCTGCGGCCGATGTACTTCTACTTCTTTAATTGGCAGCGTTCATAAGTTAGGATGGGTACTCGAGTACATTTTGGAAGTACTCATACTCATGGAAATTATGGGTCATGTACTTGTACCCATGCTCAATTTACTCAGATTTTACGAGTACATCTGAGTACTTTTTTAATATAATGCTGTGTTAATTATATGATTTTATTTTAAGTACAATTTTATAAAGTATCTGTAGTTAACAGAATGAACATATTTCCTTATTTAAATAGTTCCATAAAATATTTGAAATGTTCAAATACATTATTTCTGATCGATAGTACAAAATTAACTAAAGTCAGCATCTTTTCCCAGTCAGAAACCCATAGTTTGCATTAAGCAAACAGTTATGTTAGTAACCAGTTCAGGCTGGCCTAAGCTTTAATCTTGTTAAATAATCCTTGTGTTTGTTTTATTAAACCAGGAAGTCCATTATGAAAGGGCCATTCATCAGCCTTAAAATGCCTTTGTTGCTCTTACAAATCACAACCCAGTCTATTTCTATGGTGACTCAAGTCACTCAGCACCAGTAGTCTTTATTCAAATTAACACACAACCCCTTTGTTACAGTTTGGACAAATCTTCTCACTAATAGACTCACTACATTGTTGATATATGTAATTCTGGGGCAAGACCAATAAATGCATTCTGTTAAAGTACTTGTCTAATGGTTATATTTTTATTACAATAAATAAATTATTGTTAGATTATGCACCTGGTGTACTGTTTTATATCATTGCTTAATAAACCTCAGTGTGTACTATGCAGAGTAAATTTACATTTACTTTAACTGATTTGTGAATCAAGTTGCACAACATGTTCTTGGTAAAAGTGTCTTGTAGTAAGCAGATCATGGTTCTCTACAAATTAAAAGGTGGTCAGATGATGTGCAATTAACAGTCAGGTGCTAGCAAAACTACATCTCGGGTCTGAGAAAGCATAGATAAGAGAAGTGCTAAACAAGGAAAAGCAGTCCTTCGGGTTTCAGGTGAGAAATCCTTTGGTGCCTCAGACCTGTTAATTCCTTAATTTTATAACTTGCTTAATGCTGAGCAGATTTATCAGTTATCTGCTCATTTGAGATCATTCCAGAAATATTTAAAGTTTATTGGCACCTCTGCTATCACCACTGAGATTACTGAACACCTCAGTCAACCACTGACCGTCACAGCGACCCTCTACGATTCTGGAAAGCACATCACAGCAACTTTCCAACTCTGTCCCAGTGAGTCCATCTTCACCTTGGTATCCCAACCTCGTCAGTCCCTGTAGAGAGACCATTCAGCATTGCTGGGAAAGTGATCCACCCTGAGCGATGTTCCCTTAAAGATGCTACATTCTGACAGCTGATGTTCATTAGGTGCAATGGGAAATAAGGAAAATAAATGAGGACGCCAATGAACATCCTACTTTCAATACTTGGTCTTGACTTTCTTAGTTTTACCTACACTTAATGCTCTGTAATTATGTTACTTGTTCATGAAATAAAGAGGTTTTTTATGGTTTTTCCCATAAAAAGTCTGATCTTATAGTATACTTGCATAATCAATTGTTCCTGGATTATAGAAATTGATAAAAAAAATTATTTTTAAGATACACTATTACTAATAATTTACTATGTATTACACTATGCACTCGTACACGTACTCATACTCATGTAAATATACTCATATTCATACTCAGGTTTTAGTAATTTACTCGTACGCAGCCATCACCAATGTACTCGTAGTCGTGGAAATGTACTCGGACCTAAGTCTGATATTAACCTTGTCATTGCATACTTTGGTTGCAAATGAAACAATTGATAAACACTAAGTTGTTATTATTTATAAACACAGACAACACTTAGGCGATAGTCTTTCAACATTAATTATGGACTCTAGTGAAATACAGAAATTAGGCCCCCTCGTGGAAAAAACCCCAAAAAAATAAAGCAAAGAATAAAACAAAGCTTTTATAGTAAACTTGTCAAGTGATTTTACTTAGTGTGACAAATGATTAAAATATTTTAACAATTTTAAGCTGGATGGTGTCAAATTGGAGTCTGTGTTTCCCTTTGAGCTAGCGTTTGTGAGAGAGTATGTATCAACAATGCAACTCATCCTTTCACTCCCATTCAGATAACTGCAATCCTGGAAGTCCATTTTCTCACCTGCAACATTCTTGGAGTTTGTGTATATTATATTCTTTTTATGTGCATTGAGCAGGGTTGTTTGATTTAAATCATGATTTAAATCACTCCAAAAAAAATTTATTTATGATTTTTTTATTTTCCATTTTTCTAATCGCTGATTTATATGAATTTAACACAAATCATTGTTTACAAGCATCAAGATCAACACAGTTTTGTATGTTTTAATACAAAACACAAAGTGCGCACACTTGTGTAGCTGTATTGTCACCAGATAGCCTGATACTCAGTGATAGTCAAATATTTTTTGACATTGTGTATGTTTGAGCTATTCCTTTTCTGAATGCAGTGAAGCCACACAAACTTGTCTTCCAGAGGAAGTATCTTTTTAACACAGAAGCCCTGAGTTAAAGTCCAATTATAGCTTGTGCTAGTTGTTACCAATTCAGTATGTTGACTCAAGTGAGACAGTCTTGGTGACAATTGTTTAATACTGTACCAGTTTGCACTCTGGTTGGAGACCCTTAGAGTACACATAGCCCTGGGCAGGTGCTAATCCACCCTATAGGCAAACAATACTTACCACTGCTACAGCCACAGACACACACCATGCTTTCCTTTCCAAGACAGATTATGCAACTACAGGGGGTGAGGCCTTGTGGACATTGTCTAATGTCTTTATATAAGCAAAAATCATGTACCCTCTGTTAAGACAAGAACCCAAATCGATTTGAATATAACATGTTTGAAAGAGTTGACAAACATAAATATCTATATACCAGATTTAAAAAAAAAATCAAACAAATAAAAAAATTAAAAATCAGATTTTTTTGCTTTTTTAAAATAAAAATCATGATTTTTTTTCAACCCTGGCATTGAGCATTAACTGGGGTGTGGCGTGTATTCGTCACAGAAGTTACTGACAGACTTTGTGTGAATGTGCTTCAAATTGATTGTACATAATAATTTAAATAGAAAGCGACGATTAAGTTTTTTATTATTTCTTACGGGGGGGCTTTTTTCCAAGGGGGGGCTTTTTGTATCAACTTTGAGGGATTGCGAATAACTGCCCTCGTTGTGCTGGGGTGATTGTGGTAACTAGTATCACCGACAATAACCCATTCTATACATATTAAATACCCAGTACTGTAGGCAACAGAGCATTCATTGGCACTGAATTTGTCATCTTGATTATAAGTTCAATACTGTAATCACTGTGTTGCCACAACTTCCCCTATGCAAGCATATAATTTTGGTATAGTGTCCATTATGAAACAGTAAATCTTATGAAACATACCATAATTTATTATAATGTTTCACCAATGTCAAAGCTCTGGAAACATTTTGTAGCATATTATTAGATTGTGTACTGTTGTTACTTGGGAGGTAGTGTGCTTGGAAAAGCTTAATCGTATTAATGGTCTGACTTTATCAATGTTATAGTATTTGTAAACAAGTAATAATTATATGTATGGTGTCATATATACAGTATCAACTTACATTCATGCTGATAATTATGTTATGCTTTGATCTGGATTGTATATTGTAACATGGTGTGACAGTTGTGTGACTGGGTCACATTTAATTAACTCACCCAGTATGTATACTGATTATGTTTTACAAACACAGGGCAATGCTGTGATTGATGTGCTGTGTTAAATTTGTAATAGTGGCTGTCTTTGTTGTGCCAACTGACCTTCGGGCATTCCTTTGGTCATTTGGTTTTTGTCACCAAATCCTGGTTATTTTTATTCTGTCATTGAAAGAACTGTCAGTGAAGTTACTGCTTCTGAGAAGCATGCAAATACTCTAAACAGTCCTGTGTTTATGTTAGTTAGTTTAACAGATAGAGTCCACCTTTCTGTGAGTCCACAACATTAATCCCCATGTGGCATATTTGACTCCCCCCCCCGCATAGGCACCAGCTAGAAGGGAGTTATGGCTCTAGATGTCTTAAAACACATATTTCCAACTTCCTATAATCACATGCTTGGCGATAACAAGTCAGCAAGTTTTACTCAATGTTTATATTGGGGCCATTAGCCTCAAACCCAATAGAAAGAAAAAAACTGTACATCACCTGCAGTTACATAACGTACGTTCTGACGATTTGCTGTAACATGATGGTTCAGCGTGGTTTTCAATAAAGAAACCTAATGAATGCAAAATGTCTATGATAACATTTACATTATTGGTTCTCGCAAGCAGTTATAAGGAAGAGATGATACAGCAGTTTCCTTTAGAAACACCAACCAGGAAGTGGAATAGGGATTATTGGTGCCTAATTAAAACAACCAGAAAACAAGTGTATTTATACTTTCTTTGAAGAATAACTAGTTACTAAAAGCATTCAGTTATAAAGGAGTGACCACTTACAGCCATCCCAGGCTATAGTGGCATGATAATAATATGCAATGTGTATTATAGCTGCTATCAACACATTTGCCTCTTCTTATCATAACACTATTGTGAACATTGCTACAGGGTTTAAATAGAAATAAATAATAATGAAGAATAATAATACAACATTTGTCTTCACCATAAATCTGGCTGTTTTTGCCATTCAAGGGCGAATTACAATACTGTTTATTCTGAGTGTAACGAGTGAAAGAGAGCGAGGGATAGGGGGGAGTGGAGACGACAGTGAAGCGGCATCAGTAACGAACAGGAAGGGAAAACAAAAAGCAACAACTGGTATGCTCTTTATCCCTGCACTTCAGGGATAAAGAGGAGAGCAACAACATTCATGTAGTTTCCCCATGTTGTTGTGTTATAACGGCTGTTCGATCTGGTTGGGGTTGTTGACTGGATGTGACAGAGTTGGGGGAGTTATCACCTGTCAGCAGGTTTGTCAATGTAGTGTTACATTGCCAACTGTGAACACTGCAGTCTTAACTAATCATGCATCGTAAACTAACTGTGCGTCGTAAACTATAACAACAACAGCTGTTCATCTAATCATTTAACATAAATTGTTAATTATTAATTATCATTAATTTGTGTAATTTGCTTTCTTACAAACGTTCACATACATGTGTATTTCTGACCAATCATTGAGTGGCGATAAATTCTTCCCCATTTGGGGGGAGTTTCTTGGCCTCTTGCTATGTGACTTTCACTTGTAGACCCTTGGCAAATGGTTTTCACAGTCTCATCTGATGTTATTCTGCCTTCTTCATGAAGCAGTACATTTTACATTCCTGGTGACAGTTGGCCCTCCTTATTTCAGGCACATGGCTGGCCATTTTGCGTACATTTTTTACGCTTTAAAACATTCAAATTCTGTACAGCGACAATATTATCACAGTGTCTATGCACAGTCTCTTCTAGAAGTACATCATAGAATCATCACTCCTTTATAATTGATTATATCACCGATCCTATGTGGCCTTGTTCCCAGCTTCTGAGAAAATCCTCTTTGATACCTGGATGCTTAATACCACCACCCAGTAGGGAAATGACCAGGAAGAAACGTAAAGCCTTAATTTTAGCATTACCCAGAAATGACCTGATACTGGATCAGAGGCTTGGCATCCTGTTGCTAGCTACAAAGTTTACATAATTTTAGGTGATAGTGGTTACCTCCAATTCTTTTTGCCCACCATATGTAGTATGTGAATAGTTTAAGTAACATGTAGTGTGTGAATAGTTTAAGTAATATGTACTATGTACAGGGGTGTGTTCAATTACACGTAATTATATCAATTACAATTACATTTCAATTTTTAATTCAATTGCAATTACAATTACACTCATAATTTTTCAAATCAATTACAATTACAATTACACTGTTTCAATTTCAATTACAATTACATTATGCGGAACCAAATATATTCAGCATTTGTTAATTATATAGTTTTGCACTTTTGCTGAATTTCAATATTTTGTACACAATTGATAAACAAATATAACAGTAATGATTGTAAATTGTTGAAGAATTGTGGCTTGAATTTTTAATTGTACTAAATAAAAAGACAGCCGTTTAAACATATTTTTATTATATAAATATATATTTTAAATCTGGTATATATACATTAATAAATTATATATATATATGTTGATGTATTTATAAACTCTTTCAAATCAATCTAGGTACTTGTCTTAACAGAGGGTACATGATTTTTGCTTATATAAAGACATTAGACAATGTCCACAAGGCTTCACCTCCTGTAGTTGCATAATCTGTCTTGGAAAGGAAAGCATGCTGTGTGTCTGTGGCTGTAGCAGTGCTAATTATTGTTTGCTGAGAGGGTGGATTAGCACCTGTCCATGGCCCTTTGTACTCTAAGGGTCTCTAACCAGACTGCAAACTGGTACAGTATTAAACAATGGTAGCCCAGACTGTCTCACTTGAGTCAACATACTGAATTGAGAACAACTAGCACAAGCTCTAAGTGGACTTTAACTCAGGGCTTCTGACTTGAAAAGATACTTCCTCTGGAAGACAACTTTGTGTAGCTTCACTGCAGTCAAAAACGGAATAGCTCAGACATACACAATGTCATAAAATATTTGACTGTCAGGCTATCTGGTGTCAATACAGCTACACAAGTGTGCACACTTTGTGCTTTTGTATTAAAAGACATACAAAACTCTGTTGATCTCAATGCTTGTAAACAATTATTTGTGCTAAATTCATATAAATTAGCGATTACAAAAATCGGAAGTAAAAAAAATCATAAATCAATGATTTTTTTGGAGTGATTTAAATCAATGATTTAAATAAAACAACCCTGAACCTGTATGAGACTTAAATTATATTTTATTGACAGTTTGTTCAGGTAGTTTGTGATATGAAACGTACTGTAATTGATTGTAATTGAAATAAATTTTCAATTATACAAAATATAACACTTACAATTACAGCACAAATTTGAAACCATAATCAATTACAATTACAATTACACAATTTTGCTGTAATCAATTACAATTACAATTACGTAATTGGACCCAGCCCTGACTATGTAGTATGTGAATAGTTTAAGTAATATGTAGTATATGAATAGTTTAAGTAATATGCATGCACAGTTTTTTAAGGCTTTTCGCATGGGCAGTTTTCCTGTGTGAAAACCCTCCATGCTTGTGTGAAACTCAAAAGTAAATAAAATAAATTATATTGTGTTTTGTATATATGCGCAGTAATGCGCCTGATAAAAGTAAAACCATGTTTGTCTGTGGCCGTGTGAAATGTTCACTGCCCGTGTGAGCTGAACCTTAAAAAACCCTGTGCATGCCCAGTTGGCTTAATAAAAATTATTATGTTTGTTTAATTCATTGAAAGAATTTACTTCAGTCGTTAGATTGGGTAACTTGTGACATTGTAAATAGAGCTAAATGTTGTACTACTTATGTTGTATAGAGCTGGACAACTTTACAATGGTTTTGCCAAATTTTTATTGGACTGGGTTAAAAATGATTTAACGGATTTCACCTTTGAAATTGAATCACAAATTGCAACAAATGAGCTAACATGAGCAGTCGATATTAGATAGGTTAAATTTTCTATGAATTGAGAAGAGCAGGACACTCAAGTTGAGGAGGGACCCTTAATTCTAAGTTATAACCAGGAAGGCATTATTTTATGGTTATGATACCACACATTTTTGTCATGCAAAATGTTTCACTCTCGTAGCAAGATTGAACATCTACACAGAAGGTATGCACACTGACATTTCTGTTATATTTGGTGTCTTTATTGTCTAAATTATTGGCTGCAGTAGGTAGGCCCTAGCAATTACAGAAAGTGACGCTAATAAACTGTAACATTATCAGTTGTTATTTTGCTTCTTGATACTTGAATTCTGCACATGGTGTCAAGCACTGATTATCTTTATAACACATTGAGCACTGATTATCTTTACAACACATTGAGCATTAAAACAGGGGCTTAGACAACTTGACAGAAACCAAGACCGGGTTTTGGGTTTATATTTATGAGTTGTACTTACTTGTAGTCTGGCATGGAGGCCCAATTGACAAGATGTCCCTGCATTGACAGAGGTGGCGTGGCCATCCTGAATGTTGTACGGTCTGCTGTGATGTAATGTTAAATCAATATCATGCCATTTGGCTTGTGTTGCATCATAATTGCTGAAATATTGCACGTCTTCACAGTTTGCTGTAGCTGTTTACCAGGTCTTCTAGTCTCACTTCAGTGCAGTAGGGCATAGTGGTTGTGTGATAGAGTGCCGCACTATTGGTTGGGTGGACGGGGTTTTCGAATCAGTCAACTGCTGTTTTGAAACTTGGGCAATTTTTTTCACCCACTTTGCCTGTGTCTTTCGGAAGAGACACTTAAAGCCGTTTGTACCTTCGATCTGGTGTCTATGCCCAGAGAAGTAAAAGATCCTAGACAGTGGGTAAATATGTAACCTGGCTGTTGACTCTCATGCAGCAACATTCATGACGCAGCTCAGTCAACTACCAACTACTAACTACCTCACAAGAAAATATGATTGAATGAAAGAAGATTGCAAATCATCTCTGCCCTGAACTTTGCCAGAATAATTATCTTTGAATGAGTTCAACCATGTCATTCCAGTTGTTTCTGGTGTGTCAGCAGTTCCTGGGTCGCACAGTGTGCAGATGTTTTTTGCTATGAAATTAGTGGTAAATTAGTTACCACACTGATTAGGTCAAGCACAGTCTTGTCACCAGTGTCATGCTGTCAGAGTTAATTTGATTAGTTGTGTTTTACGAATTGAAGAACTGATTGTAGGCTGTGGCACTGCGCTGCCACATGCCATTTAAAAATCTTTGGTCCTGTTAACTTTTTCTAGTGAGAAACGTAGCCCAGTCATTTCCACAATGTCCATTTTTGTAGAGATGAAACTACAAAATGACATAATATCCTTGACTACAATATTCAAATTGTCATTTGGTGACTTGAATCACACCTGAATATTTGGCTTTCAGACAAGATAGCCATTTCCTTCTTTCAAACGCGACAGTACAGAACTTAATAATTTAACTCATCTATATGAAAGCTTCAGAGATTGCTTGTTGTTGAGATAGAAATTACAGCTGCCGGTGAAACTGTTTGACATTTACATATCATGTTATATTTATCGACTTGTCAAGAGTCTAGGCCAGGAGATTGGGTGCAGAATGCTAGCTAACCACAGATATATTAGACCACAGTGCTGCTGAAGCCACAAGATGGCAACTGTTGATTAATGGCACACGCTAAGCAGCAGTAGATGTCTCCCAAGTTTTGTTCAACTTACAGTGATGACCAAGGTTGAGCAAGACCTGGTTAAGGACACTGATTAGTGCGGCTGTCAGTTGGCATCAGGGCTGAAATCCCAGTGAACACTGGCAGTGGCTCAAAGCAGTGAATGTGTAGAGGCTCGTGGGGGCCTCATGTGTACAGGCTCTTGGGGGCTTCATGTGTACAGGCTCGTGGGGGCCTCATGTCTACAGGCTCGTGGGGCCTCATGTGTACAGGCTCGTAGGGGCCTCATGTGTACAGGCTCATGGGGGCTTCATGTGTACAGGCTCATGGGGGCCTCATGTGTACAGGCTCGTGGGGGCTTCATGTGTACAGGCTCGTGGGGGCCTCATGTGTACAGGCTCGTGGGGGCTTCATGTGCCTAGTGAGACATTTTGTTTTGGTAAAATTCAAGACTTTCCCTAGCAGCTTACACAATAAAATGGCCTGTTCTTAAGCTCTGTAGTAGGTTGTACATTGATTTAGACATCAGAACCCCATGGAGGCTGGACAAAACCCAAGAAATTACACCTGATGGCTTGGCCAATGGATCTGATCTACTTGCATGGAATGCATTTATGTTTCGAGCATAGGTTGGCCTGGACATTTCTCTTGGGCCCTGAAGCAGTCTGAAGACAGCATTGCATTTGATTGGTGAATAAATGGACAATTCGACGGCGGTCTGGCTCTTTCTAAAGACTGCCTGTTCAATCTGTGTGCAGGAAACATTTTCTTCAACTACTAGATTTTTCAGCTACCCTGGGTCATTCCAAAGTCTTGAACACTGACAGTTCTCTTTCTTTCTTGTAGTAAGTGGATTAACTTTTCTAGAGCTGCTTGAGCACACGACTATGAGCCTGGAACGTTATTCCGGATGTGTTGGTACATGTGGGTAGAAATTTGTCGTGTCCAGCATTGTGTTTTGAATCTTCAATAAAAAAATTGTGTTATATTCTGTTGTTCTTTGTGGTGCGTTTGTCTAAATTTAAGATTCTACGAAGTTCACACGGTCTGCTTCATCATACTATCTGCATCTAGACAGCCTTTTACACTATGACTACTCAGTCTTGTGGTTATATGCACGCAAAAGCACTAGGATAAACTGCAGCTAATAACAGCCGCTTCTTTTACTGTTTTGTAATAAATGGCAAACGTACATTCCTACTAAATTACTCAAATGCATCACAAATTAATAATAGGTGGTCTGGATCAAAGCATGGGCAGGTCCACTTAGTTTTCAGACAGTTTGATTGCCATGCTGGTGTTTTTTACTAGGCATACAATTTGCTTGGTATTGGTGTATTCAGCTGTAGAGGCAAATGTTTCCCATTTAACTTCTCATTCAGAATGTACTTTTTGTAATACCTGCCTCCATTTAGGTACATTTCTCAGGTTTATTTAATATTATATTTATTTGTCACTGTCAGTGTTTTTATGTTAATTGATTTATTATGTTAATTGTTTTTTATTGATTTTTTATGTTAATTGATTTACCTAAACATACAATATTGTTATTAATAAAATCAGACTTATGACTAAATATTAGAATGGATGTGTTTTGGATAAACATTGCCAACCCGTTGTAAATTACTGGTTTATGTTAAGTAAACACAACATACTTAGTGATTCATTTCACCTGTTGGGTGCTTTAATCCTAATATTGTGAATATGTAGAGTGCACTACATAATATGTTTATCATGTACATGACCACATACATAGGACAGAGTATGACTGGCAGCACTTCGCTCTCCAACCACATCTGTACAGCTGTCTTTGAAGCTTGGCGGTGATATATTGGCAGGTGGCTTGATTTGTTTGCAGTTCCTGGTGGAGTTTGCAACTGACATTACCATGGTTACGTTGGTTCTGCAGCAACCAGACGCTGATGGCAGTGTTAGACTGTTGGTTAATAGGTAGAAAGTAATCACTATCTCTGTTCAATTTGTATTTAGCAACGCATCACTTAGTGGTGGGAAAATATTGACTTGCTATCTCCGATTGTTGTGTCAATCAAATATTTGATTTTTGTTTTATACATAGGGAGTGAGTGAGTCTTCTGATAGACTTGATTACAGACATGGAAAAGTCTGGCATTTCATGTTTTTGCTACATTGCTACTCATGAAAACAAGTTATATTTTTTATAAAAAATCGTCTGTATATGCTGGATGGATTCAGTGTTGCAAGTGATTTTAAAGAGGTGGTACAGCCTTACTGGAAAGAAATTCTTGTGAATTAAAAATTAATGCGAATATTATACATATATATGTTGTTTTGTATTTTACTTGTGGGTCGTGAGGAACAATGTTGTATCAAGTATGGCCAATGACGACACCTATTTTTTGGAGAAATCCGTATTTATTAGAGAATTTTTCCAACGTGCAATGTTTATTTAGTTTAATTGAATATTTTGTTTTCACTCAGAAAACATTTTTGCAGATTAAAACATGTGGGATGCCTTGTGTTGGGCATTGTTGACAGTCATTATATGAGAGAGGCTCACACAGAAATAGCCATCACCAGAGCAATTTAGGTAAACTTGCCGGCCAGCTGCTGGTTCACGGGAAGTGAGTGTGATCATCAGGAATTACTTCAGCTGATCAGAGAGGGATGCTAACAGTAACAGATGGATCAGAGAGGGATGCTAACAGTAACAGATGGATCAGAGAGGGATGCTAACAGTAACAGATGGATCAGAGAGGGATGCTAACAGTAACAGATGGATCTGTTGTTGTTTACCTTCATCAGTGTTGGTTTGGCAATGTCCATGACGGGGGGTCAGGAATTGAGGGAGAGACTACTTTTTATTATGTGGGAAAATTGTATTAAACCACAATAATCTGGTGATTATGGTAATGACTAATTGACCTGTTATTAACAGTGTAATTATACTTGTCTGCCTGTGTGTTATGCTCATATATAAATTATAGCTATGTTAGCTTTAAGAGAGTGGGAAATAGTTTCACTTTCCTTTTCACTGACATCAGGAGTCTCAAGGTTTTATGTCAAATGGGGGTTTTCCCTGCATCAAAAGGATTCATGGGTATATTTGAACATCATGACTATTTTGAAGCCAGACCCGGGGTCAATTATATTGGAATTGGTGTTTTTTTAAGTAATTGGAATTGATGGAAATGTAATAGGTATTTTGCTGCATATTTAACTCATATTATTCACTACAGATAATCAGTATAATGTAATATATTATGTGTATCATATTTGGTTGCCATTATGTGCCATATAAATGCAGAAAATAAATAAAGCTGCTCTAAATAGATGGCATTTTTGGCATTTAGTATGTCTATGGTTGCTCTGTTAACATTCTTTTATTTTGTTATGGAATTGATCATTAGAATTGGTATATTTGAATTGGAGTTGGTATTTGGAATTGATATAATGTCATTGTCCCCGTAGAAACAGCTAGGCAAGGGATAGTGTAATTGTCCCCGTTGAAACAGCTAGGCAAGGGATAGTGTAATTGTCCCCATTGAAACAGCTAGGCAAGGGATAGTGTAATTGTCCCCGTTGAAACAGCTAGGCAAGGGATAGTGTAATTGTCCCCGTTGAAACAGCTAGGCAAGGGATAGTGTAATTGTCCCCGTTGAAACAGCTAGGCAAGGGATAGTGTAATTGTCCCCGTTGAAACAGCTAGGCAAGGGATAGTGTAATTGTCCCCGTTGAAACAGCTAGGCAAGGGATAGTGTAATTGTCCCCGTTGAAACAGCTAGGCAAGGGATAGTGTAATTGTCCCCGTTGAAACAGCTAGGCAAGGGACAGTGTAATTGTCCCCGTTGAAACAGCTAGGCAAGGGACAGTGTAATTGTCCCCGTTGAAACAGCTAGGCAAGGGATAGTGTAATTGTCCCCGTTGAAACAGCTAGGCAAGGGACAGTGTAATTGTTCCCATTGAAACAGCTAGGCAAGGGATAGTGTAATGTCCTTGGTTTGTGGCCATGTGCTAGATATATGCTTTCGTAGTCCACTATATACATAGTAAAGTAGTTTACCAAGGTTAGTAGGTTAGCTTTTATGTGTGACCCATGTTATGTTATGTTTATGTGTTAGTAAGTTAGCCTAAGACATCTACCATGCTTTCATTGATTTCAAAAAAGCTTTGAATAGGGTATGGTATTCAGCTCTCTGGGCAACCATAAAAAAGTATAACATTGGTCGTAACCTTATTCATGTCATTGAACAACTGTATACAAAGGTCAGCAGTGCGGTTCTTCTCAACAATACCGTAGAGGAATGGTTCCACTTACTTGAAGGTCATATAGGCATAATCAGCATTGGAGGAAGAACGATCACAAACCTGCGATTTGCTGATGACATCAACGCCATAGCAGGAGATGAACAAGAACTGACCAACGTAGTGAAATGGTTGGACAAAACCTCTTCAGACAATGGCATGGAAATTAATGCAGAGAAAACAAAGCTCATGACTCAAATAGCATACAAGAACGGATATCCGTCAATGGGAAAGAACTAGAAACCGTCGCTTACTTAAAATATCTCCGTGCAACACAAATGCCTTCAAGAATTGCACAAACCTCAGCTGCAATGGCAAGACTAAAACCAAAACAACAACAACATCACCCTAAAAAACAAAATAAGACTGATGTGTGCACTTGTCATATCGCTCTTACTATAAGCTTGTGAGACATGGACCCTAACAGCAGAATTAAAAAGAAGAATACAAGCTTTGGAGATGAGAAGTTACCGAAACATCTTGTACACAGACCATGTCACCAATGAAGAAGTCAGAAAGATAACCCGTCAAAACATCGGACAACACGAAGACATCCTGACCACAGTGAGAAGACAAATGCTAAGATGGTATGGACATGTCACAAGATCTTCTGGCCTATCAAAAACCATTCTGCAAGGCACAGTGAGAGGGAAAGGAAGGACAGGCAAGCTGAAAAAGAACTGGAATGACAACATTAGAGAATGGACAGGCTTCAACTTCTACAAATCACAAATGGCAACGAAAGACCAGCAAAGGTGGAAACATATTGTGCGAGTATTGTCAGAGGTGCCCCAACGATCACAGACGGTTACGGGATAGGTGAGGCAAGGAGAGGTTAGCTTTTATGTGTAACCAGCCCTCTTGACACATATCTCAGGAGGGCTGGTTATGTGTAACCAGCCCTCTTGACACATATCTCAGGAGGGCTGGTTGTGTAACCATCCCTCTTGACACATATCTCAGGAGGGCTGGTTACACATAAATGAAAAAAAGTTGGACTCTTGGTAAGCCAATGACTTCCTTTGCCTTGGATGGCAATCTTGTTAAATCTAGTATACAAGGCAGGTAACTATCTGATCTCATGACGTTTATGCAACAATGCACAAAGTATGTAATTAACTGGTGGCCTAGAGGGGGTATCAAACCATGAGGCAAGTTTCCATGATGGAATATAGGTGTAATAAACTTCCATGTATTTTCATATTTAAAATCTGGATGTTCTCTGTGAAGTTGCCATTTAAGTGTTATATAACGCCAAACCAGGTGGCGCCCGTGAGGAGTTCTGTGGAGAAATCGCTCTAAAATTCACGTGTATTTTGTGCCTTGGTAAACTGCTTCAGCATGTTTTTTTTTAGCTGATCATATCAGTTGCTGGCAGCAGACCTGTTGTTATCTTATAGAAATGGTTGTGGAAGCACATATAAGACAACAAAAGCACATATAAGACAACAAAAGCACATATAAGACAACAAGATATATTTTTTGATTGAAAGATAAATATATCCAGTTCTTCTTTTGCGAAATAATTACTTGGGCTTTTGGCAGCAGCCTGGAATTTTTACACTAATGTTTCTGCATGATTGATGGAATTTTCCAACTGATGTTTTTGCATTACTACAGTTGAGTGCGAATATGAATATAATTCTGATAATGATATCATAGCAGTAATGTATCAGCATGATTAGAGAGTGAATCAGACTACCGACGACGCCCATACAGTCATCAGTATCAGGCAATGGATGTGGCAATGACGGAGGTAGATGATAGGGCGATGTAACAATCAGCAGCCCCAAGTTATAGATGTAAGGCCCCAAGTTATCCTTTCAATGGGCCCCGGTGTCCCTGGATCCGATTAATTAGATGTGAAGAATAGATGAGTGTAGTTGGACGGAGGTGACCTTGTGCATGGCCGTGTGGCTGTGTCAGAGTGAGGCAAGGGGGATTACAGACAGTGCACGGCTGTCACGCACAGCGATAGAGCAGTGATGTACACTAGTTAATTAATGCCACACAAATGTTAATTAAGAGCCCCCAATGTGAGAGTATATTTTTTTAACCAAATTGCTAAATGGGAAGGAAGTTGGAAATTTGTGTTTCATACGAAACACTTAAAACCAATTTGTTAACCAGTGTCTAAAGTGGGAAGGAAAAGATCCCATGGATGGATGGATGAGTAACCCCTTACGGACTCACAGAACTGGGAATTCTGCCTGCAAACACATTAACCCCAAAACAAACTATGTTAACCCTTAACAGGGCAGACCAAAACATAGTTGGAGGAGCTCAGAGGCCGAGGAAACAAAGACGCCTGGAACCACTCGGAAAGCAGCCAGTAATGTATTCAATTGCATTAGTGAAGTGTTGCCTCGGCCCTATGCTCTACTTTGAGCGAAGAAGATTATGTAAATAAGTGTTCAATAAAATCATGGGAAACATGCACTTTCTACTAAAAGTCGAAGTTCTAAAAGCACTGGACTGTGCTAAAGTCTGGAATGACATGGAAAGTGGAACCAGCACATAATGACAGGCGAGTCAAAAAGCCCTGTGATAACCTGCCATTGTGTGGCAGAAGTTGCTGCAGGAAGGAAGCTCGCAGTTGAATATGTAGACTCAGACGTTGTCAATCACATGGTCTGTAAGTTCAATGAGGTCCTGATGAACCACCAGGAAGGAATCCTACAGTTGTAGATGTAGAAACAGACGATGTGAATCACATAGTCTGCAAGGTCAACGAGGTCCTAATGGATTGTCAGGAAGGAATATTGTGATGGTATGGGTAGCTTCAAAGAAACAGGACAGGATGACGTCATTGAGCGATGTTGGCTTGTGCACTTGATGCCAATTATCAGTTTCTGTAATGAGCTGCACATCTGTGGTACCAAGGTATGATAACGGGCTTGAGGCTGCAGCCATCAGCAGACTGCGGTATCTGTTGACATTTACAAAATGTCTTTCAATACTCGGGAGGTATGTGTTGCTAGGTGCATGAACCTTTTCAAGTGAAGATGCAGCTTGGCATAAACCCACATGTGCTGTAACAGCAAGCAGTCTGCCTTAAGATGAGGGTCTTAGTTTCCACCACAGCTCTGTGATCCAAATCTCTGTATTTTTCGTCTTCCATTACAGCTCGTGCCTCTGTGATCCAAATCTCTGTATTCTTCCTCTTCCATTACAGCTCGTGCCTCTGTGATCCAAATCTCTGTATTCTTCCTCGTCCATTACAGCTCGTGCCTCTGTATTAGTCTCACATACAATGTGACTAGACTACTGCTGGGTACATTCACTCCATCTGTTGGTTAGAAACAGAAATAACATCCCTGTGAATCTGTGACAGGTTATACGTTGTGGGATATTTTACTTCTTACCAGGTAGAAGGGACCTGTGGCTTTTAACATCCCATCTGAAAGACACATACTTCTCTCTCATGTGCTTTGTTATATTAGATGCACACAATTTGTATGAGACGTTTGGCGTTAAACAGTTGACACAACTTTTCAGTTGTTCTACACTAGTCACCAAACGACACTACTAGTGTTAAACACCTTATTGTATAGAGAAAAAATGTTGGTGTACGCTTATAAGAACAGATTCCTTGACATTTCTCCATGGCCCCGTTTTTATCAAGTGTAATTTACATGTATTAGATAGAATACAGTACATGGAATTTAAACTACAACCTTCAAAGTATGAAAGTTAGAAATTCAACTGGTGAAAAATGTCACTTTGAGTATGCAAGTTGCCTACTGGAACAGCAGGCAATATGATTTAGAAGTCTCGTTTGTATGCTAGTGGGTTGTGGTGTGTAAGTGTGTTTGTGCTACAATTTGTTCAAATTGGACAATGCAGTGAGTTGATAGATTGATGGTAGTTTTCAATCTGGATCAAACTAGCCATGATCTAGCTATGCACAACACTCGTATTTCATGTGTAACCACTGAACTGTCTATTCCAGGAAGGCAGCATTTGCCTATTTGCCAGGAACTACAGCATCGCTGCCACTTGCTTGCTAATTCGCAGCACCAGGCATTGATGGCTGCACATGTGGGAGACACTACATTT
Organism: Lamellibrachia satsuma; assembly: GCA_033239005.1. Classification (NCBI taxonomy): domain Eukaryota; kingdom Metazoa; phylum Annelida; class Polychaeta; order Sabellida; family Siboglinidae; genus Lamellibrachia; species Lamellibrachia satsuma. The sequence goes on along the minus strand of BSQZ01000007.1, from coordinate 10,698,977 downwards.
GCATACATGAGATTTCGATGAGATAGAGCAGTGATTTTATCACCTAGTGGATGAGTGATTGAAAACGCAGAGGCAGCTAGACCTGCCATGGATCCAGGATGTCTCGTTTGATCGCTTCATTGGGCAGTTTCCTTATACATACTTTCAGGATAGCACTTCCGTGAATCTGTGCTTCTCCCAACTTGTATTTTTGTAAGGATAATAACCAGAGTGACATGCAACTCAGTGTTTGAACAGCTTTGAAAACAATTTAGCATTGTTTTAGTATTGTTGTATAGTTCAGACCTTCAGTTGATTTTGATAAAGTCAATATAGCTTTATATTGCAGCTTCTCATTATGAGGCGGCCAGCAGCCCAGTGGGGCGTCTACTGAGACGTTTGAGCTGTTTACTTTGTAAAACTGTAAAATACTGCACCTGATGCACTGGGTCATGCATTTGTTCAACATTTTACTGGAGATGGGGGCAGCATGTTGGATTGCATGTGTACTTCAATATAGTTTGTGTAATGACTTTTGCACTCAATATGATGCGTGTCCTACTTTCTATTTCTGCCTTCTACTGAGAAATCTGTACTGTGACTGTGTTGATGCATGTTGGGTTGAAATACGCAATGACGTTATTTAATTAATAACCAGGTTGTCGCTGCTCTCCTCTATCCCTGTAGTCTGGGGTGAGGGTGGCACCGATACCGGTAGTTGATTTTTGTTTCCCCTTCTTCTTCATCGCTAGTTTCACTGGCATATCCACCAATCGTCTCCACTCTGCACTATCCCTCGCTGTCATTTTCCACTCATCTCCCACTTCTGCCACATCTCTCTTCATGCAGTCCTCCCTCTCAGTCTCAGTGTTCCTCTTCCCTATGTTATGCTTGTTTTAATTGAGTTAATCATCTCGTTTTGCAACAGTTTGAAATGATTCTGTTTTGTTCAGTCTCAACAGTAGAGCTTACAAAATTCTGGTTTTCCTCAGCCACGTTTTGTTTTGTTAACGAAGTCCCACAGATAGATCAGTTTCCCATTTCTCAACATTCATTAGTCTGATAAATGAACATCTTAGTAATTGGCGGCATTGGCGTTATTGGTGTATGACCGATATGTGGCCTCACTGGTTATATATGATTGAGTTGGATGTTGTTTTTAGCCTGTCTGCTGCTTGTAAATGACCTTCTTAGCTGTATGAGAGAAATGGCTTATTCTCGCTGGCTGCATGCAATCAGTCAATTACCATTCTGTTGACATACCGTGTGGGTGGCAGTACAAAACAATATAGCAAGACGAAGCTCCGTCCGTAGCTTGTCTTCCAGAAATAAAAGGAAATTGGCCGGTATGTTACCATATCTTTTGTGGTGCCTGATTTCGACATGTTTTTTAGGGCTTGCGTGTAACTATTGTGTGAAAAATCATGTAGACGCATTGACACTGCTGTAGAGACGGCGCATGCCATTGATTATTCATCGGTGCAGAGTCTCAGCACATTCTGCTAAATTGGATCATTCGCTGTTGTTGTATACTGCCTTACATGTCCTTGGTGCTAGCTTCTTGTTGTGGCAATGATACATCCATATTGTCACCATTCACTGGTGTGCTGAGAGCGGTCCATAGCTCGCTGTGGGGTCTTGCTTATTGTTGGTACAGTGTGGAAATATTCATTGTTAAATCTAGATGGCATTACAGTCAGAGTAGTGGATGGAAATTGTCAATTTAATTGCTTTTCTTTGTTATGATTGAATTGTGTGTGTACATAATGCACGCAGACGTGCGTGCATGCGTGCGCATATGCGCGTGCACACATGGTGTGTTAGCATATAAATACATAATATATACATATATATATATATATATACCTGGTATATATATATATATACACACACACATATATATATACACATATATATACACACACATACATATATATATATATACATTCAAACATGATTCTCATTGTTTTTTCTTTGTATTTTTCTTTGTTTTGTCAACTTATGCACGCAGACGTGTGCGTGCATGCGTGCGCATATGCGCGTGCACACAAGGTGTGTTAGCATATAAATACGTAATATATATATATATATATATATATATATATATATATATATATATATATATATATATATATATATATATACACACACATATATATACACACACACACAGACATATATATATATATATATATATATATATATATATATATATATATATATATACACACACACATATATATACACACACACACATATATATATATATATACATTCAAACATGATTCTCATTGTTTTTTCTTTGTATTTTTCTTTGTTTTATCAACTTAAAAGCCTTTACTTCTCACAAATACTTGCACACACACATGTGCACACGCACACACACGGACACACACACATGTGCACGGACACCCACACACACACACACACATTCTTCATACCAGCTTCATTTTGTGTGGTCGTGTACATGTGAACATATATCTGTTGACTGATGGGGGGCACAAGTTGATGGCTGCATACACAGTGACCATTGCACTTGGAGGTTTGGGGTTTGGGCCCTAATAATTTTGGCCCTGTAATGAAAGCCTGGATTCCAGCAAATATTGGGGGCATTTAATACCATTTATACTCGAGCCCTATATACACCAAAAATATGGGGGGGGGCATGGCGACCATTGTCTCCCCCAGTTCAGATGCCTATGACATGTTAATGTTCTAAGGGATCGTCACATAAGTTCTCAAGTCCAAAAAACTTAGCATTATATATTGGTGGATGGTGGTTTGGTCGGACAAAATAGCTATTGGCTGAACCTGCGCATAATCTTACGTGGATAGGGAGTGGTGGGGTCTGAACCAATACTAAATAGTAGAGACTATATGTTTTTTGGACTTTTTTTAAATTATGCGACCACCCCTAAATGTGCTCCTATGTGTATATTGCCTGGCAGAGTCAGTTAGTGCACAAAACGACTCAAAGGAAGATTTATTTTATGACTGACATGTTTATGGAGAGCATCTTAAGCCTGGATTTGTGCTGCCCACATTGTGATGGTATATTTGCCATAATTACCCAGGTAATGTGTCCAACAGGGATGTGTTTCATGCAAAGGAACCACATCATGTGTGTGGTTAGTATACCAGGTATATGGTGTGGGTAATATACCAGGTATATGATATGGTTAGTATACCAGGTATATGGTGTGTGTAGTATACCAGGCATATGGTGTGGGTAGTATACCAGGTATATGGTGTGGGTAATATACCAGGTATATGGTATGGGTAGTATACCAGGTATATGGTTTGGGTAGTGTACCAGGTATATGGTGTGTGTAATATACTAGGTATATGGTGTGGGTAGTATACCAGGTATATGGTGTGGGTAGTATACCAGGTATATGGTGTGGATAGTGTACCAGGTATATGGTGTGGGTAGTGTACCAGGTATATGGTGTGGGTAGTGTACCAGGTATATGGTGTGGTTAGTATACCAGGTAAATGGTGTGGGTAGTATACCAGGTAAATGGTGTGGGTAGTATACCAAGCATATGGTGTGGGTAGTATACCAGGTATATGGTGTGGGTAATATTGTGGAGAAGGTGAAGTGCTTCCTTAGATATCATGCACCAGACAAAAGCCACAGTCAAGACCAAATGTGTGCACACATGTGTGGACATGTGACTAGACTAGTCCAACATAATAATGTGTTTGTATGAATACACTAATCACACTGGTATTATAATGTACATGGTGTTATATATGTATGCAACATAAAAAACCACCTGTCATCTTTATACTAAAAGGCGCCTTAACAACAAACACATATAATTTGTTTATTTGCCTTAATGTATACCATGTATCCTCACAATCATATACATTTGTATTATGTAAAATTATAATTCAACGTGGATGTTGTTGCTCTCCTCCTTATTTGTTTAACCAACTGATTTAGTTTAATTTAAATTTGTAAAGTGACTCCTCGATACCAACTATAAAAGTCTTAGAGGAGTCTCCTGACCCTATTTGTTTATTTACCTTAATACTTACCATATTTACTCACAACTGTATACACTTGTAAAACTTTAATTCAATATATATATATATATATATATATATATATATATATATATATATATATATATATATATATGTATAATGTGAAAAGTCAAATAAAAATTCTTCTTCTACTACATAAAGAAAATTAAGATTCAATTGAAATAGTTTTATTTACATATACAATGTACCTGTGTATTATATATGTATCTGGTACATACAGAAAGTTAAACACATAATTATGAGTAATGCACATTTGGGTACACATAAAGGTATTTATGCCTATGTGGTAAAGGGTTGACAATTCTAGGAAGTTAACGTAGCTGCTATACTGTGACAGGTGTTTGGTGTGTGAGAAGGATTGACACTCAAAGAAGGTGTATGTGTTATTTCTACTGAACTGTTGCTTCAATAGCAACTGTGTTAGAATGTACGACTCAGTTGAGATGACGATCACTCTAATTACTCTTGCTACTCTTCCAAAGCCTGGTTTTGTTTGTTCTGCTTTGTCCCGGTTGACTATAAATGAGTACCTCAGCCCGGCAGTGGTGGAATCTGGTGAATAAAAATAACCTTTATGCACTAATTGCCGCTTTGCTGAATGCTTCCCCGAGAAGATATATAAGTTGGTGTTCGAGTGGATACGTCTGCTATAGGGCGAAGTGAAATGCATGTAAATATGTGCAGTGGAACCTTGTTTATACGCACACTTTGGTTCCAAGGGTGTTGGTTGGATTAACAAAGTGTGCAGATTAGTGAATCATGGAATAATGACGCAGTAGCTGTGTGTAAAGATTTGTCCACAAATAATGTGCGGCTTACTGAATAATATATATATATATATATATATATATATATATATATATATATAAGAATTACTAAAAAAGGTACACATAAAAAATGTACAATGACTAAACATAATCCATTTTATTCAGTAAGCCGCACATATATATATATATATATATATATATATAAATATACATGTTTTTTAGTTTCTTTTAAATTTTTTCTAACCTAAAATGTATGCGTAAAATTTTAGCAAATCCATGTTTTGTACCTGGCATTCTGGGACAGTTTGTTGGCGTATTCGAGAAATAAGTCAAAGAATTACAGACCAGTGAGTTTAACGTCAGTGATTTGTAAATTATTAGAAAGGTTAATTAAAGACCATATGGTGGACTTCCTTGTTAAGCATAAATTATTAAATTCATCTCAACATGGATTCCTTAAAGCGAGGTCATGCTTAACAAATATGTTATGTTTTTTGGAAGAAATCACTAAGTGGATAGACGTGGGATCGCCAGTAGATATTATCTACTTAGATTTTCAGAAAGCTTTTGACAAAGTGCCACATAAAAGATTACTACTTAAATTAAAAGCCTATGGTATCGGGGATAGCATAACTGACTGGATAGAACAATGGCTAACTGACAGAAGACAACGAGTTGTAGTAGATGGAGAAGTTTCAAATTGGAAATCGGTTTTGAGTGGGGTACCTCAAGGATCAGTGTTAGGACCTATATTATTCTTAATATATATCAATGACTTGGACGACAGTATAACAAGTAACGTACTGAAATTTGTGGATGACACAAAACTGTCTAGAAAGGTTAATACTGATGGTGATAAACAACATTTACAAAACGATCTAGACATATTTGTGAAATGGTCTGAGAAATGGCAGATGTTGTTTAATTTTGGGAAATGTAAATGCCTACATACAGGACATGGGAACTTGGATGTAAACTATAGAATGGGAGATACTGTTCTGGGTACTACTGTAAAAGAAAAAGACTTAGGAGTTACAATAAGCGCTGATATGAAAGTTTCATAGCAGTGTGGTATTGCAGCTTCAAAGGGTAATCAAATTCTTGGATTGATCAGAAGAAACATAATATACAAGGGAAAAAAGTTAATTATACCTCTTTATAAAGCAATAGTTAGACCTCAGTTAGAATACTGTATACAAGCATGGAGACCATATCGTAAGAAGGATATAGATACGCTTGAACGCATACAAAGGAGAGCAACTAAAATGATTCCAGAACTCAGAGACCTTAGTTATGAAGAACACCTGAAAGAATGTGGTTTAACAACTCTAGAGACAAGGAGGTTAAGAGGAGATCAGATTGAAGTTTTTAAGATATTGAATGGGTATGAAAATATTGATAGAAATATGTTTTTCTCACTCAAGAAGGATAGCAGAACTAGAGGACATGAGGTAAAATTAGTAAAGGATCAATGTAGATTGGACATCAGGAAGCACTCGTTCTCACAGAGGACAATAAATGAATGGAACAAATTGTCTACAGATTATGTAACTGCTAGCAGCGTGAATCTGTTTAAAAACAAGGTTGACACATATCTCAGGAGGGCGGGTTATAAGTAGATGAACATTGTTGGACTCTCGATAAGCCAATGGCTTCCTTGTCCACTTGCCATCTGGGCATTTGGCTTGGATGGCAAATCTTGTTAAATCTTGTATTCGAGGTTTTGTTGCGTGATATGACGGTTTGTGGTCATCTGTGCTAGGTATTCTAAACATATACATTTTATTATTAGTGTTATCGAAGAACAAACTAATAAGGTTTCACTTTACTAGAACATTTCTTGAGAGTGTTGTTTCTTTGCAGATACTTCTGGTATCGGGAAGCAAACACCCCGACAAGTGGGTGGTACCCGGGGGCGGCATCGAACCCACCGAGGACACCGGGGTGGCCGCAGTGAGGGAGGCCATGGAGGAAGCCGGGGTGAACGGCATTCTGGGACGGTTTCTTGGCATATTCGAGGTTAGTTTTGTTGCATGGTTTGTCGTTATCAGTGCTACACAGGCCTGCTAAACATTTACATTTTCATGCTATGTTAATACATTAAGAGGAGTTGTTCTAAAACACATTATTAATTTGATACACAGTGCAATAACTTTATTCCGTGCATGTGTCCCATAGTGAGGATGAAGTAAAAGGTATATTGATTTGCAACTCAGCTGTGTAAATGTAGTTATACTTATAAGCTAATAATTAATTACAGTTTTCTTCCAATTGTTTGAGGAAATAGCAGTCACGTGCAGCAAAGGCACCTGCACGGACTAACCTTAGCTGCCAATGGAAACCTGCTGAGGAACTGGCCCAGAAGAGTCAAACCGACCCAGCACAGCTCCTAGAACTAGAAGTGTGAGAGTTTGTAAACAGGCTGCTCGATCAACCACTTAGAGGTTGACAGTACCAACCACTTGAAGCAATAAGTCACTACTACGGAAGACTACATGAAGGAAGAGGCGATGCAGGCAAGGTCTACTCCCGGCTCAAGAACAAGAAGAAGCCAGAACCCTTGTAGCAGCAAATCAATGGCAAGACTGATGGCTAGCATACTGTATGCTAGCATTAGCATTTAGTTAGATACTTAGCACCATGTGTTCCTCAAGCCTAACAGTTAATCCTCGTCAAAACACACCTGTTTGTGGGGACGGACTGTTGCTGCATATGGGGAAACATAATACTGTATTTTGGTCACTGTGTATAGGGACAGACTGTCCTGTTTACTATAGTTGGAGAATGGTCAAGTATTTGGATCTTAGAGCTTCAGCCATTTTTGTCTCAGTTAAAGTTGATGAAGCTTTTGATAGTGTAGACAGGTGCGTTATCTGGATGCTGATGCATCCATCACTATGGAATACCAGCAATCCAGCAGATGTACGAAAACTTCACCTGCCAAGTTATCCATAATAGAAAACTGTCTGAGACATTTGAAGTAAAGACTGGTGTAAGACAGGGGTGCATCCTATCACCGTTAATTGTTATCATGGTGATAGACTGTATAATGAGAGAGACTGTTAAACAGAGCCAAAATGGCAACCAGTGGACGTTCACTAAACAGTTGGATGATCTAGATTTTGCAGACGACTACTAACACATTCCTACTGTCACATTCACACAAACAAATGCAAAATTCACACAAACAAATACAAAACAAGTCCTGCAAATTGACGCAGGAAGCAGAAAAGACAGGCTTGAAAATAAACACACAGAAAACAAAACTACTAAAGGTGAACAGTAGAAAACAAGCTACGGTACAGCTGAAGGGAAAAGATATAGAGGAGGACAACAAATTCACCTGTCTGGGAAGTGTAGTGACAGGCAATGGAGGAACAGATAAAGATGTCAAAAACAGGATTGGAAAGGCCAGGCATGCATTCAGCATTTTAAAGACAGTGTGGAACACACCATCTTTCTCAACACGAAACAAGACCAGAATTTTCAACACCAACGTGAGAAGTGTGCTGCTATATGGTTCTGAGACACGGAGAGCAACCAAGACAACAACCTGAATGCTAAAAACATTCATTAACAAATGTCTGAGATACATCCTGAAAACGAAATGGCAAGATAAAACCACAAACAAAGAAATCTTGAGGAGGACAGACCAACACAGCATCAGGAGACAGATTGCAAGAAGAAAATGGACATGGATAGGATACACCCTCCGAAAACGAACCAACTATGTCACGAGACAGGCCTTAGACTGGAATGCAGTAAAAGAAAAACAGGCAGACCTAAAACTACTTGGCGGAGATCAATAGCCGAGGAAGTAAAGAAACATGGAACCATCTGGAAAGAGATGAAGAAATCAGCAAACAACAGAGTGTGTTGGACAAGAGTTGTTTCGGCCCTGTGCTCTACCTTCAGTGAAGAGCACTAAGTAAGGTTGATGCCAGAAGATCTAATAATACATTATATAAAAATTTACCTTTATTCACTATATGGCATATATGGAAATATGGCATCAGGCGGGATAACATTATCAATCACACGTGCCTCATCGAAACTACACAAACATTTGGGAAAACAGATCCAGGAAGATTCATATTGGCCTTTCGAGTATTATGATAGCTCATAGTGTATCCATAGATTACACCAGGTTCTTAGCTGATTACCCCACTGCCATATATTACCCCACTGCCATATATTACCCCACTGCCATATATCACCCCACTGCCATATATGCATGAAACACCAGAGCCAAATCATGAACTGTTACTAGGGATGTCAGTTACTTACAGTCTGCACCCAGCTGATGAGGTCTGAGGAGCAGCCATTAGCTGCATTAGATGGGCCCTGGATCAGTGAAATATCTTTGTGTAAATGTGCGTTTGAAGGTTGTATCTGCAAAATGTGTATTTGGGCGTTTTGAGACAAATCCTGTTTTCTATTTCACATAGTAATAGATAGATAAACCATTATTTCATAAGTCAATAGTGTGGTCAATATTGCTGCAAAACACTATTACTTCTTCCGTGACTATCAATTATACAAAATGTCTTAACTCAATTTACATGATTTTGCCTAATAACATGTTCTGCAGATAAGATAAGATAAGATAAACCCCTCATATTAGGTCAACAGGAACTACAATTACATTTTCCCATCACGAAAGACTTATCTTTTTAAACTTAAGTTACCCTCCTTGGCTCCTGAGCGTGCTCGTCCTTCTGTTGACAACTTTAAAATTGTATACAGATTTGAGATTGGCTAATCCTTTGGATTTGGTGTTACTCTGAGCTCGGGTTCTTGAGGATTTAGGCGTAATAGAAGTCTTCATAGAGTGTATTCTATATTAGACCTCTTCTCAGTACATCTTGTCTGACTACCCTGGCAGCCCCATGATAAACCATACAATCAGCAGGGCTCAGACCCCCATAAACTTGATAAACTCACTACAGGGTGCTAGGGTGGGATTCCCATGAGATGTAGAAATGTTGTTGTCTTTTACAGGCCTGAAAGAATCATGATGCAATTTTAATATAAGCCATGAAGAGTTGTGGAAACAGAGGATAAGATTCCCTTTTAGGGAGTTTCACATCAGTCCTTCAGATTGGGTTATAAATAGTCTGGAATGAAGCCTTGAGGCAAAGGGAGAGAAAGTAGGGTAAAAAACAGCTTTGCAAAAAGATAATTGTAACTAGCATTGCTTTCATGAACATGATGTTGGCACATTATCATGGAAAGCAGGGGCACCTAGCAGCATTCAGGAGTGAATCAAATTCCATGAGGCGTCCCAGCAAGGAAAGGGAAGTAAGTCTGTGCGGTGGGAATTAATTTCTGGATCTGATTCTCTAGAAGAACTGTGGAAAGTTGTCAGCAAAGCCCATATTAAGGACACGTTAGTAGAAACTACTGCTTTGTGTTTGTGTGACATTAGACTGCAAAATAAACAGATTACGTATTCACACACCAACACAACTGTATCGTGTCTGTTTATACATGCCTTATTTCATTGTTCTTATGTTCATTCTAACTCGTGAAATTTGATATTCCAAATAGCATATGAAGCCAACATCTGGTACTTCTGTAACTATTAATTTGTTGCGTGTTAAAAGGAATACAAGGTGTTGCTACGATGTTGTTGACGTTTCTAACAAGAGTGGTAGTAGATGCATAGTTTGCCTGAAGCTGAGTGGCTATTTCTGTTGTATACGGATTAGCCACACACGCTAATTTGTGTGCAATATTAATTGAGATGTTTTCAGTTTCTGACGTCAAGCATGCTAGCATTGCGTGCACCACTTCTTGGGTTCTGTTTGTGCAACAGCACTGGCCCAGTTCTGCAGGCACAATGCCATCAGGTTATGCAAAGTGACTTCATTAATCTGATGACACCACTGATTTGCATAGTCAAGTAAGGCCAGTTGAGGGCATGTAGACATTTCAGTTCATTATCAAAGATTTCATCATGTTCATTCTGGCCAATAAAGGCCCAGTTTCACCAGCTAATTACCAGCTGCTGTGACCAGAAAAAATTGGCTGCTGGTGATTGGTTAGAATTATTGTCTTGCTACATGCAATGCCTCCTATTGACAAACTAATGTGGATGTATACCTCCAAGTGTGTGGAAGTATATGGTTAATATTTTTTTATTTAAAGCACATTGAGCTTTCGCTGTACTATATAAAATTAATTATTTTCAAATTTATTTATATGACTCGGTTCAAACTAGACAAATTCTTTTCTAGTCAGACATGACTTGCCTAATTGTAATCAGATCAATTAGCAATAGCTTAATTTATGTTAATTTTAATTTAAGTTTTAATGCTTTGAGGACACTTGTGTTTGCAACATCAGTGACTGCAGCATCACACATTTGAACCTGTCAACAATTGAATTAAATTGACTTATTTCTTATTAGTCAAATGGCTGAAGACTTAAAGATTGCTTCATCGGAGTGTTATTTTCATCAGTGGTGAAAAACGGGTGCTGAGTGTGAAGTAATATTTACAATTGACTTCATTGTTCACTTATCATCTTTTTATTCATATATATATATATATACATATACACATACACATACACATACACATACACACATATATATATATATATATATTGTTAGTATAGGTGACAATTTTAACACTAAAGCACATTTAACCTATTTTACAAAATAAACATCGAACAGGAGCCATCCAGGCATTTACTCGCTTCGTGGCTTAGACACGGATTTAGCAGCTAACCATGCAGTCATTAGCTAGGGCCAGTCATTAGACGTTGTGCTGACAACTTACAAGCAGTAGTGGGGGCTTCTAATTAGAATGGATTGCGGCTGAAAATTCTTATTGACTTTATTGGTTTGCTGTATTACGTTAATTTACCTAAACAAGTCCCCTACCAGTCACTGTGATTATGCACTGCTTTCCAGAGCAGTTATAACAACATTGTGCAATCATTGTAAGCAAGAGTCATGGTGTCTGCTGTGATCCTCTCAGTGGTGAGAGGTTCGTAGTATGGGAGGCGAATCTAATTATTTACAATAAATGATAAAAAAATCAAGTGATTTAAATCAATGATTTTATTTTGTTTAGTTATTAAATCAAATGGTTTATTCTTTTTTTAACTTTTGATTTAAATTGCAAACCCTGGCTTTGGATAGCAACTTTGGTCAAGTTCTCGGTGTAGGTCAAACCATGGTGGCTTATCGCTTGAGATATTAGACATGATGCAGCTAAATCATTGTGAGCTGAGCCAAGCCATCCTCACGAGCCAGCGCCATATAATTTGACTTTGTTCTACTTGCTGTCTTTGTTGACGTGTTTCTGGGAACTAGACGTGCCCAAAACTTCAAAAGAACGTTTCCAAGAAATTCCAATGTTTACCTGCCTGACCAGCGACAATGAGTCCACTACCAATTAAAGTTCACTATGCGGGCCCATAAATTTCAGCGAGCAATCCCATTAGTTAACACAGCAACTGGAAAATCAGCATTTCAACAGGTTGATCTGCCAGGGGTACTGATGTAGTCAGAAACCCCTGGTGGCGAGGGTTGATTTGCCAGGGGTACTGATGTAGTCAGAAACCCCTGGTGGCGAGGGTTGATCTGCCAGGGGTACTGATGTAGTCAGAAGCCCCTGGTGGCAAGGGTTAATCTGCCAGGGGTACTGATGTAGTCAGAAGCCCCTGGTGGCAAGGGTTGATCTGCCAGGGGTACTGATGTAGTCAGAAGCCCCTGGTGGCAAGGGTAGATCTGCCAGGGGTACTGATGTAGTCAGAAGCCCCTGGTGGCAAGGGTTAATCTGCCAGGGGTACTGATGTAGTCAGAAGCCCCTGGTGGCAAGGGTTGATCTGCCGGGGGTACAGATGTAGTCAGAGGCCCCTGGTGGCAAGGATGTCATCATAATGTTTTATATAAGACCTGTTAATGTTATTGTGTTGATGAAAGTCATCTGTGGTTCTCCGAATCTCCTCACTGACGCACTGCATCATTTATTAATGGGCCAATCCAACTCGCCAGGCTTCTGTATTAATGAGAGCATTACCTTATATGTTAGGGTTCTCGTGTTAATCACCCCGCGCCCCCCCTCCCCACTATTAGGCAGTATACATGATAGCCATATCAGAGTGACCGATGTAGTTGCAGTCGCCTGTCAAGTCTAGGAGATTGGCAGACAGGTTGGCACCATGAAGATGTTGAATAATTTAGACATTAGAGCGTATACAGAGGGCATGTTTTGTTGTGGTCCAGTTCTGGTATATTTACATTTTCTTTTTTCTTGGAGCCAAAATATTTACCTTTTCCTTGTTCCTTGTTGTAAGATCGACAGGGCTGGGTTCAGTTGTAATTGTGTAATTTGTAATGAATTACAATTGTAGTGTATTTGTAATTAAACATTGTCATTGCCTATTGTAATCGAACCCAACCCTGGCAACAAGAATGCACAAATTCACATAAAATCATGTCTAAAAATTTTACTGTAATCTGCTGTTATAAAATGATGTAGTTGTACTCAACCTTTGAACTATTGCAATTGACTTGACCATTTATGAAACATTTTTTAAGTGCTGTGATTGCAATAATTTTTTTAAGCGGTATAATTGTAGTTGTAATTTTTTTAAGTACTGTAACTGAGCTTTTGTTGCGCTGTGTCATTGACAATTGTAATTAGACCCAACCCTAGCAACCAGTTCTGAGTTCTGATTTCCTAGACTGCCCTATTAGACTGATTACATCCGTTCAATACAGGATGTGTGTATTGTCTAATGCTTTGAAAGAAAAATGGGTCCTGGTATTATAAGATAAACTCTGGCAACACAAGTACTGTGTGAAGCTGTTGCGAAAACATCCATAGAGGAGGCATGCAGTAGTTACCCATAACATATCTCATCAAACGTATAGGCATTTAAAGGAGTTTACCGACATGACACATTGTTAAATCAGGATAGCAAGGTATTATATCAATACTGGCTTTAGAATACTCGTTTCAGCACAGGTTAAGATACGGGTCTCAACTAAGAACTTGCAGGTCCATGCGGCAGACATGTTATTGTGGTCATTCTTTGTTAGGGGCACTTGGGGCAGATTCTTTGTTAGGGGCACTTGGGGCAGATTCTGCAGTTAGGGGCACTTAGGGCAGATTCTGCAGTTAGGGGCACTTAGGGCAGATTCTGCAGTTAGGGGCACTTAGGGCAGATTCTGCAGTTAGGGGCACTTAGTGCAGATTCTTTGTTAGGGGCACTTAGGGCAGATTCTGCAGTTAGCTAGAGGAACGTCATCTAAGCATCATTTGCTGTCTGAGGAGGCGAGTCGAGAGAGTGAGTCAAAGACTTTGGATGTTTCATTGAGTGATAGATGACTGCTGGTTGTTTCAGAACCGTGACCGTATGACGCGGACGTCTGTCTACGTGCTGATTGTCACTGATCTGCTGGATGACTGGGAGGACGCAAGGACATTAGGTAAGTACATTCAAACCTTGCTTTTACGTTCACCTCAGTAATTGGGACAGTCCCAAATTATTTCCGTGAGAGTAAAGTATAGGACATTTGGTCTTGTTAATACAGTCACCTCGTTGTTCCGGTCACGTTGGCCCAGTCCTGAGGGTGACCGTAATAGAGAGCTTCCACTGTACACAAGTGCCTTTTACATTGGATACTATCGACCACATTTTATTTTATCCTGCAATTTTCTTTATACTTTCATTGCACATTAAACATGAATAAATGTCCTTCTATTATGAAGAACACATATGTTTAAGAAACGCTACAAATAAAATTTTTCTGATTCTGTGGCTGACTGAGGATGGTTTGTTTCAGGTCGCCAGAGGAAGTGGTTTGCCCTCGAGGATGCATACCAACAACTCGGCCTGCACAAACCGGTGCAACAGAGCTACATCGAACTAATCAAGGGCGCCAAGGTCGCAGCGACATGACCACAGGGCGGCTGCCATAAGGTGGCGCCACCGTGCCCTCCCTGCGACCGTTCCATGCGCGTGCAATGGTAACGCGGTTTTGTACATTTGTGTAAAATATTTATGTAGCGCGTGTCGTGTGTGTGCATGCTGCTCACGGCGCACATGTTTGTACGGCGGTTCTCTTGTGTGCGAGACTTGGTTTCTTGTGTGTGACACTCTTCTCGGCCATGTCTTGCCGTTGGTCGATCTGTTGTCGCCTGAATAGATTCTTGTGGGTCCACGTGGAGAGAGACCGAAGATCTCTGAATCGGACCAGACAATGTATTTGAGCAGTCTGTGCATTTGGAAAATGGTAGAAATGGCCAATCTGTGTGTTCTTACTGGCCGTGTCATTTGCCATAAATTAGGCAGGTCAGATATTTCAGGTGGTCTGCATTTTGATTGTGTATCAGTTGGTACAGCTGAAGTCAATATGTGCCTGTCAATCAAACTGCACAGGCAGAATGAGAAATAAATGGTAATGAGAGTGTTTAGATGAAATGCACGCTGGTGTTTCTGTGTGAAGACGCATCATTGATAAGATGAGAAAACTAAACACCTGTGACAAGATAAGATTTTTGTATTTGAACCTATTAAAAATCAAAGGTCATGTCAAAAATTATATATTCCAATTATGAGGCAATTTCTTGCCGTCATGTGACCAAATAAAAGGAATGCCACCTTTATGAAAATAAACCATGGTAGACCTTGGTAAGCCATGGTAATGTATGGTATACCTTTGTAAGCCATGGTAGTGTATGGTATACCTTGGTAAACCATGGTAATGTATGGTATACCTTGGTAAGCCATGGTAATGTATGGTATACCTTGGTTTACCTGTTTAAAAACACCATTATATTTTACAGTGGTATTTTACCATGGTATAATTTTATAACGGTACATCCCAGACTGAGGCAGTATAAGCCACGGGAGTGTGTTTTCAAAATTACGGATCATAAATGATTTGTGGCAAGTAAATTCTGTATTAATCACTGAAAGATATTTATTTCATGTTTTTTATGCATGGCTGCTTCCAGTACGGCTCATTACATATGTACGGCCCAGGCTGCATTGTCTGAAATGATATTAATGTATGCACAAATTTTTTATTAAGAGTACATTAAATGCTAACTTGTGTTTTAGTTTTGAGTTTTCCTGCGTACACAATATGTAAATCTGCTGAATATACTTTATGGCAGGTCTATTTACACTTGTGAGCGTGATATTGAACCACAAAAATGTGATCAGAACCCAGGAATATTACGAACTAACATTTTTGCCTTTAAGACATCGTTATGTTAATATAGTCACTTTGGAAAATGTTCAGCATCTACAATGTAAAAATATAAAAGTTGTTTCTTAACAGCTTAAATGCAGCTGGATTCTCTCCATATGGCAACTGCTTTAACGTTGTGAGTGTGTACATTGATGCCAGTTTAATGCATTTAATCTTGTTGTGTAATTTTATGTTGCACGCTCTGTGGAACCGAAAGCTTTCAACATGTCACACAAACGCACAGTATGTGAACACATAACTTCAGTGGCAGCGCGACAAGGAATGTCAAGAGGAGTCTCAGTAGTTGTTTACCCCTGGCCGTTTCCCTCGTCCAAGAAGGCAGGAATGTGCTTCCCCATAAAGGCTACGTATGGTGGGTGTATTATGCAGGTAACTTGGACTTGCGCAACATGTTGATTTTTTGACATTAGAACAGAAAGTTATTACCCAGACGTCTTGGTCGCGAGAAATGTTGGGGCCGTTTTCATGGAGGATTCGTACCATACAAAGGAACTGATGCAGACATTTGACAAAGATTATATAACTTGGAACAATTGTAGAAAACATGAAGAGCATTGTACGTATGTAACTATGAGTACGTAGATTTAATGAATTGAGAACCTTCAAGCGAAGGTTCATATGATGTGAACGCTTCATGAAGCCGGTCCCAGAGGGCAGTATTCTAACCACTGTGGCCAAAATGTATTTATTAACAGTTTGTAATGTATACCTGTTCAACTTCCTGGAATTTTTCCTGATTGCAGAAAACCAGAAGAACGAGAAAGAGATTTAGATCCCATTTATTTATATAAAATGATATTTCACAGAAAAATATGCCTGTATACTTAGATGCCTGTGTACTCAATAACATGAACATGCACATGTCATTTGAAATAAATTAGGTCAGTGATTCCTATTAAGACATTATAGTCGCTCTCATAGAAGCCACCTAACTGATGAAATACATTTTAACCAAATTATTTTAGGTCAAGGAGTGTTACTAATAATGTAATTAATGTTGTCTATCATGTTTGTAAGCTTCAGTGTGAGTATGTGCTTGCAATCGTGCAAGTGTGTGCATGATATTTGCTAGTATGGGTGTATTTAGTATGTATACGTTTTGATATACGTTCAATTGTAAGCTTGCGCATCAATCCATTTGTACATTTAGTGTCGATATACATGGCATATGTAGCAACTTAATACAGCACAAACCTTGTAAACTCCGAGTCCCAATTTTTTATGTTGGGTGTATTATTTATAAAATGTGGAAAGACTAGCAAATTCGTGTTTAATTTTGGATTTGTATATTTAAGTTGTTTTCCATTTGTTGTATATTGGTATTTGGGATTATTTGCCAATTAAATAAGGTAGGTTTCGATGTATATATTAAAACAGTTTTGGTTCTTGTAGCTTACATATATCCTCTACTTTTAACAAATTGAATTTTTTAAGCGGTTCATTTTGTGAATAATGTTTGTTTTGTATTGTCTAGAATTATTGTTAAATGAGCACCATAACTGGAAAAGCTGCTTTGATTAATATCTAATAATGAATAGTAATATCCTAATTGCCAAGAACAATTGGAATAATAAACAAACTTAAGCATGTTTTACCACATAGCTTTTTGTTAACCCTCTGTGATGCACTTATGCTCTAAATCAACTGCTATTGTTGCATCAGGTGACCATGATGCCAAAATTACAAAACAAGTAGTTGGAATAAAAACAAATAGCGTATGCAGCTGTATAAGACCATACTGAATCTTTGTTGAAAAGCCTTAATCTATTAAAAGTTTAAAAATACAACAACTATGGTTTGTTCATAAACAGTAATATAATGTCATTTTTAGCTTCGTTTACAAAAGGTGGCTGACATGTTGGCGACATTCTGTCTTAATGGGAGTCTCCTTGACTTATATT
The DNA here is from genome assembly GCA_033239005.1 of Lamellibrachia satsuma. NCBI lineage: Eukaryota > Metazoa > Annelida > Polychaeta > Sabellida > Siboglinidae > Lamellibrachia > Lamellibrachia satsuma. The sequence continues at coordinate 10,681,038 of BSQZ01000007.1, read as the reverse complement.
TCTGTTACATTGTTTCACCTTGTAAAAATATTACATGGTAAAAATAAATACATATGTCATCCATTTTCACTGATTGTTTTTATTTGTTCAGTTTTAGCTGTCAAGTAATCCAACTTCTATGAAATTTCTTGTGCAGTCAGTGCCAATTTTATTTTCTCGACAACATCACTGTCACTAAGGATTTCTATGATAATTATTTATATTTGTTTAGTAAACGTCTTGAATGTGGTGGCATATACTGTATGTGGAGCTTTTCTAGCGGGGTCCAGAAGAATTTTTAATTAAAGATTTTGTATTAAAATTTACCAACAAATTTTCAGCAGGTTGCAAGGGGAAGAGAGACCTCCGAATCTTTAGACAAACAGGTTGTCATTAATTAGAAAAATCCCACGAGGCTGATGATCTGTATAAACAACGGGAAACAGCAAAATGCAATGCAGGAGTGTATAGTGTATAACTGTAGAGAGGATGTTTTGATTAGTACTAGGCTGTACATTGCCTAGGGTAAGAATTGTAGATGTATAAGAAATATATTGGATGTGACTTGCCACAAATCGAGATGTTTTCAGTCTGTCTGCAACGCTGCTTTCTGTGGCACTTTGCTGCAAGCATATTTCACATGTGCCATTTATTGTCATGTGCTATGGAACTAGTGCTGGGCTTTTTCATTTAAAATATAGTGGCAGACAGATTGATAAATTCCACAAGATGTTGAAGACTGTATCGGTCTACGGAGACATGAATGTATGGTATACATCAAGATAAATTCAGAATTTTTTACTGTGTTCTGAGAAATTCAGAATTTGGGGATACTGGCTAATGTATAAACGATGTCCGTGGGGATTTTTAAATGGAATAGCTCTGCCTGTCTTGAGGCAGTGTTGTAGGACTTTTACATTTTGGCTACATTGTTGATGATGTTTGAAAGCCAGATAAGATGGGGCGAATAACCACCCAGATTAGTCGGAAAGCCCCACTCTGTGTGTAGGGTTACACCCTTTGCAATTTTATGGTGACACGGTTTTTTTTTTGGACGTCCTTTGTCCCGTCTTAAATTATGGTTTTTGTCTCAAAGTCACTCATTTTCACTTAAGCTCAGATGGCAAAGGTTCATTGTTTGATAACCTTATGTGGCATAGTCATTACATGATAATTCTATATTTAATATTTTTTAATGATTAATGCAAATTCAATGAACAAACAACCAAATATTGGCTTTCCAATGCAAGTTGTTTATACCAGTAGTTTATTCCTTCAATTCCATCAAGTAGTCAACGTTTTATGGTGCTTCTAACATCAGGGAAGGAATCCACATCTATAATTTAAAAATACTTGCCCATGCAAGTGCAGTTTTCTATGTATATTGTATATTATAGAATTTACGTAACCTTACCAATACGCAAAAGTAAGTATACAAACAAACACGAGTGAATTTTCAGTGGGTTGAAAATTTAATGTGTATAGAATTCACTGTATCGTAAGCTTCTGCCCATCTTAAAACAATTCTTCGTCCCTTGAGATATTAGAAAATGCTGCAGTTATGCTATGAACAGAGGAATAAAATCTCCCCAAGAATCATGGTTGTGATAGGTAGGAACATTTATTCTTACGCCAATGAGTTTGGTTGTTATCATAAATAATAAAGTAGCCATCATCCAGGTATTCAACTTGTGGACAGTAGAAAAGTTAATTACCATGAACTGGCATTTAAGCATGACCTAGAGAAGCGTGTTGGTCCGATATCACGAAAGCGACTGCGCCTAGTTTGGCTGCTTTACTTATATACAATTACATAAGCCTTTCTGTTCAATCTTTCCTTTTGACACCTGTAATTTTTTCATCAAACTACCAAACATTTTATTTTATTTATGAAACAGTCAATAATAGTTATGCTAATGTGTGCTGACCATGTTGTGTTGTGTCGGATGATGTTTCCTAAAGTAGCACATGCTGGGTGTGGCTGTCTATATTGTTGCCATCAAGCTGAAAGGTGTGAAGTAAGACTAATTGACAGGATGCTAGCATGGGTGGTTGTATCCATTAGCGAGTGCGTAACGTGTCGTTGTACTGGCATTTCAACTGAGTAAAATATCAAACATCCAGTTTGTTCAGTGCTCACTATTCTCACATCTGGCGTTATGTGCTGACGCCTACTGATAAAAACACTTCCACGATGCACATTTCATTGATTTATTTTTCACACTGATTGCCATGACAAGTAAGCCTGTTTCACAGAAACGTGTTGCAGCCCTGGAAATCTTTTAACTGCTATACCAAAATATATTCTCTCTTTCCCCATTTCACACTATGTACATTTTGTTGTAGTAAATTAACTACCATTATTGTACACTCTGATGTGGTAAATTGACTACCATTACTGTACACTCTGATGTGGTAAATTGACTACCATTACTGTACACTCTGTTGCGGTATTAAACCACCGTTATCCTTAATTTTTTATAATAAATGTTCAAAAATATTCACTTAAATAAACGGTTTATGAAAATGCAGTTGTTTGGAATTAACAAAACATAAAAAGCAATACGCAATTCAAATAGGTTATTAAGTACAACGTTTAGACAGGCAATGTTTAAAAATACAAATGATGTTTAAAATAGGCAATACATTCCTATCACTGATTTATATCAACAGGTGTCATAAGAAGCAGCATGTCATGGACAGTTCAATCTTATCAGCCCTTACATACAGAACACAGCCTATGCTACACTATAAATATGATTACTGGCTTATTTACAAATGGCAGAAGACCTAAACACGTCACCAGACCACATCCTGTATGTCGCAACCACTACAAGGATGCAGTTTTTTCTTGTCTGTTGTTAAAAATCAGTTACAGTGTGTTTTTTGGATAGAACCGTTTCCAAAGGATTTAATAAATGACTTGATAATTTTGAACTCAAGATATGTCTATTAAATTCTAGTAAATTAGTCAAATATAATTTATTGTAATAAGAACTTTGCAAATTGTCAATCACCACCACAAAAAAATTAATCGGTCGCAAATGTGTTCCAGTAAAAATTTATATAACTTGTATTAAATATATTGCTTTGTATGTCTCGATTTCTTCGAGTTCATGTCATTGTCTTTTACAAAATGCTCATGAATTTAAAGCAATGCAAATTCCACAACTGACCCAAACCTTGGTTGCAACTTTTGTGTGCCCTAACATTAATGTGACCTCATAGAGGACTATACAATATAGCAGTGACATTATCGAATGTGCTGTACAATCGCACGTTTTTCCATTATAGTTTCTACTCTACAAGCAACTGCATTACCAGTCAGAAAACACTATGCATGATACATTTAAATATCAGTTGACCCCAAAGCAGTACTAAGATTGTCTCCCCAATACTTTGGATGGATCATTGCTGAAACAAAGACATTTAAAGGCTCTGTAAAAATACCAATCAACACACAAAGTAAGAACAGCCAGCAGTACGTGTGGAATGCTTTCATTTAGTGTAGTAATTTATCAGTTTGTTATACAGCACAGCACTTCACCAATTTGTGCAGTGCCAAGGCAATAAGTCATTCTGCCATGGCTCTTTATCAGTTTGCTCGTGTCGAGGGTTAAGATAAACATCTTTGTAACACACTGGCATGACGTTTTCATGCTACTGCCAAAAATATGTGATGTCTATAAAAACGTGGGTACACCATTCGTGTGAGATGCGGACATAAAATGCATCTCATATGTTATATCAACTGAATGCAAAATAATTTATTCTTGAGTAAATACTTATGAGTAACAAATACTGCTACTGAATTTCCAAATATGACACGAGCAAACAAATTCAATATACAAGCCACACCTGAGAGGGTAGCATTTACATTTACAGTATGTTTCCACCTGATTGCTACACTGGTCTGTCCACCTGATTGCTACACTGGTCTGTCCACCTGACTGCTACACTGGTCAGCATGTTTCATAAAACACAAAAAGGCACAAAAACATATTCTGTAACTATACAAAAAAGAATACATATCCACACATAAGCATCATAGCAGAAAGTGATTAATCTGTCAATATGTCTCACTTCACCACTCATTAAAAATGCAGTTCTTCACTACATGTCAGTTGGTAGCGTCAATGTTTCTGAGTTTGCGTCTCTGTGCCTGTTGAACTCTGTTCTACGTTATATCTTTCTGTATTGGAGGACGTTCAAGTTCATTCCGTTTCACGCTCTCCACAATCCAGTTTATTGTCTCGTGCATGCCGTTTCTGAAAAAGGAGACATTAATTTGTTCTGATTAAAAATAAAACCAACTGCCATAGATTATTTTTGGTGTGGCTCCCCCAGGTAGATAAACTAGAACTACAAACGTATGTTAGCGCCACCTACTGAATACAAAAGCAACAACCTTGTTTCTTTATGTCAACACGGTACCTACGTATACAATTATTCTACTAGACAAGTGCTATTTAAGTGAACATATAAATTATTCTTAATTTTTTCCACATTTGCTTAACCAACTAACCAGTTATATTTTGAGCAGAAAATTACTCGTTTAAGGACATGTTAGCACACATAGGTAGTGTAGCAATTCAACATTTTAAAACTACTGCTTCTTGTGAATGACCCATAAATCTAAGATATTCAACCTCCACACATATAACAGAAAAACAAATCGCAAAATAAACTAAAAAAGAATTAAATGATTATCAAGGACAAGAAGGTTTACATACCCTTTGAGAGCAGACACCCCCATGACGGTGTGGTCTCGCCGCCCAATCTTGTGGGCTGTGTCTCTGAATACCGTCTTGACATCAGACACGGACATACAACCCTAAAACACACATCGCATACATCACATGACAGAACCCTGAAACTGCCACCAGGAATGACACACCAAGTGTTTCACATTTTAAAGTTATATTAACAGAACATTTGTTTCAATCTGGACCTACAGTTATTTTCAAAGGCTGTATATTATAATATACATTTTGTTTAATTTGCGGAAAAGGACCATTTTGTTTAATTTGCGGAAAAGGACCATAACATGTAATTTTTGTACAAATCAAACAAAGCACCTTTATTGTTGAAGTCAACACAATTATTTTAAAATATAATCAACAACTTTCACAATATAAATATGTTCTTTTCAATTTCCATGCCAATGTAATACTATCTATAAAAATACTAACCACATATAATTTATTACAGATATATAGTTTACTTATTTATAATTGAAAACATCTTAATGGAACAGTCTGTTATCTTGCAGTTGATAATAATTATGTTTACCTCCAGATCCTGTTTATTTGCCAGCAGCAGTAGAGGTACGCCAGTTAACGTTTCATTTGTTATCATTTTACCTGAAACAGTAAAAAGAATGTTTGAGAAAATATACACACTTGAAAACACAATGTCCAGTGGAATTACATTACTGTAAATCTGTTTATATTAGCACCATTAAATTTTATAAAAACAAATGCACAATTACAATTGCTGGCATATCATAAAGTTCATTTTTGCAGTAACTATTATATTTTTTACTGCAAAATCATAAAATAAACATATTATGAACTTCAGTGTATTAATAGAATTAGGGTATCTTTTATATACCACTGGTTATAAAAGCCTATGTTAACAAGAACACCATTATGGTTAAAAATGTTAAATATACCCACGTTTCTACAACTTAAATCTAACATCAACAACGTCTGGAATATATATAAATGTTTCTACCATGTTATAAAAACGTCCATAAAAAAGTCACCTTACATTATTCCATACAATGATTATAATGTTGTATTGTATGATACAATTAACATATTGTACAACTTGCTATATGACATGTTGTGAAAGCACTGAATGTATAAGTTCACTTCCCACTGCTGCTACTGTTTTAATTTGTATAGGATCTGCATCTGTTGTGTTGATTTGATTGGCTGAAATGTGCACAAAAAAAATTATTTTGCCAAAACAGCATTTTTTCATAAACCATGTTATACAGTATAAACTATATAATATATATTCTACCATACCCAAGTGGTTTTATTGACCTACAATTTTTTAATACAATTTGGCAATTATCTGTTTATGAATATTGACCCTGCCATTCAGAATGCAACATAAACATGGTATTCAAGTTGAAACATTCAAATTAAACACATAACAGTCATATTATATATGTTTTAAATAACATCTTGTTAGAATAGATATACTTTATAACATGATTTTACAATAAAAAAATCAGACTTGGTACCTTTAATATATATATAGGCAATGACAGATTTTACGAAAAAAAATCAGATTCTCAACGTTTAACATATAAGAACAATGACAATGTATACATACAAAATGCTTCCTTGGATTCGTCTATCCGCTCCCTGTCTGACGAGTCAACCACAAAGATCAATGCATGACTCTCTGCATAGTACTGAAAACAAATGCAGGCAAGATATATTACAGGTGGTTGTACTGGTAAGTTCATATTATACAGAAACCTCAACGACAAGGTGAAGGTCAATTAAAAAGTGAAACAAGACAAGACAAGACACAAAATTAAACAATAACAATTATATATATCGAAGCAATAAAGAGAAAATAGTTTTAGGGAACGAATGTCAGTGGCAAGTTTCCAATATGATATAAACATTGAGTTTTTTTAACATGCAATTGCTAACCATACCTTTAGGGGGATATGCACCAAGTAGTTGCAAATAAGAGCATTTCCGTTAGTAAACAGGTGAGAAAGTGTTTTTGATGTAAAAAAATACAAACCAATTAAATAAATACTTTTGCTGTGATTCTGTACGTGTGACATAACATAATACACACCTTGTCCCAGAGTAACTGCAGCTCCTCCTGTCCGCCAAGGTCCCAGAAATTCAGACGAATGTGACCAAGATCAATCCTTCCAACTACGGAAAATGAATTGGTTGTTGGTTGTAAAATATGCAGTAATAGGTTCATGGTACATGCTGTTTAAGTTATTAACATCTGCCACTTGGCATGCTTATTACCAGCTACAGTCTGAAAAACTTTCTCTTGTAATTCTGGTTTAACTGTCAATACTGAAGTTAGTCATGCAGTTATTAAATTGGAAGCTACACAAATTGCTACTTTACAATGACTTGGTTTAATACTAAATTAACTTAATCTGTGGAAGTCCTTGCCAATTAATAACCCATCAAATCAAGTCAAATAATAGTATGTTTCTATTAGATACGCACTGTTCAGTCCAACTGTGCTGGTCACTTTAGTGAGGTTCATTCCCTTGTGTTTCTTGTTGAACTTTGTCTTCGTCTGCTCCAGGTAAGTCTGAAATCATACAACATTTAACATTTGGGTGATATGACCTAAACAATGCTAATTGTGTAATATAATGCAGTTGACAAATACCATGTGGTCATAGCCCAGGGATAGTTTATTCTACAACACAGTCAAATACAAGGATATGAGTGTATTTGCTCTTATATGTTCTTCTTCTTCCATATGTTGGCCCCAACACGGTAAACACAGGCAGTTTAGTGGATGAACAGCAACTGTTGTAATGAACATGCAGGTATCTTAAAAACAAACAATTACATGCAGTGTTAATAAAAATGTGTGGACAAATACATGTGGGCATGCAAACTAATATAAGCATGTAGGTGCCAGGGAAAATTCTACGATCTGCAACAAATTTGTAACATGTAGATTTCCTTCAACTTAAAGGACATGAGCACTGACACCAGAATAACTCTGGTCCTGTTTGAGCCAAGAATGTTACTCACTGTTTTTCCAGCGTTGTCGAGGCCGAGAATGAGAACAAAGTACTCGTCCTTCTGGAACAGGTACTTCCACAGCCCCGACAGCAAGGCAAACATCTGACAACAAAAACATGATACATTCGCATACGGGCCAGACCTGGGGCCGGGTACATTTTCATGAGTACAAGTACATTGGTGATGGATGAGTACGAGTATACTGCTAAAAGCTGAGTACGAGTACAAGTACTAGTACTTTATCACGAGTACAAGTAAAGTACGAGTACATGTTATGTCATTTCCATTCCCAAACATACGGTTACCTTTTATGAACCCCAGCCTTTTACAAACACGGTATGACTCATAAAATCAGTTTTTGCTTGGAGTCCCTTCTTAACTGCAGTTAACAATAAAAATTATTCATAAACCACATGCTTTGATATAACAATACCCATTAAACCAATGTCACCCCCCCTCCCTAAACATTACCCACCCACCCCCTAAACATGTACATCATATGAAGGAGTAGATGTGAGAAGATTTGTCCAAATTGGTACAAAGGGGATGTGTCACAATTTGAATCAAGTTTGTTTGTCCTTGTTTTGAATAAAGACCACATGAGACCAGTTTACATGCTGGTACATCAGTTCAGTTTACATGCTGGTACATCAGTTCAGTTTACATGCTGATACATCAGTTCAGTTTACATACTGGTACATCAGTTCAGTTTGTCTTCTTTTGGTGTACAAAGGCAGTGTTGCAATTTGTAATCTGTTTATATTAGAAGTTTGCAATTTATATTTTCTGCTCTTAGACTACTGGTTGTTGAGATGGTTAGCACACGCCAATATAACATGCTCAAAAGCCCCTTTGTACTTTTTAGTCAGACTGCTGGCACCAGATTATACTTATCTGGTGGCTTAATTAAACAAACAGGGATTATGGCCTGAACTGGTAGTGTACAATTGTTTGCTTAACTGGGTGTTTCTGACTGGGAAAAGATGCTGCCTGTTGCCTTTTTTGGGTATCATAGTCATGGGAGAATGCCACCCTGGGGGTGTAGGGATGGTAAGGGGGTAAACATCTCGGGAGGTACTGGGACTCGGTGGTAATCCGTATCATAGTCATATTAATCAGAGATGACGAAGTATTTAAAAAAATAGTTGAACATTCAAATACTTCAGGAAAGTTTCATTTTGTTAACTACTTAATTTTCACAGCATATATTGAGAAAGTACTCAGATGTACTCACAATGTACTCATAAAATCTGAGTACAACGAGTATGAGCACATGACCCATAAGTTATATGAGTATGAATATCAGTACTTCAAAAATGTACCAAGTACTTCTGCTCCAGGTCTGAATTAGGGGCACAGACAAAATTAAAACAAACCATGTAACAACTACAGGTAACCACAGTGGACAATTGAGTATCTTCACAATGTGACACAAACATGCACTCGATCTAAGCACACAAAAATTATGAACTCTAAGGTTAATTGTCAAATGTAACAGGGTGCCTATTAGACATCAAATGTAGCAGGGTGGCCATCATACATCAAATGTAATGGGGTGCCCATTAGACATTAAATGTAACGGGGTGCCCATCATACATCAAATGTAACGGGGTGCCCATCATACATCAAATGTAACGGGGTGCCCATCATGTATCAACTGGAACTCAAGTCATACATATTGTGCTGTGCCAAGAAAAAATCAGGAATAATTTTAAAGTATGAGTAATATGCTTTCTCAGTGTCTTCTTTGTGTTCTTTGATGCGGGTTTCTAAGGTACATTTAATTTCTCCAATGTATGTGGCATTACAGTTCTTACGCGCTACGGAATACATCCCATTGCACATCTTTTGTGGTCTGACTTTGTCTTTTGGTCTTACCACTACAGTGTCGCCATCTAGCGACAGTCATCTGAAGAAGATTGCTGATAGCAGTCGAAACGTCATGGAAAAAAGGTCAACTGACTGTGAAATAAGTAAACATATTACTCATTTGAATCATCCAATTCCACCTTGCAAAAATCTATTCAAATTCCTCCTTGCAAAAAATCGATTCCAATTCCAGTTCCAAGTTGTCAATTCCAATTCCATCTTTTAAAAATCCTAGGCTAAGGAAAAATTAAAATCCAATTAATTTTAACACAGTTTTATTTGTACTTGTGTGTGCACAATCATATTTAATCGGATATGATTAAAATTAACTATTGTTCATTCAACACATCTATATAATATTATATATATACATGTCAAGCTTGCCATAAAAAATGGCATTCAGCCATTTGATGTGTACTTTCTGCTGCAACACCTCTCATGGATTTTTTGCTAACCAGACATTTTGGACAGCCCTGGACAGTTGGGTCGTTAATCTGAATTTTTAACAGTTTCCCCATGTTCAGTTGTGGTGTCATTGATATTTCATCAAATTGTCATTGATATTTCATCAAATTTACCGTAAACTTTCAGTCTTCAACATCCTAATCATTAACATGTGTTCTACTTGCAAGAGTATTCAACTTGTCATTAAAAGAGGGAGTTGTTCCGTTTGAATGGAAAGAAGCAAACATTATACCATTATTTAAAAAGGGTTCGAGAAATAAGTCAGAGAATTACAGACCAGTGAGTTTAACGTCAGTGATTTGTAAATTATTAGAAAGGTTAATTAAAGACCATATGGTGGACTTCCTCGTTAAGCATAAATTATTAAATTCATCTCAACATGCATTCCTTAAAGCGAGGTCATGCTTAACAAATATGTTATGTTTTTTGGAAGAAATCACTAAGTGGATAGACGTGGGATCGCCAGTAGATATTATCTACTTAGATTTTCAGAAAGCTTTTGACAAAGTGCCACATCAAAGATTACTAGTTAAATTAAAAGCCCATGGTATCGGGGATAGCATAACTGACTGGATAGAACAATGGCTGACTGACAGAAGACAACGAGTTGTAGTAGATGGAGAAGTTTCAAATTGGAAATCGGTTTTGAGTGGGGTACCTCAAGGATCAGTATTAGGACCTATATTATTCTTAATTTATATCAATGACTTGGACGACAGTATAACAAGTAACAGGACATGGGAACTTGATTGTAAACTATAAAATGGGAGATACTGTTCTGGGTACTACTGTAAAAGAAAAGGACTTAGGAGTTACAATAAGCGCTGATATGAAAGTTTCAGAGCAGTATGGTATTACAGCTTCAAAGGGTAATCAAATTCTTGGATTGATCAGAAGAAACATAACATACAAGGGAAAAAAGTTAATTATACCTCTTTATAAAGCAATAGTTAGACCTCATTTAGAATACTGTATACAAGCATGGAGACCATATCGTAAGAAGGATATAGATACGCTTGAACGCATACAAAGGAGAGCAACTAAAATGATTCCAGAACTTAGAGACCTTAGTTATGAAGAACGCCTGAAAGAATGTGGTTTAACAACTCTAGAGAGGAGGTTAAGAGGAGATCAGATTGAAGTTTTTAAGATATTGAATGGGTATGAAAATATTGATAGAAATATGTTTTTCTCACTCAAGAAGGATAGCAGAACTAGAGGACATGAGGTAAAATTAGTAAAGGATCAATGTAGATTGGACATCAGGAAGCACTCCTTCTCACAGAGGACAATAAATGAATGGAACAAATTGTCTACAGATTATGTAACTGCTAGCAGCGTGAATCTGTTTAAAAACAAGGTTGACACATATCTCAGGAGGGCGGGTTATAAGTAGGTGAACATTGTTGGACTCTCGTTAAGCCAATGGCTTCCTTGTCCACTTGCCATCTGGGCCTTTGGCTTGGATGGCAAATCTTGTTAAATCTTGTTAAATCCATGGAGAAATGTTTAATTACTACAAAGGGCAAACCATACAACCACATGTAACAGCATAATGTAGGTGACCAGTGACCTATTTAATTTGGGACACCTGTGGGCTGAACATTAGGCTTTGATAAACAAGGGGCTGCATTCAAGTGGGGCAGAGTTCCTCTCTCACACAAAGAGAATTAGCAGGCAGGTGCCCTTAATTGGCAATATCTGTAAATAAACTTGATCCACTGAGAAAGAAAATGACATAAGACCTGAGCGGTCTGACTTTGATTTTACTGTCTGTTACAGTAACTTAGTATTTGTTTTTGATGCAAATGCTTGATTATAATGTTCTTGTTCCAATTCCAACTAACTTTCGAAAATCACTTCCAGTTCCGGAACTGGAATTGAAGGTCAATTCCAATTCGGGAATGGAATTGACCCCATGCCTGTCTTGCAGGCTTGATGTCTTTAGATTTGGTTTCTTGTAGACTTATGAGCTAATGTGCATCCTGCAATCTTAAATGGCTAGTTGCATCATGTGAGTCAGATTATCTGACTCAGAGATATGCAGGCACAATGGCACCTTGAATTATGATATGTAGTGAGGTTCCATTGTATAATGATAATAATCATGAAAACACCCCAAATCATGAAAACAGTGCCTTTTATTACAAAATTTCTTTCGCATACCTACAAAAGCCCAAATACATTCTGCCGAAATGAGCACCAACTTCGTAGTAGCCGTCGCCCAATAACACTGACAGTTCAGCAATCAGGAAGTGCTTTATCTAGCAGAAATAATTTCTACAATGAAGAGGTTTTTTCTGTAAGTAAAAATTAAAATAGATTTAGTAAAACAATAAACTGAGCAGTAAAAATGTAATGTTATTTTGTAAAATAAATATTAGCTGAGGTCAGAGAAACTTCTATAGCCACTTATCAACGTTTGCAAATCTGGCAGTAATATGTTTTCAATTATACAAATGTTACATAAAATTATTTAAAAAGAAGGATTTATATAATCAACAAAGCCAAGCCCAAGGGCAAGGCAGGCCAAGCCAATTAAAGGTATTTCTAGTATACGGGAAGACGTTTGATCGCGAATTGTGGCCGTTTTCAGGGTTAAGCCATAAATTCCAATTATAATATGCTGCAAACTAAGTAAGATGAACAGCATCCTCCACGGCACAGGGATACCCCTCCACAGGCACAGGCATAGCACCCACATCATTCACAATCGATAAGACAATAAATTGGTAAAATTCGGTAAACAAAACAGTACGGTTACCTTTTCACACGAGATTAAATAACTTGGCGCGTTTTGTCTTAAACAACGTCTTCAAACTCCCGTTGACAACTAATGCATAAGGAATGTAAAATGGCAGAAATAAGCCACATCACTAGAAACGACTGTGCACATCATCCGTCTTCGTGGAAGCAGCCATTTTAATCACAAACAGTTTAGTGGTGCCATCTAACGAGTGTCGTGTTGAATTTTGATATAATCTATTCGCAAGGTGTCACCACTAATACACATACATCCCGTGAAGCTCGAAACAGCCAATAAGCTGGTCTGGCGTACATAACCATGGCATCGACGTAAAATCACCGAATTGTCTTTGATGGATTATATCTGCATAAATGGTTATATGAATTATGTTTTACCAGCAACATTCGAATAATCTTACGCTCTTCTCAATGTTGTTACTTCTACAAAAGTAATGTTTCTGCCCTTTTCACGTGTGTACTTCACTTCTACATTAGACCTATGCATCATTTGGCTAGCATGCAACAAATATCCCCCTTTGAAAGTGTTTGAGTCCGATGTCTGATGAGTTGAGATCACGAGAGCGTGTGGCAGTGGTCTCAATCTCCCATCTCACACCTGTTTTGGGGACCAACCTCGCATCTCCCATCTGTTTGTGGGTCCAATCTCCAACTCCCACCGTTTTGACAGTCCAACTGTCTCCTCGCCATGTGGCGCCACCAACGTGTCCTGAATCGGCAGTTAAACGTATGTCACTCCTTAACTTGAATCCTTGTTCTCATTGGCGTATTTAGCGGGGGGCATTGGCTTATCTTAACGTTTTAATTTTTTTCGTATGTAACCTGTTGCGCCACTACTTGGTATCATGATAAGCTAATGGGTGACTAAAGCTTACCGCCATTTGGCTTGAATATATTATACCTAGGGCCTACGCCACTGTTTGTTCTAGAAACGAAATTATTTTATGATTTAATCGTTCCATCTTATATTTGTTTTACTAAGAAATGTATAATTTTATGATGGTGGATTTCATCGTTCCCCGTTGCATTTTTACTAAGAAAGCGAAGTGTCGCTCAAATGTTCTGTTTTCATAAAAAAAAAAAACATTTGAAGGAGGATGTTCAAATTAATTAAATGCTGTACAACTAAAAACGCTACATTTCCCATTAGCAATGTCACATTTCACGCGTAAATACAGCCAATTCCGGTTTGAACTTATGTTATTGATTCGAACAACTGGAGTTGTGAGAACACCTGCTGTGAAGTACAACGATGAACCCGTCGATCCATAAGCTTGGTGCGACTGGCCTCAGACACCAACTTTGTGATGAAACTTTCGAGGTTCCCTTAGGAGATAAATTAAAGAATTCAAGTTTTCCACTGCTATAATCCATGAAGTTATGGTAGAGTCATAGTTCCACCACACTGTATGCCTTCGCGATGTACACGTTCGATTTGTACATGACTGTTTTCAACGTTTTTTTGGGATATTGGTCTTCACACCATTCGCCTTCCCGGTCATATTCACAGCATTACTGTACATGCTTAGTCGTGCATCGTTCTGAAGTCCGAGCGTAGCTTCTCGACTGTTGTCGGTGATGGCTGTGCACGTAACTCTGCAGCGACACAACAGAAACGTCAAGACTTTCTCACGGATCTTCTGCTTTTCTGTCATCTTTCAGGACATTTTTTAGCTGTTCTTTGTTTGACGTGTCACAGGACTTTTCAGCGCTGATAGAACAAAAAAAAACACCTTTCGCATTTCGGACATGATCTTCTGCTGGATTTGCTCCATGACGATGGCAATCGTTTCGTTCTGTGTTATCTGCGATGTCTATAGTATAGAGGGCGTTATTTTTTGTGTTGTCAAAAGCCTCGTCTCTGGTACCAGCTGACTTCTCGTGGCGATATTCGGCTTTTCACAGAGAACAACCTTTACCATGGGCTGCAGCTTAAGGCGATCGTCTTTCGCACTGGTTTGAAAACCTACTGAAAAAATCCATTTGCTTCTAGTAACGCGTACGAATGCGCGGTAAAGACATGGTGGAGGGAGCAGTTCGGAACGACTGGTGACAAATGGCAGAACTAATGGCAACGCCCCAAGTTTGTGTACTAAAAGTGTCCTCATCTGGGGAACACGTGCAGGACGCCACCATCCCGCGTTGCCTTGACATTTGATTATGACTTGATGAAAAAATCCGCCTGAAATAAAGAGGATGATCGAGGACCTGACGGACACGCCCAGGATCCGCTCATGGTCTAGTCCTGTGACATATCTAACCAACGCTAATGCGTATTACCAAGCATGTTACTCGCATGAACGGAACAATACAGCGAATATTTTGAGTGGGCGTATCGGCGAGTATTGCTTCGTTTCCGACGTGTATTGCGTAAGGTGCAGGTGTTCGGAGACTCAGGTGTTCATATCGAGGAATGATTTGTCAATAATACGACGCGAGCTACTCGAACGATTGTCTGAAATCGTGTTGGCAGTCGTCCAGTATTCGACGCCTGTGTCGAGGGCGATTTCACAAAACCAGCACAGGTCGATGCACGTCGCACGAATAAACACGTGTAGGTCGCGGAAGAAAAGTTCGCCGAAACTTTAATACGTAACTGCTGCGAATTTGTTTACCTTCGTCCACATCTGCGTCGGTTGATTTTATGACACAACCCTTTCAGTTAATTCAATGTCTCCATATGTAAATATTATCGTTACTCATAGCTTTACTCTGCTCAAGTATCAGTAAAACATTTGCAAGACTGTACCTTTATGCACGTATTTAGTATATAGTCTTCGAAAACAATGCTGTGACTTTATTTCCTTTTGATTTTCTTTCCTTGCGAAAAGTGTGACTTTATTTCCGTGACTTTTCCTGTGATTTTGCACATTGGATGCGCGCTGCATAACATTCGATAAATTATCTTGACATTAAATATGTTGAGCACAGATGCGGTGACAGTGGTTATTTGTAATTGGTGAAACTCAAGGACAGCGTCTGTGGCGTTGAAGGGGAATTACCATTGAAGAGAAGGCAAACAAGAAGAGCTTGCGAACTTGCCCCAACATGAACGAGGCAGCTTAAGATGCTATATTTGAATAAGCTCATCAGATTGGTAAATGTTGGACGCATTCCTTAGCCCCAATCAAGCATATCCAAATCACTCAATGATGGTTGTTTCGATTTGTCAAACTGTCCTACGTTCTCACTAATTGGCGAACGTTTCACCTGGGCAGACTCTCACTTTCCACGTGAATCGTAACAGGTATTCAACATTGCACGCACGCACGCACGCACGCACGCACACACGCGCGCACACACGCACGCAAGCACAAACAAAATAGCAGCGTTGTGTTGTGGTTGGACATATAATTTCAGATTCAAACACGGTTATCTATGTCCATTGTTTGGAGCATCTGCCTATTGAGATGACTTCTCGTCGCACACTTTTGACCTCGTATTCACTTCCCACACAGGACTACTGGTCCCCCGGCCAATAACGTGATTGTTCCCACGCGTGTGATCCGTCATTCATTTAGTTATTCACTGGGCATGTTTCTTTTCGCTCTTGCGAACTGTTTTGTTGTTAATTCCGGTACTTACGCCTTCTTTCAGTCGGATGCTAAATCTTAGCACTATCTCCTCGAGGCACACCGCTTATCAATCTCAGCACGGAATGGCATATCAAACACAAAACGGTACATCAAACATTTGCAAACAAAACTGAGTGTCTAAAAAATGCAGGTGGTCTTACAGTGACAACCGCCGTTTGTGTGTGTCGCGTGTGCGTGCTGGGAAGGTTCTATTGCGCGACAATGCGTTGACGTGAGAGAGAGACAGTATCTCGTTGGCACTGGTACACTTGTAATTTTCCCGTCTTTGGTGGCGCCGTGTATTCACAAGACACGTCAACAACTGGCGAGTGACAATAGACACCAGCGCACCTGGCACCGAGTGACCCAGAGCGAGGTTCCCAAACTTTGGGAACCTCTGACCCAGAGAACAAGTGCAACTTTGAGCAGATGGATTGGAACATCGAGTGAGACCTTCGTACAACAAAGAGGAACAAGGCGCTATACGTGCAGCGATTGGCTAAGTATTTCTCGCGGTGTCTCTGGATGAAACAGCTAACCTGGATGGAACACGGGACAAATGCAACTAGTTTAGACCCCAGCCTTACTGATGCAACGACGGCTTGGTGTAAGTTGTTAGGATGCAGTCTCGACTGTGACAAAATAATGATGTCATGTAAAAATTACATGTTATTGACGCGTTAGAGGAATTGTGTTGCCTCTACCTGGGTTTGTCAATAAGACAAAATGGACACTAAGCATGTTTGCGCATGTAAATGTTCTTGTGAAAACTGCTTCCTCAACTGATTTAGCCTATCGCAAATTCGGTTCATTGGTGTCCAATATGTAGCGTGCGAATAGTTTATGCAACATCCGCAGTCAATTTAATAAAAAAGCCCAATTTTGTTCAAAGCATCAAAAGAATTTACTTTAGTCGTTAGATGTAGTAAGGATCAAAATAGTGGATATCAAAAATGGTAAACACTGTGTGTGTCAATGCTGATAATGCAAGGGCGTGAACCGCTACCTCTCGCTGATGATGCAAGGGCGTGAACCGCTACCTCTCACAGATCATGCAAGGGCGTGAACCGCTACCTCTCGCCGATCATGCAAGGGCGTGAACCGCTACCTCTCGCCGATCATATGACAAAGTTAAAAAAAATCACCAAGGAATAATTCAATGCTTGAAAAGCATTAACTAATTTAATAGTTTGTCTGATGATTTCACAAAAACTACATAAAAAAAGTTGCACAAACGAGCTAGTATGTTGCAGTAGATACTAGGTAGGTTTGGTTTTTCGCAAAATTAATTTGAAATGAGACTAGCAAACTAAAATCGAATTGTGGAAGGACTTTTAAGGTTTTGATTAAGCACCTTTAAGTAGTTGATCGTAATTATTACAAACTAAACAAGTTTTGATATTGTTGTTTTACAGCAGAAATACGTAAATCCCACTGTTCACGAACAATCACGTCAACTGTGCCTATTGCTGAGACTCTTGAACGACTTATGATATTTTCGCTAACATTCCAAACAATCGCATCACGGTGGTGATTGTGACTGCAACAGGCTCCCGATGTTGATAAAGAGAATAGCGAATTACTATTATTCCAGAGAGTGGACAAAGTTGGACTAATGTCTCAGTACAAAAGGCGAAAGTAAGCAGCAGCAGCAGCAGCAGCAGCAGCAGCAGCAGCAGCAGCAGCAGCAGCAGCAGCAGCAGCAGCAGCAGCAGCAGCAGCAGCAGCAGCAGCAGCAGCAGCAGCAGCAGCAGCAGCAGCAGCAGCAGCAGCAGCAGCAGCAGCAGCAGCAGCAGCAGCAGCAGCAGCAGCAGCAGCAGCAGCAGCAGCAGCAGCAGCAGCAAACAACACGATCTTCCCGCACAGAATAAAGGAGAGATAAACGAAGTATGACCGAGAACCAAACTGCTTGTGTAGTATTATAAATGGACCCCTGTGCAAACAGACCCGGTGTCCATTTACCACTGTGGTGGGGGGGGGTCCGAAAACGTACCCCCACCTGTTCAGTTTTATTATTGGTACATATCAAGCAATGATGCTTAGAGGCGTTATTTTATTTGAATTTATATTTTAGCACTAAATATATGTTTATGGACTGCTTGGATATGGGAAGGAGGTATGTTCTCGATGACCGTGACCGATGACCACGTATCTCAAAGTTCTGCTTTTGAAATAAATGAGTATTATTTAATTAACATTATTGCTAGTATTAGTATGAACCGTAATTGACTAAATGGCTATTAATAAATGAACGGCCAAATATGCATGCTATTTAAAACTCATGCTTTGTGTGAATACGGAGAAATACGTAGAGCACTATAGATGACTTTTGATGGACTACTTTAAAAGAAAACGAGTTGTTCTGAGGACATTTCAAGGGTGTGACCATAAAAAGGCAATTGAAAGTGTTGTTCACACCTGGCGGCTAACGCGGGCAGTTTTTGGCTCCGTTCCAAGTTGGACGAGTAGATTCACTTCACATCAAACGGTCATGAGCAGTTAAATGTCCCGTCGTGGGATTGAATCCCGGGCGTGGAAATGGAAATGTAATTGTGAAAAAATAGGTGGGGACCGTTCTCAATGCCGTGGAAAATGTACCCCCCGTCTTTCCATTTGCCCACTACCTTTAAACAAATTGTATTAGATATTGGTTATTATTTATTGGTTATTATGTATTGGTTGTTATTTATGGGTTATTATTTATTGGCTATAATTTATTGGTTATTATTTATTGGTTGTTGTTTATTGGTTATTATTTATTGGTTATTATTTACTGGTTATTGTGTATTGGTTATTATTTATTGGTTATTATTTATTGATCGTTGTTTATTGGTTGTTATTTATTGGTTATTATTTATTGGTTATTATATATATATTGGCTGTTATTTATTGGTTATTATTTTTTGGTTATTATTTATTGCTATTTTTGACCCACTGGTTGTAATATGCGCAACTTCCACGGTTCCGTGTTGTTGTTACGTTGTTTATATAGGGAGGGGGTCCGTTCTCAATGGCCGTGGAAAATATACCCCCCTTTCCATGTGCCTCCTCCCCTTTCTATACCTTACAGTTAAAACTCACGCTTTGTATGAGAATGGAAAGATACATAGAGCATTAGAAAAGTTTTGATGGGCTGTTTTCAAAGCAAATTAATTCTTGTGAGGAGTGAAATTGGCCGTTTCTGTGGTGGGTTCTTTTCAGGAAACCCTCCACCAAACGCTGTATCTGTCCTACGGTAATTCATGTCATACAGTGACACCCCTCACATTTGATTTTCACAAACCGTGCCGTACCAACAAACCGTACCACCCCCCCCCCGTGCCGAATGTAGGAAATAAAGTATTTCCCATAGCTAAAGCTGTGACTTTTTTCCGTAACGTTTTTTTCTCCGCCGCCAGCCAGAAATAACGATAATTAGAACACAACCTTTGACCCGTAACCCATCAGCCTGGTGCGAAATAGGAACCGGAAATTTAACATAAACATCACAGGAATAATAGAACTAGTCTGACGCTTTGAAAGAACAATAAATGAAAAGGAAGTGGCCTGGAAGATAACATTAACACAATAACAATGTTCCCAGTTTCGTCGAGGCATGCACAACAGTTTATCATCGAGGCATGCACAACAGTTTATCATCGAGGCATGCACAACAGTTTATCATTGAGGCATGCACTACAGTTTATCGTCGAGGCTTGCACAACAGTTTATCATTGAGGCTTGCACAACAGTTTATCATCGAGGCATGCACAACAGTTTATCATCGAGGCATGCACAACAGTTTATCATCGAGGCATTCACAACAGTTTATCATCGAGGCATGCACAACAGTTTATCATTGAGGCATGCACAACAGTTTATCATCGAGGCTTGCACAACAGTTTATCATCGAGGCATGCACTACGGTTTATCATTGAGGCATGCACAACAGTTTATCATCGAGGCATGCACAACAGTTTATCATTGAGGCATGCACTACAGTTTATCATCGAGGCATGCACAACAGTTTATCATCGAGGCATGCACAACAGTTTATCATCGAGGCATTCACAACAGTTTATCATCGAGGCATTCACAACAGTTTATCATCGAGGCATGCACAACAGTTTATCATCGAGGCTTGCACTACAGTTTATCATCGAGGCATTCACAACAGTTTATCATCGAGGCATGCACAACAGTTTATCATCGAGGCATGCACAACAGTTTATCATCGAGGCATTCACAACAGTTTATCATCGAGGCATTCACAACAGTTTATCACCGAGGCATGCACTACGGTTTATCATCGAGGCATGCACAACAGTTTATCATCGAAGCATGCACAACAGTTTATCATTGAGGCATGCACTACAGTTTATCATCGAGGCATGCACAATAGTTTATCATTGAGGCATGCACTACAGTTTATCATCGAGGCATGCACTACAGTTTATCATCGAGGCATGCACAACAGTTTATCATCGAGACATGCACTACAGTTTATCTTCGAGGCTTGCACTACAGTTTATCATCGAGGCATGCACTACAGTTTATAATCATTATCATCAGACCAATTTTGGCGAACCGGGATTCAATAAAGACGAGTGACACAACACGAGGGTGGAATACATTCTACCTGAATAGACAGCACGGAAATACGTTTATTCGACAGCAGCACAATTAGCTTTTCATTATATGCTGCGTCATCTGCAAACACGGCATGTTAGCTGATTTTTGTATTGATTCCGACCAATTTTGGCGAACTGGGGTTCAATAAAGACGAGTGACGCAATTAACACGAAGGTGGAATACATTCTACCTGAATAGACAGCACGGAAATACGTGTATTCGACAGCAGCACAATTAGCGTTTCATTATATGCTGCGTCATCCGCAAACACGGCATGTTAGCTGATTATAGTATTGATGAAACGTCGCATTCAGGAGTTATACGTCGCTAAAGACATGTATACGTTGTGGCTATATGTGTAGCTCCAGTTCATAGTTTTATTCACGACTGTTTGGTTAATCGAACGCCGACTGGGGAATCTCCTACTGAACGACATAAACGATTGCGAAACGCACCGCATTTATGGCGAGAACAACTGATTTATTATCAAAGTACGCATTTCTATAATGACTAACCCGTTAGTATATCCGATACAGTAACTTCGCGTACTTTCGCTTTTTCTACTGAGACATTAGTCCAACTTTGTCCACTCTCTGGAATAGCTCTCCCGCTATGTGGGTATAATATGTCATTATAATGCATCCAGGTCCAATATTTGTTGATAACTAATAGTTTGCATCTAATGTAATTAGTTTAGAATTTTTATTTCATTTTTATATATTAAATACATTACTCTGACTTGGAAAATGTTAAATGTTTTGGTGTTAATGTCATTGATGTTTATTATTTTACTTATGTACACATTTGAAACTGTGCGAATTTGTAAACATGACGTTCAAATGGCTGACAACAAACATAGGTTTGTTTGCTTAGAACATCTAAGATTAAAATTGAACAACTGCGTGCTCACCAGAAGGAAACGATTCCTTTGATATGCCAAATATGTAGACAGTAGACCAAGAGAGTGAATACACGAGTATGGCAAATTGGGTGTAGATTCAATTCTTAATTGGTCGGTAGAGAGACTAGGAATCTGTCCCACAATTAGCCACAGAACCACAGTAAGCTGAGTGTGTGTTAGAGAAATGGACATGAATCAATTATTATTATTGGAATCACCGAAACTATTACAACTATTTCTAGCATGGTGGCATGGTGGTATGGGGAATCGGTGGTAAAACGTATAAGGATTGCCATTTGTGTTCATAAAATTGTGACATACCGTTATACGTATGTGTGAGAAAGTTCTTATGGCGTTATTCGACTGACGCGACAGTCGACTAATTTTGTATGTCATGCTTTGACATAACTGGGTTACATACAAGCTATCCAACAAAACACAAGTTCATTTCACCTGTTTCCAAACTTAAATGCTAACAGCACTCGTTCTATTCCATTATGACAACGGCTCATCAGCCGTAGTTCGGCACCACAAAACAACACGTTTAAGGATTTTGTAATTTCGGGGCTTCAGCATTATTTTTTCTTTCCCGCCTCTGGGAATCACAAACCCTCGCCCGAGCGAAGGAACCTCCGACTGCGAACCATCGGAATGTTCCCACGTACGGGCGCTGACGAGGGCGCGGATGCCGACAACGACTCGGTGTCGTCACCGTCTGCGGCACCGGCAACAGGTGAGCACTGGCGCCAGTGGTCACTTAAAACCGACGGCGGACTATAGCCGATCGTGTCGTGCTAACAGATTACATTATTGTCGCTCGTCTGGCAAATCAGAGCCGAACAAAGGCCGGGGACGCCACTCGACGCGCGCTGAAAGGCACCCGATGCGAAAGAATGCGTCGCCGGTGCGTTGATAGCGCCCGGCAAGCCGTCGCAGGTGCGCGCCAGACTTGCTGGCGTCGCGCCGTTTATATAGCAGTTCATGTGTAAACAAATCAGGGCGCGAGAGCCTTTCACGGCGGCCAAATATCGACTGCTCGCGGCTCTGAGCGTTGCGGTTCGCCGGCGAGTCAACGCGCAGCTGGCCGGGTGTCGTCCACGATCGTTTGTTGACAGTCTGCGCCCGCCGCCACCCCCTGCCTAACTACCTCTGAGTCGCTCGCGGACTCCATGCACCCGAACCTGAGACGCGGTGGGAACTGTAGAGGTGTCGGTGGGGTTTGGCGCTGCCGGTCGGCGGGGGTGTCGGTTCAGGGGCAATCGGATTTGCCGGCCGAAAGAGAGGAGATCAGAGCAACGTTTCTTCTAAAAACGGCGCATTGACTTTGCTCCGCAACGCGATAGTGTTTGTGGTTTTATCTGATCGTATTACACGGCGGCATTGTAGTACGATTATGTGGACTTGCAAAGGTCACCACGCAAAGGGAATGTTCTAAGTACTTGAATCCGACAAGCACCTGGCGAGATACCATAACACATTCATAGCTAAATAATGCGAAGTGCTCCTTGCGAGTTGTAAGAGACGGAAATATGTTGATGACATTTTAATACGTCGCGCTGCGTATGGTACTACTCATAAAAAATAGCGACGAAGGTCCAATATTTCGCCATATTAATAAATAAATCCCCCCAGTCTCAGTGATCGAGCGAGGCTGTCAATGTGTCTGCCTGCCAGTGGCGCAAAGGGGCTGACTGGTTGGCTGGCTGGCCACCTCAGTATTCTTTGGTTTGTGTTTGTGGCTGTCTGGCTGGTTGGCCACCTCAGTTTTCTTTGGTTTGTGTTTGTGGCTGTCTGGCTGGCTGGCCACCTCAGTTTTCTTTGGTTTGTGTTTGTGGCTGTCTGGCTGACTGGCCAGCTCGGTATTATTTGGTTTGTGTTTGTGGCTGTCTGGCTGGCTGGCCACCTCAGTATTCTTTGGTTTGTGTTTGTGGCTGGCCACCTCAGTATTCTTTGGTTTGTGTTTGTGGCTGGCCAGCTCAGTATTATTTGGTTTGTGTTTGTGGCTGTCTGGCTGGCTGGCCACCTCAGTATTCTTTGGTTTGTGTTTGTGGCTGTCTGGCTGGCTGGCCACCTCAGTTTTCTTTGGTTTGTGTTTGTGGCTGTCTGTCTGGCTGGCTAGCTCAGTATTCTTTGGTTTGTGTTTGTGGCTGTCTGGCTGGCTGGCCAGCTCAGTATTCTTTGGTTTGTGTTTGTGGCTGTCTTTTTCGTCTTGTTGATGCCTGTATGTCTGCGTATTACCTGCCTATCTACAAGCTCAATAATACACGACATTCACATGGGTCAGTCATGTCTTTTGGAATAATAGTTCGTTGCCTGTCGATATCGCAACGATAGCAACGGTCGCGCGACCTGTCCCGCCGGTCTCTATACGCAAAGATATGTTTGGTGTGATTAAACTACTACTATGATACTCAAATGTGTCAATTTCGTGACCATTTATTTCTTTGCATGTCACATTTTATATTCAAATGTGTAATTTTCTTCCTTGATTCAGTTGTGGCATTATTACACGTGCCACTTTCGCGCGTGCCTTTATGGTGGAGCGCGATCCAGATGTCAGGCGTCGTCGTGTTGGTCAGTCAGGCGTCATCGTGTCGGTCAGTCAGGCGTCGTCGTGTCGGTCAGCCGAGCAGGTGGTATTCCCATAGGCGTTAACCCGATGGTGCATTCGCGGTGATGTTACTTTTTATGTTAATCTTGTTCCTGGGCGGATCCCAACAGATAACATTGATACTCAAGCCAACAGCGGCTTGGGTGGCTGTTGCACGAACCACAAGTAGGGCAGTTCAACTTACCCTTAGGACGTTTAATATACTTCGCCAACAAACAATTAGGTCATTTAGCTTTGAACTTATCACACCGACATTTCAAATGCAAGGTTTTCAATCACGTCACAACCGAGACAAAGCATGGAAATAACTAAAATAACTAAAATAACAGGAAGGATAGCGTAAAACTAAAATACGTTTTGATTATTGGGTAAATCTTGCCGCAACAGAAACGCAGAAAAGTATTTGTAGATCATAGCAGCTGTTTCTGACAATACCGAATGTTATTCTTAGAAGCAACAAATAATACCAAGAGTCGTTCGTGTGTTTGTTTTTGGTAACTACTATGACAACAGCTTGCCAAGACGACGAGGGAGACAGTGTCTCGTGCAATGACAAGTTTGTAATTGACCACCCGCTATGGTGATATGCACACGTCAACGTGTCACAGTCTGACAACTGTTGATAAATCACAATACGAGATCACTTGTCAACAATCTCTGCTCACAGCGATTCTCGAATAATGTCTCTATGGGTAGTGGTACCATTTTATGATTTGTGAAAACAAAAACTAAATCTCAATAAAACAGAAAATGTAGAACATCTAGATTGAAGAGAAATTGTTATGCAATTTACCGATATAGAACCACACCAGAGAAAGAGTTACAAATAGTTAAAAAGTTAATTCAAATAAACCCAACATAAAAAGTGGAATATTATAATACCAAAATGTTGACAATGTTAAGTCCCAGCTAGCAAACGTCATCGGGCCAATAACGTACCAATGAGTTTTCTTCATTAACCATCATTGGCCCAACAAGTTTTGTTACCTGGCACGTGACCTGGGCACAAAGCCTTAGCGCTAGGCAACACACGTAGTCGTTTTCGCCATACTAAATATTACAATACTGTATGAAATAAAACATTTTAATTCTTATTTTTCACAACAAACGTTTAGCAATATATGCCTGATATAAACGGTCGTGGCATCGTAAGTAACATCTGCTATAGCCAGTGCACATAAGGGGATGTGACGTCATACCTAATCGGGAAACATCGTTACAAATATTCATACTATAGCTTGCATACTAACTTGCACAATGGGTTGTGACGTCATACCTAATTCATTTACATATATGAAAAGAAAATTATTACATTTACTATAAAAAAACAACGAATCAGGTCAAATATCTGCTATTTTGAGGCAGAATTATTTTATTTTATGTTTTCATGAAATGTAATAATAGCCTTGATGTCAAACGTTTTGTACTAAAATCGCATAATGTTAATAAAGACATCACTCTGTATGGCTGCGCATAATTGGATATAACCTTCAGCGTCTTCTTTGGGGTACCTCTTTCTTTGAAAGCCTCTTCCCACAGCGGTTGAGCGGTTGAATAGGTAACTGCAGCGGCCGCGGCTCGCAACAGTCGTGACGTGGCGGCGTTTGATTGGCGGACGGCGGCACGCGCCGCTATTTGTTGCGGTTAATCAACTTATCGCGCCGACAAAAGAAGTCGGTGAATAGGTATCGCAGACTGCGGCGTCGGCAGAAGTGGCACGCGTCGGCATTGTACTCTCACTTGGACCGGCATCGGAGGGCAGTAAACAGCTGCTTTCGCCGCATCGTTGCTGTCGTGGATTAACAATTTCTGGATGCCTACACGGATTTATTATGGATGCAACCACAGATACCGGGAAACACGGGTGCCGGTGGGCGGAATTCGGAGCGTGGGAATCTGGACAGCGTCTGGACTCCCCCAGGTGAGCCTTTGTTTCCACTCAGCTGCAGCGAGAACCGTAGCTACAGCGACGTGCAGCCGAGAAAACACCCTCTTTGGCCATCGACTCTTTGAAGTGCTGTTTGCTTCCTGTACGGGCTTAGCCGGACGGAGGCACACACTCTTTGATGTCCGGTCAACTAGAGGGAGTGTAGCGCATACATTAATATTACAAGTAGAACTCTTGTGCAGATTAGTATTGCGCAAGTCGCAAGAGGATTGAACCGGAGAGATGTGGCGCTCTTAGAAGTCCCACGTTGCTTCGTTAGTGTGTCACGTGACAACTGTGTCGTGGTCAATTACAAAATAATGACACAATGTTTTATTCCGCAGATTCACAGGCGATTCGATTATAGGAGTTGTGTTTGTACGTGGATCATGTACAGTTAAACACATTCCACGAATCGACCAATAAATCGTTAGTAAATCAGAATTCACAAGCAAGGGCACGGTGACACAGATAATAAGTTTGATTCTCGATATATGGCTTCTTTATGCCGTGACAACTTTTGCGGAGAAGGTTATGAAATGCGTTGCTTACATCTCGTTTTTAAGACAGATTATTTGTTTGTTAGAAAGGTACATTTAACGATCAATGACAGCTTCGCGTTCCTCCACGTCATATACCAGCAATGCTACGCTTTCCGACGCTGTCAGTTGAATGAATGAGCCCTTTGATTCCGATGATAAAAATAAATGTACATTTAATTTGATTTGTCTTACACAATTATGAGGAGGCACTGGACACATACAAAGTGGGAATGAGTTTTTTTATTTTTAAAAAGGATTAGACATGTTCTTGGATAGGGCATAAAGTGCACGTGGGTTTTCGTGTTTTGCATGTTACCACAGAACCCGTGCACTCCTTCGTCGTGTGTGCTGAGGAAACAGAACCAAGTTGTGCACACATAACACGTTAAATGTACCTATGTCATTATAAAATAAACCATTGGTATTAGTATTAGCACATTTTAAAGCTAGTTGTTTAAATAAATAATAGAAGTAAATGTGTTATTGTTTGTTCTCTCTGTTTTAATTCCGAATGTGTTGATGTGCAATGCGTGACAGTGGCAGGGTGTCGGACCGGAAGTGAATATTTACCTTTATGGGTAATTATGAGCAAATTTGTATAAAACCAATTAGTATTTTATAATATTTCATATTGCATGTATGCAAAACGTGTTTACTGTTGTGGGTGTGATTCGCATTAGGCGTTATGGTTGCACGATAAATTGTCAAAAAATCAATATCTTAGTATTACAATCGGCACGCGATGTCGTGGATACGCGATTGTTCTTCAAACAGTTTGTCGACAAATGATTGTTAATGAGTTGGCACCACGGGTCGTTACATACACACGCACACGCACACGCACTCGCACACGCACACACACAGTCAGACATACACTCACCCACCCGTCCGCGCACGCACACACACACACGCATCCACGCACACAAATTTGTTTTACGTTTTTCAACGTTTCATACTTAAAGCATTTTTAATCCAATGCAAAAAAGCAGGCATTGCAATACGTGTTTATCAATCACACTAACAATGCAATACGTGTTTATCAATCACACTAACAATGCAATACGTGTTTATCAATCACACTAACAATGCAATTCGTGTTTATCAATCACACTAAAAATGCCACTCATTTTCTGACGAATTTGAATTATTTGATAGAACACAAAAAGAAAACATGTAATTAGTTAATCGAAGAAAACTTGTGGAATTCTCTTATATTTCAGTAGCAACACTGATTTGTGCGAACTTTGAACTACCTACATCTGATTTCCCCCAATAATGTAATTATCAAAGATCAATATTTGATTGTTTAAGATTACCGCTCAACATCTAGATGTATGCCAATAACAGAAATGCTATAAAAAAGATTTGGGATTTGATTTTGTTTGCAAATGAAACATTAATGATTTCCCAAACTAACAGGGTACTACTTTGACAAAAGTAAACACGAATACAAGACGCTGTGATGTTATTGTATATTTGTATTAGCTCAAGTTAGTCGTTCGACGTGTGAACGTACGCCAAAAGGGAATGTTGTGAAAAAGACTGTAGCTATGTGCATTCCATAAGTTGATTGAACATGCAAACTTTTTAACAGCGACAGCTGCGTAAACCAGATGTGGATTAAGTTCTCCAAGCTCACCGGGCCACTGTTATTCAGTCTTCGTTATTGTCCAATAGGATTGTTGGATTTGCGCTATCCGCGTCTTAACTACATCGCGTCATTGGTTGCTGCGCGACGAACAACGAACAATAAATATCAACGCAGATTTATTTAAATTACCCCTCATAACCAAACAATATCGAATTGCTAAAATATTTTATCACACACTGCGCAAGAGGAATTCAGACTACAAAATAACTTATATTATCGCCATATCCAATTTCGGAGAATGCCATTTGTGTATTTGGGTAATTTTATATCAATGTAATATCAAACAAATTATGGATATAGGTAGTTATTATTAATTAATAATCTAAACCACCACGAGCACCTCGTCACCACCACTACCACCACCACCACCATCACCACCACAACCAGCACCCTATCACCACCAGCACCACCCCACCACCATCACCCCACCACCTCCAGCAACAGCACCCCACCACCATTAGCACCCACCACCATCACCTCACCAGCACCACCAGCAGCACCCAACCATCAGAACCAGCACCCTACCACCACCATTAGCAGCCCACCACCACCACCATCAACCCACCACCACAACCAACCCACCACCACCACCACCCCACCACCACCACCCACAACCACCCCACCACTACCACATCACCACCACTGGCAAACCTTACTATTGCATGATGTATTGCATAAGCACCTTGACATTGTATCTTCGTTCTGTCAAACCCCTTTGTGGTTTGCTATCTGTTGCCGGAAACTCAGACAAGCTGCATAATAATGACGTCAGGCGCAACGATTCCTATATTCCCACCGCGAGGAACTCCCGTCATAATAACCATGTACCCCGGACCCACAAATACATGCAGCCGTCGGAGACTCACGCCCCGTAGCGCTGACACTTGTCTGAGCGCCGTGATTGCTAGCCGTCAGTCGGCCCGTCGCCATCAGTGTCACTCGGGCGCTAGAGTGTTCGCACCTGGCAGAGGCCCGCGCAAACAAACACTACGCAGCCGCGGCAATTAGCGCCGAAAGCTCCGTGCCATGACGGCAGGCGGCAGGCAAGCTCGCTAACCGAGAGTGACACGACTATCGATAAAAAGCCACATGCAATCAACATCGCCGCAATTAATTTGGTACTAAGATAGGTAGGTGGTCGCAATCCTGTAACGCTACGTAATGAGAGTCGAATATCCGGCGGCATTGGTTTCGTGAAGGACAGTATCCAGTAATGGTGCATCTAATGGGGGCAATCAATTATTAGTATAATGATTTATTATTAATATTAATTGTTGTTGTTATTGTTAGTATTGATTTTGTTTTAAAGTATTTAAATACTTCACACGCACAGACACGCACAGACACGCACGCGCACGCACACGCGCACGCACACGCACACACACACGCACACACACACACACACACACACACATATATATATATATATATATATATATATATATATATATATATATATATATATATATATATATATATATATATATATATATATATATATATATATATATATATATATATACTATCCCATATATTATATACACACTATATATTATCAACACCCAAACTACAACCCCAACAGTTTCCTGCATTAATTAACAACCTCCAAAAACCATCATCAGTAGTAGTAGTAATAGTATTCATTTTATTATTAATTTGTTTAGCATTTCTCGACAAGTAGTAGTAGTATTAATAGTAGTATTAGTAGTAGTAGTATTAGTAGTAGTAGTGGTAGTTGTAGTAGTAGTAGTAGTTGTAGTAGTTGTAGTAGTAGTAGTAGTAGTAGTAGCTGTTGTTGTTGTTGCGTTAGTAGTTGTCTGCACACTCAACATTAATTATTTTTAACTACTGAAATCAGTTACAACTAGTTTTGTTAGCATTTTAAACCTAGCATAAAGTCACATAAATATACAAATGTTGTAAGTAGTTAAAACATAATTAATGTTGAGTGTGTAGACAACTATAAACGTAACAACAACAGCTACTATTACTACTACTTCTACTACTACTACTACTACTACTACTACTACTACTACTACTAGTACTAGTACTAGTACTAGTACTACTACTACTACTACTACTACTACTACTACTACTACTACTACTACTACTACTACTACTAATAGAACAAGCAGGGACTGCGAAGTCGACAAATTGATATCGCTCTTTAAAACATACGATATTTTATTGTGTATTACATTTTATTACATTGTATTATTATTGTTGCGTATTTCGTTCGTTTCTTGACACTCCCAATGGGATGACGCCGCGTTGCGAATAAACGGCATCAGATCGTGATGGCATTCGGCTGACCCAGCTGCCTGGGGGCGGGGGGCGACGTTGGCGGCCGTATTGTTTATTCGGCGTTGTATCTCGGCGCCGTCGGTCGAGAACGCGCCAAAACAAACTTCCACTCACCAAACTCTATGCAAATTTGCAGGTGCGCTGCGACCGAGGTATCGGCTGGCCGAAGGTGACGAATTCGAAGGCAATTTATCAGCGGACTTAATGCTGCCGCTTTGATGTAGGCGTTGATTGACAGACGCGTCGTCATGACGACCGCCTGCCTGGCGCCAGTTCGATGGCCCTATATTGCGTCTGAATGGGTGACGTCACGATGCGGCGCCAGTACGGCGCCGCTGTTGGATTTACTGACGGAATTAATCACTTGTCAAATCAGATCGGTCGGTGTCAGGCGAAACACACGCCGCGTTGGATAAATAACGTGTTTGCCCGCGTCGCTTTCGCAAATAAACACGCACATCTGGAAGGCACTTGCCCGTACGTTGAGTACGCGGTCGGACCGGGCAGTGGATACTACAACAGCAGCTGTCGACCGTACCAAAGAGCCGATTGTTCCTGCCGAGCCCATTTAAAAATTCACTGCGCTCGCGAAAATACGGAGTGGCACCCCGGTTGTCGCGCGTGATTGACAGCGACGCGACGCCGCCTGATTGGCTGCCGTGCTGGAGCGAATCGCTGAGTAGAATGGACAGAATCGGCTCTGGGCGTGGCCACTAACGAGAGGGCGGAGCGTCCGTTGCCCGACAGCCTTGATTACCATATAAACATAGCTGACAGCGTTCTTCTGGCATTCGCGAGTGTACATCCGTGTGGTAAGGATTGTCTTGTTTATTGCAACAATATTCGTGAGTATTCGCACGCTAGTACGATCTCCATCGCCCGTGATTAATTCCCGCCAGCCGTACCACAACACACGACAACCATGAAGGCACAGACGAAGGTTTGCGCGGCGCGGCGTTGCCCCGAGCTCGGCGTACGAACGCCGACGTCAGGGGGAGAGTCGGAGATGCAGGCGTGTTTCCACAAGCTCAAGCAGCTCGTCCCTACCGTCCCACACGACCGCAAGCTGTCGAAGGTAGCGCTGCTACAGCACGTCATAGACTATATCCTAGATCTCGAGGTGACGCTCGACTTCAAGCCGTCGGAGGAGTCGGCCAAGCTATTGAGGACGGCTTTGGAGCAGACGGCGGCAGCGGCGGTGGCAAGAAAGCCGCTCTCGGAAAGTTCGTCACGAATCAACATGACACATTCATTACAGGTGAGGATCCGGGTGTCATTGTTTGTGACGTCATGTGTTCTTACTTTTTTCTCGCTGTCAGCCTGTCATCCGCTCGAGATTGCTCCTCGAAATATCGCCACTCCTGTCACCTGTGGTTGTACGTAACTTGGTCGTGGACAATTTCTAGGATTAAGCAAATATGTTTTCAATAGACATGCCGGAAATGTCACACATTACATGCATTGTAGGACTGGTGCATAACCGTTCCCTTGTGTTTCACGACCGATTCGATCTCGCTTCGTTAGGCACTTCGTGTGATGCCACACACACAAATGAGATGGACAGTGTAAACATAATTTGACGTCGCTAAATATTGACTGGACGGCGACATTCCTAACAAACCTCCTTCGTTTTGAACTGCCTCGTTCTACTGCCAATTACAATTCGTAATTGATTTCAACGGCAAATATGATTTCAGAGAGAAAACGCCGCGTCACATTCACTTCGCGGCCATTTATAACCGCATTAATGGTTCATAAACCGACCGCATGAGGCGTCAACGTCCATTTAGATTGTAGCGTTCGATCGGCTGTGTACACAGTGGGGCGATGGTACGCGGCAAGTGTTTGTCATAATTCTACCCCCTTGTGTGGGCACCCCGACTAGCTCACTAGCCAATTAAAATATAACGAGGGCGATTCCCTTCGGGGTAGCGAGCTCCGGTTGTTTACGGTCGGCGTAAACACGCCGGAGCCCGCGCGTGAGGAACGTGGTTCGTATCGCGGCGAGACCCGACCAGCAGGTGCGGTTTCCCGGACTCGCAGGTGTCCGGGGCGGGCCGGATGATCTATGGGGCATTAACCGCCGTCGGACGCTGTGCGAACGCGTGGGATGAGGCGATCGCTCGCAATAACGCCAGACCGCCTGAGTCGAGCGCCGTCCGGGCAGCCGACTGAGCGCCGATTGTAATTAATACCCAGATTGGGCGATTGAGCGCTGCCCGGCTGTCCAGTAGTACGAACCGGAGATAGCGATAGTGAAATACGACCGGTACCCACCCACTGCCGTTCCCGGGACGCCGGCAGCTGGGCGGCAGGCGCCGGCGTTGACGGGAAGGTCACCCACCGAGCCGCGTCTGTTTCGTTTCCCGGCAGCCGAAATGAGATACGAGCGCGCGTTCTACTGACAGAACACATATCGAACACATGTTCTGGCAAGTGCACCAGTTGCGGCTGTACTCTCACGCTGCAGTTTTCATTGCGTTCGTTCCCATGTCGATGATTACATCCGTTGATCAACGCCGACTGACCCTTAAATAATTCAGGAAGCAAACACTGCACGTGGGTGCATCGGGTTCGATGTACCCGTTGTTGGACGAGGCCGTTCCGACACGAACTGGACTCATATTGCCACACGCACACATGGGTCGACACGAACTGGATTCACATTGCCACACGCACACACATGGGTCGACACGAACTGGATTCACATTGCCACACGCTCACATATGGGTCGACGCGTATGACGCCAAACCGCAGTTTGGTTTCAAAGTTGCTTTCCAAAGCAGCTACATTAGCGTTTAATTGGCAATTTAGTTCGGCCGTCTGTTGTGTTGACGGAGCAGTATCGGGTAGGCCGTCCGGGTCCCTCGAGGGACGGTGTTCTCGAGTTTCCCAATGCAGGTGCATGGTCATTTCTCATTAAGTGGCCACACCTACCGATGCTCGGAATAGCCCCCGGGTCCCACACCTGGCGTGGTCCGGGAAAACAGCGGGTACTTTTAGCCGTTTTAGCCAATCTCTCAGGATGGCCGAAATTGCCACTCCCGTGCCTCGACCATCCTTTCACTAACTTGCGACGTCATTGCGTCGTCATTGCTACGCTGCACCTTCCTCTTTTCACGAGACTTGCCCGTGTCCGGGTTCCAGTCGAGTCCCCTCTCCACCTTTCAGTTAACCCAACCGGAACGAAGAACATATGGAGCGCATACGTTGCACGTTTTTCCGGTCTATAATTAATGCCACAACGGCGACCACAAGCCGGCTGTCGTAAACAACGATAGCGTGATAGTGTGTCGACTGAATACCAATGTCCTTCCTCTGTTGTTTGCAGACGAACGAAACGCCTGCTGGCACGGAACACGACTCGAGACCCATGCTGTGCTAACTGCAGACCAAGATACCATCAGGTAGGCGGAAGATGCCCGTTGGCAAAAGTAGCCTGTAGGCAGAAGAAGTCCGGTTTCGCAATCCGATAGGCATCAGCACCCCATGGCATTGGGAGGGGGTTGTTTGTGACGGGCGATGCGATAAATCTAATCCCCTGTTGTGTAACGACGTTGTTGTGGGTTTTGGTCCAATGTGATTGGCGGTTTTCGGTCGTATAGTCGTAAGCTGTGGACGCAGATGGGTTATTAACTTATTGGCGCTGTCGGTAATTGCAGATTGAGCTAGTGCTAACGTTTTGAGTCAGTTCGTTGAAAGTCGCCGTATACAATCTGGGTTATCTTAGCTCTATTGTCGACTGTCGTCATTAAATCCAATTAGTTAATTGCACGGTGACATAATACCACATGTCCGACATCGCTCAGTTGTCTAATGACTGTTTGTGACCGAGGCTTCGGTAATCACGGGTGTCCTATTATCCCGAAGGCAGTGTTCAGCAAAATGGAGCAATTACTATCTGAAGGCGTTTTCATTTCCTAAAAGTCGAAATAACGATATTTACGCATGTTTTCGCAGAAACGAAAGATCTTGTCACAGCGTGTTGGTAAATCAGTTCGGTTGTTTTTTTTTTGAGGATTTGAAGTAATAGGTAATTGATATTGTGAATTTTGACTGTATTATCGACGTCACATCATACATAATGTTCTTTGTGGTACCAGTTGTTAATGGTCATTTCTTTTACTCACAGACCAAAATCACCACACTCCAAATGGGACCAGGATAGTCGGCAGTCGAAGCGGAGAAGTCCAATCGACACGCTTACTGCTGACGGAAACCTCCCCGCGACGCGGTCGCCACGTGTGACGTCGTGCAACTATGACGTCATCACCGGACGTGACGTAGGCCGCGATCCTGACGCCAAGGGGAGTTCGACTTCGGGAAGTTGGCGTCATTCCGGCCAACCCGCGACATTCCCGGCCCTCCGACGGTCAAGCCACCCTCGGTGGACATCGGACCGCGTGGTCATCATTCCAGTGGCGCCGGATTAGCCTCCGTCCAACGGCAGACACCCGGATTACTCGGGCATTAGTGACGTCACAAAGAAACTGCGCAGCGGCCTCAAGCGCTGCAGTTGGCGTTCTAGTTACTTTGTTTGGTGTTGTGGCATCGTGTGAGAACGGAAAACGTGCAATGATATTATTAAAAAAAGAAGAAGGAAGATTCGCTCGGCACTGAGCTGATCTCCTAGCCAAGTCTTGGCATGTTGGACTTAGCTGGTGCCGCCCGCAGATCCCGTCCTGGCACCGGAGTCTCGCTGTGGCGTGCCGATCCATCGTGGGCGGCCAGATACATTCTGTATTGCTATATATCGACATGCAACCTCGTGTCCACTGACGCTGTATGCAGACGAATCCCGTCTTGTGTTTTACAGCGGTCGATGTAACTGTATGCCTGTCTGTGAATGTGATCACTTTCACTGGCTCGTATAAGTGTCGAGTACGGCTTCGGGCACTGCATTTTGTACAAGTCTATGTCGTGTATTATATATGTATCATAATTATAAATGTTGAATGCGTGTATATAAGTTACTATTAAAATTATGGTGTACATACGGATGTGAACGATCATAGTAGTCGAGTTACTTGTATGTGGACTTGAGTTACTATATATTCGATGGCGTGACTGTCGGCACGGAAAGGGGATATGACGGTGGGAAAAAACAACTCTCAAGTGGGATACGACCCAACGGTTCTTCAAGCATGATAACTCTGAAGTGGTATATGACCCAACGGTTCTCCAAATGTGATAACTCTGAAGTGGTATATGACCCAACGGTTCTCCAAACATGTCACTGGCAATAGCAATTACAAATACATTTATACGTTTTAACTTGCGTCTGACGTGCATTTGCACCTAGTTTCCACCAAAACAGCAGTGAGTTAATTAGACACGTCTTGAAATTCCTATCGATCAAATGACTGTAACAAGTCAAATGGTTATTTGATCCTCCACAACAAGTAGATAATTAATTTAAATTATCTATAAAAGCATCAACGAGGGAAGAACACGGCGTACATTACGATTTATATAAACATCATTAAACATAAGTTGTTTTATTATACACTCGAACCTCGCACTTCAGTACATTATAGTAAATTTTACTCCTGTGTTAAGATAATTCCCTATTGCACTAAGGCAATAGTAAAAGCAGAAGAGACTCGACTTGGTCTCCAAGTTGTTCACGTACACCCACCCTACTAAAAATGACTGGATCTCACGATTTCGTCAACATAATTTTGTTTTGCCAGAATATTTCATTCTAATAGAATATCAGAAAATGGCAGGAACTAGTGCTGTTGGGACACGATTAATCAAACATCTTCTAATTTTGTTGCGAGCAAGACATCTACCCCGGACATCCACGGGTGATTTTGTAAATTCAGATTATGATCAGACAGCACGTGACCGGAGGTAGGTGCAGCGGTGGAGAGTTGACCATTCGTGTAAAAAATGTAACCGTATAGCGAGGATTATCTGGTGAGACGATCTGGACAACTCCACGGAGACGACAATCTACTCTCGACAGACGGACTTCCGTCATAGGACCAGATGGCGTCGCAGGAAAACTCCGTCCCCAACTGATTTAGCCTATGGCAAATCCGGTTCGTTGATGTCCAAACATGTAGTGTGTGAATGGTCTATGTAACCTCCTCAGTCGATTTAATAAAACATGCTTATTTTTTTCACATGCATCATCGAAAGAATTGATTTTAGTCGTTAGATCTGGTAAGGCTAAACATACTGGGCATCCAAAAAGGTAAGCACTGCTTCTGCGGGTCAAGGCCGATCATGGGCGTGACATCCATCCTCTCGCCGATCACATAACAAAGTTACGAAATGTCACCAAGGGTGAACTGAATGAGTTTTCAGCGTTTCCGTTTTCACTTCACTTTAATGTTTTGACCAAACAGTAAGTAGTTTAATAGTTTGTCTGATGATTTCACACACAAAACTGCATACGAAAGTTGCACAAACGAGCTAGCGTGTTGCAGTGGATACTAGGTAGGTTTGATTTTTTTGCAAAATTAATTTGAAATGTGACTTGCAAACTAAAATCGAATTGTGGAAGGACTTTTAAGGTTACTAAAATACGGATTATCTGATAAAAGGGACAAAGACGCACTGGAAGCAAAGTTGGCAAAATATTATTATAAAAGTATTGATAATTTTGCAGATAAAAAATATCACGCCATGGTAAATTAATATGAATTAACGACAATGTTATAAATAATGATGCTATCCATCCTATTTACATACGGGAAAATACACATAATGAAGTAATGCGACATAAAGAAATAGTAATCTCCGTAATTAATGACATTTTGAAGTAGATATAACTAATTTAGGGAACATTCCAAAAACCAAAAAAATTACATCCGAAATATGACAAAGCATATATTAAAACTGTAATTATGGTTGGATATTCAAGAGTGAATCCGGGGGTTCGTTAAGGGTATTATATCAGAATCCATGGTAAGCGTATAGATCTTCGCCGACTTGCCAACATATAAAACAGGTCATTAATTACAAGTCCTGCGAGAAGCGTAAAAGTAACGTTTGAAACCAACAGGGTCAAATTTTGGGCGAATCAAAACGTGATGTTAATGTTTTGGTATTTTTCATTAGACATTCACATATATAACTTGTAGTTCGATCAATACATGATTGAAAGTTATATTTTTTACATTTCCGCATTCTCGTGTTACACCTGGCTAATGTAGGCGCGACGCATCTGATTGGTTGAGCAAAGCTCGATTCGACAAATATTCGGATGGATCCACCAAAGCTGATAACAATAATTATCATCACCTAAATCACCGAACCTCGTGACCACGAGATTTCGAACCAGTCGTTTAATGAAAATATGGTACACTTTACTCGTAAACCTGGTATGCCTACACTTTAACGTGTTGTGCCATGTGCCATGTGGAGCCATCTCCTCTTTGAAGATCGCTTATCCTGGGTCGCCGCTCATGCCTGCATATAGTATATAAAAGATCCCATGCACAAATGGGTGAAATGTGTAACCTGTCATGGATTCTTACACAGCTGGCGCACGGGGTCTACACAGAAACCCAGAAAACACTCCTGCGTTAGCCCTGTGAAAGGACTGTTAATTTGTAATGTAAATCATA